>QODF01000261.1:2180956-2244100 GCA_024372805.1 Oostethus manadensis | reverse complement strand
TTCTCAATCCCACTGACATGCCTTCCATAGAGGAAGCAGAGTCTGAGGATACGTACGTGGACAGTTCTATCACCGTGGCTGAGGTAATTGGGGTAGTCAAATCACTCCCCAGTGGCAAGGCTCCGGGGGTAGACGAGTTCCGCTCAGAATTTCTCAAGGCTCTGGATGTTGGAGGACTGTGTTGGTTGACACGCCTCTACAACATTGCATGGAAGTCAGGAACAGTACCTCTGGACTGGCAGACCGGGGTGGTGGTCCCCATTTTTAAAAAGGGTGACCGGAGGGTGTGTTCCAACTATAGGGGGATCACACTCCTCAGCCTTCCTGGGAAAGTCTACTCCAGGGTGCTGGAGAGAAGGGTACGACCGTTAGTCGAACCTCGGTTAGAGGAGCTGCAATGTGGTTTTCGTCCCGGTCGCGGAACACTGGACCAGCTCTACACCCTTGCAAGGGTACTCGAGGGTATGTGGGAGTTTGCCCAACCAGTCTACATGTGCTTTGTAGACCTGGAAAAGGCATTCGACCGTGTCCCTCGTGGTGTCCTGTGGGGGGTGCTCCGGGAGTACGGGATTGATGGTCCGCTTCTACGTGCCATTCGGTCCTTGTACAATCGAAGCAGGAGCCTGGTTCGCATTGCCAGCAGTAAGTCGAGCTTGTTTCCGGTGAACGTTGGCCTCCGCCAAGGCTGCCCTTTGTCACCGATTCTGTTCATAATCTTCATGGACAGAATTTCTAGGCGCAGTCAAGGTGTTGAGGGAGTCCAGCTTGGTGACCTTAGGATCTCGTCTCTGCTATTTGCAGACGATGTGGTCCTTATGGCCTCATCAGGCTGTGACCTTCAGCGTTTACTGGAGCGGTTTGCAGCTGAGTGTGAAGCTTCTGGGATGAGACTCAGCACCTCCAAATCCGAGGCCATGGTTCTCAGTCGGAAACGGGTGGACTGTACCCTCCGGGTTGGGAGTGAGGTCTTGCCTCAGGTGGAGGAGTTCAAGTATCTCGGGTTCTTGTTCACGAGTGAGGGAAGGTTGGAGCGTGAGATCGACAGACGGATCGGTGCAGCATCTGCAGTAATGCGGTCGCTGTACCGGACCGTCGTGGTGAAGAGAGAGCTGAGCCGGAAGGCAAAGCTCTCTGTTTACCGATCGATCTACGTTCCCACCCTCACCTATGGTCATGAGTTATGGGTCATGACCGAAAGAATGAGATCGCGGATACAAGCGGCGGAAATGAGTTTCCTTCGTAGGGTGGCTGGACTCACCCTAAGAGATAGGGTGAGGAGCTCGGCCATCCGGGAGGAGCTCAGAGTAGAGCCGCTGCTCCTTCACATCGAGAGGAGCCAGTTGAGGTGGCTCGGGCATCTAGTCCGGATGCCTCCCGGGCGCCTCCCTGGTGAGGTGTTTCGGGCATGCCCGGTCGGGAGAAGGCCCGGGGGAAGACCTAGGACACGCTGGAGGGACTATGTCTCACAGCTGGCCTGGGAACGCCTTGGTGTCCTCCCGATGGAGCTGGAAGAGGTCGCCGGGGACCGGGAAGTCTGGACTTCCCTACTGAAGCTGCTGCCCCCGCGACCCGGACCCGGATAAGCGGTGGAAAATGGATGGATGGATGGGCTGTGTTCACCACAAATATCTCCTCATTCTCGGTTTCACTCTGGTACAGTTATCCTGTCACTGCAGAGTAATGTAGATTTGTTGCACGTGTCGTCTGGATGGTCATTGTTCAAGAGGTTATGTTTTTTTCTCGTTGTTTTTCTTGTATGTTTATTATTATTGTTTATACATATATATGCACACTGTGTGTGTGTGTGTGTGTGCGTGTGTGTACTGGATTTATAACTCTTGTTTTTAAACTTTAAATCTGTGAAACTGGCCTAATTTAAACATGTATGACTTGACACAACACCATTGACTGGATGTGACTTGCTTGGTTCTCATAAAGATTGACCCAGACTTGCTTGTAGAGATGGTGTTTACTTGTGACTTCTATACGAGTGATTTACTCCCGCCTCTGTTATAAGCTGTTACTTATTCCTTGAATTTTGTACCCTGCATCTTTTACAGCAGTGCGGCTAATTTTTGGCTAATCTCGTGACCTCTTCTTTATTTTACTACTACTAACGTTTAAATACTGATGCTTGTAAGTCAGTTAGAAAACTGTAGTTTTTTAACGGCTTCCTATCATGCATTTCACCCGAGCAGAGCATTTCATTTGACATGGCTGCCGGGGACCTGCAATGATTCATTAGCTGTCTCTGTCCAAAGGAGGGAGCCAGAGGAACCCAGGTAGCCATGTCCAATGAAATTCTTTGCTCAGACGAAATGCATGATGGGAAGCTGTTTAAAATAGTTATTTTTTTAAACTTGTATTGGGTTGACAAGCTTGTTTTTTTTATAGCTCAAAAGTGGCTCCTGTCAAATAAAGAGCTACCTGGTCCTCACTGACTTGTATGCGTCACAATATGCCATTTTATGACGTGGAAATGTGCATCTTAAATTGTTACAAATCTGTTATTCTCTCTAAATTTAGTGGGAGTGCATCTTATACACCAAAAGTTATGGTAATGTTAGAAAGCTGACAGTTTTTGCATGCTTGTCATTTTTGTTCTGTTTCATGAAAGTTCACCATTGCCACTTTCTTTAGCGGTCCCTTAACGCACCATAGGTGTGGTATGAGACACACTAAAAGTTACATACTTCTCAGATGTTGCTATTAATAAACTTACAAATTTCCTCTTTTTTCTAGGAGCTTTACTACACTAAAATGCAAAGCAGAGAAAAGCTGAAGAGGGAGAGGATGGACTTGCAGAATCAGGTATGAATATCTCCAGCTATGAGCTAAGAGTCATTGATTAGAGAACATCAGATCAAAGACTGCAATGTTAGCTTTCCCTTGAATAATTACTTCAGTCATCCACATGGTGGTCTTCAATAAGGAGAATAGCATTTCAGACATTGGTAATGTCACTTTGGATATATTACTAATATTGTGTTATGTAATTTTATGACTTCAAAACTGTGCCACGCACTACAATAATCAGATTTGGAGTTTGGACATGTGTCCAAAAATTATTCCTTTTTTTTTCCATTCCATTTTCTTCTGCTTATACGGATCCGGGTCGCGGGGGCAGCAGTTTCAGTAGGGAAGTCCAGACTTCCCGGTCCCCGGCGACCTCTTCCAGCTCCACCGGGAGGACACCAAGGCGTTCCCAGGCTAGCTGTGAGACATAATCCCTCCAGCGTGTCCTAGGTCTTCCCCGGGGCCTTCTCCCGGCTGGGCATGCCCGAAACACCTCACCAGGGAGGCATCCGGACTAGATGCTCGAGCCAACTCAACTGGCTCCTCTCGATGTGAAGGAGCAGCGACTCTACTGTGAGCTTCTCCCGGATGGCCGAGCTCCTCACCCTATCTCTTAGGGTGAGTCCAGCCACCCTACGAGGGAAACTCATTTCCGCCGCTTGTATCCGCGATCTCGTTTTTTCTCTCATGACCCATAACTCATGACCATAGGTAAGGGTGGGAACGTAGATCGATCGGTAAACAGAGAGCTTCGCCTTCCGGCTCAGCTCTCTTCGAGGCCGACCGAAAGCTCCGTAGCCTCACCGAACTCCTCCCACACCCGAGTTTTTGCCTCGACCACTGCTGAAGCCCCGTGCCGCTTGGCCTGCCGGTACCTGTCAGCTGCTTCGGGAGTCCCGCAAGCCATCCATGCTTGATAGGACTCCTTCTTCAGCTTGACAGCAGCCCTAACCCCCGGTGTCCACCATCGGGTTCGGGGCTTGCCACCACGACTGGCACCCGACCACCTTGCGGCCGCAACTACGACTGGCTGCCTCAGCAATGGAGGCACGGAATACGGCCCATTCGGACTCAATATTCCGGTCCTCCCTCGAGATGCGGGCGAAGCTCTGCCGGAGATGAGAGTTGAAGACTCGATGAACGGGAGACTCTGCCAGACGTTCCCAGCACACCCACACTACGCGTTTGGGTCTACCAGGTCTGTCCGGCATCCTTCCCCGCCATCTAATCCAACTCATCACCAGGTGGTGGTCAGTTGACAGCTCAGCCCCTCTCTTCACCCGTGTGTCCAGAACATGCGGACGCAGGTCTGATGATACGACCACAAAGTCGATCATAGACCTGCGACCTAGGGTGTCCTGGTGCCAAGTGCACTTATGGACATCCTTATGTTCGAACATGGTGTTTGTTATGGACAAACTGTGATTCGCACAGAAGTCCAGCAACAACACACCACACGGGTTCAGGTCAGGGAGGCCGTTCCTCCCAACCATGCCCCTCCAAGTCACTCTGTCATTGCCCACATGGGCGTTGAAGTCTCCCAGAAGAACTATGGAGTCACCAGCTGGGGTGCTCTCCAGAACCCTTCTGATATACTCCAAGAAGGCTGGGTACTCTGAACTGCCGTTTGGCGCGTATGCACAAACCACAGTAAGGACCCTTTTTCTAGCCCTATGGCGTAGGGAAATAACCCTCTCGTTCACTGGGGATGACTCCAACACAGAGGCACCAAGCCGGGGGGCTAATATTAAGCCAACACCAGCTTGCCGACTCTCCCCTGCAGCAACTCCAGAGAAGAACAAGGTCCAGCTCCTCTCAAGGAATTTGGTTCCAGAGCCCAAACTGTGGGTTGAGGTGAGTCCGATTATATCTAGTCGAATCTCTCCGCCTCCTCCGCAAGCTCGGTCTCCTTCCCCACCAGAGAAGTGACATTTCATGTCACAAGAACCGGATTTGGCCGCCGAGGACCAGGTCGTCCGGACACCCTCCCTCGACCACTGCCCAAATCGCAATGCACCGGACCCTTATGCTTGCCCCTGCAGGTGGTGGGTCTGCGGGGGGGGAGTTCCCGTGTGGCTTCTTTGGGCTAGGCCCGGCCAGGCCCCACGGGTGAAGGCCTGGCCACTAGGCGCTTGCCTGCGAGCCCCTCCACCAGGCCTGGCTCCAGGGTGAGGCCCCGGTATCCCACGTCCGGGCGAGGTGCGGTCACTCCTCTTGTTCTTCTTCATAAGGGTCTTCTGAATCACTCTTGGTCTGGCCCGTCACCTAGAACCTGTTTGCCTTGGCAAACCAGGGGCATAAAGCCCCTGACAACATAGCTCCTAGGATCACTCGGGCACTCAAACACCTCCACCACAATAAGGTGGTGATTCACGGAGGGGAAAAAATATTCCTGATTGCATTAAAATACTTCATATTGTATCACTCAAAGTTAAATGAATTGCACTGTCACCATTGCAAGTATTAACATACACCGCATCAGTGCATTGGGCTTGTATGGTGTAAGTACAATTTATATTTTGTGTGTGTAAAATTGTGTATTTGTATAGTGTAAAAAGAGGCTGAGGGTGTGTGTGGCGACATGCAACAGAGCAGACTACTCAAAGCTGGCTCCCATCATGTTTGGAATCAAAGCCCACCCTGATGACTTTGACCTGGATGTAGTTGTGCTGGGGTCGCACCTCATTGACGACTACGGGTAAGGTCCAAAGACAACCTTCCATAAATGTGCGCAATAAAATTCTAGTGTACCACACAAGTGACTGTGAAAGATATGATCATGAAATCATTTAATGACTTATGTAATTACAACTTTGTCTTTGGTGTCATAGGAACACTTTTCGTATGATTGAGCAGGATGACTTTGACATCAGCTCCAAACTGCACACCATTGTGAGAGGAGAGGATGAGGCAGCCATGGTAGAGAGTGTTGGGCTGGCGCTGGTCAAACTTCCAGATGTCCTACAGAGACTGCGGCCGGACATCCTCATTGTCCATGGCGATCGTTTTGATGCACTGGCTCTTGCAACTTCTGCAGCGTTAATGAACATTAGAATACTCCATCTGGAGGGTGGAGAGGTGAGGATACATTGTTTGAATGACTTTCTCCTAATATATTTGTTTATTGTTTATTATTGACCATCCCTAGTAGCATTACATATCTCCTGTTATGGAATTAATGGACATCGGTTTTCATTAAAAGAATAAACCCAATATCTATATCTACATTTTTATACCAATATCTCGCCAGTAATATTGGTGGGACATCACTAGTTAAAATGTAATTTATATTAAAAGGAAGTTTGCGTTCCAGTTTGGCAGCAATAAGGAAAGAATAGCTTTTTGTACAAATAGAAAGTGGCACCTTGCTGTGTCCAATAATTTGGTCTTGGTAGTGGTCTGCTTTATCAAGCTAAATGATTTGTTGAGTTTTGAAGTTTATTTTGTGGTGTACTTTGTACACAAGAGTAAGTCTCCTCCTCACTAATTTTCTAGGTAAGCGGCACAATTGACGATTCCATCCGCCACGCCATCAGTAAACTGGCCCATTTCCATGCCTGCTGCACACGAAGGGCAGAGCAGCACCTCATCTCCATGTGTGAGGACCACTCTCGTATCTTGCTGGCCGGCTGCCCCTCCTATGATAAGCTGCTGTCTCCTCATTACCAGGAAGACTATATGGGAATCATTAAGAGCTGGTTGGGTACGTAAGACAAAATCTGTTGTATGACAGCAACAAGTCATGTAAAAAAACAATTACGATAATTTTCTGCGATTTTTTTTTTTGTTAACTACAGGCGATGAAGTGCAAGATTATGACTACGTTGTGGCTTTGCAGCACCCAGTCACCACTGATATTCAGCACTCCATTAAGATCTATGGACTCATGCTGGATGCGCTTGTCTCCTTCAACAAAAAGACCCTCATCCTTTTCCCCAACATTGATGCTGGTTAGTTTATTTTTAGGGGTTATTATTGCATGCTTGCTAATGCTGGTTTGCAACCACATGACCTAGAGGTAATTTGTGTAATTTTTTTACCTTTATGATGGGCTACCATAGTATTCCCTGCTTCAAAAAATCCCTATTTGTAGGTGTTCCGCATGCCAGAACAGCGAATGTATGCTGCATTTTTGCTTGACCTTAAATGTTACGAATACGCTTGTTTGACCCTCAAGTGTCTGAGCTTGTGACGACAGAAACCTGACATATTGTCACATACAACCCAGCAATACTGCATATAGCCTTTGACTTTGTAAATGAATGTCGCAGTAGGTAAAAGGAAGAACTCAGGTTTAGCCCAAGATTGATTGATTCATACATTAATTTGTTCTGCTTTAATAGTGTACGTGTGAGCTTTGACACAAACCTTGTGTTCATTGTACACAGGAAGTAAGGAGATGGTGCGTGTAATGAGAAAAAAGGGCATCGAGCAGCATCCCAACTTCCGGGCAGTGAAGCACATTCCCTTTGAGCAGTTCATTCAGCTGGTCAGCCACGCCGGCTGCATGATTGGAAACAGCAGCTGTGGTGTACGAGAGGCCGGGGCTTTTGGCACTCCGGTCATCAACCTGGGAACAAGGCAAACAGGCAGAGAAACAGGTAAATAAAGTATCTATCTACCTAGTGTGAATGCTTGGCTACTATCAGGGAACACATGGGGTTTGCAATTTTCTTGTGACTAGTTTTTAATTTCTTCCTCTTTTTTTCTACAAGGTGAAAACGTTCTCCACGTGAGAGATGCTGACACGCATAATAAGATCTACCATGCTCTCCAGCTGCAGTTTGGAAAGAGATATCCCTGGTAAAACCAAACTGCTCATTACCTTTACCTCCGTAAGGAACATTGAAAACATTCGCCTAATGTTTTTGGTCATGACTGTATATGAACCCCCAACTAACAAACACATCTCTAGGCTACTTTACACTGCAGACCAGTTCCAATTTTTTTCTTATGCTTTTGCTTTTTGCTTAGGCTGTATCTGATTTTTTTCATGTAAGTGTGACTAGTACAATACAGATTTTTTTCAAATATGACTCAGGCCTCTTTCATATTTAGGTATAAATTTACGTATAAAGTTGTTTGTTTTGGGTTTTTTTGTTCAAACTGCGATGTAGCGAGCAATGTGTTAAATATATTTTTTACGGTATAATGCTTAGACCACTTTACCATCTTAGCTGAGTTAGGTTCTGGCAATTTTACAACAGCTTTGACCACAGTCCTGCTGCAATGGGGGTTCGATTTCTTTATCTACCATACAAAACCTTGCAAAGATCTACTTGTGCTGCAGATACTCAAAGTTTTATTGACAGCACGTGTTAGTGCAACATGCAGGGTCTGCTTTTCATGGTTGTGAAACCACTTTTATAGAACTTTTATACAATAGAATTATTATTAACCTGTAAATATTACATAGTTCTTACAAAAGTACGTGACACTTCCATGTGATTCCCTTCATATGACTTCCCATTTGACCCATTAGGTCTCCAGTGTGACTCACCCTGCCCCTTGTGTTTGATAATGCTCCAGAGAAAAGAGTTTCACTTAGAGGCCTTACTGTTCTTTCCTAGCTGAAGGGAAATGGAGTGTGTGTGTGTGTGTGTGTGTGTGTGTGTGTGTGTGTGTGTGTGTGTGTGTGTGTGTGTGTGTGTGTGTGTGTGTGTGTGTGTGTGTGTGTGTGTGTGCGCGTGTGTGTGCGTGTGTGTGTGTGCGCGTGTGTGTGCGCGTGCGCGTGTGCGTGCGTGCGTGCGTGCGTGCGTGCGTGTCTGTCTGGAATAGGAAGTTAGGAGAAACCTAACCTTCTTGTTCTCCTGTATTCCTTTAAACCAACACCCTAGTAATGAATGTTTAGACATCCCTCTGATGAGCCCTCTTGCAGGTTGTGTTTGGTTTGTCTCCTTGCATGCTAGTTTGATTTATTAAATTGATTACAAAGGGGTTCAATTTTTACCCTTATACATAACCTCAGTTCTTCATTATTGTTTTTGATATGTCAACCTGTATTTTGTATGATTAGGAGGTATTGTTTCAGGCATGTTCTATTACCAACTATGAATCCAACATGATGCCATGAATGTGATCAGAATAGGCAACATTTTGTGAAACTATACAGTTCTGCACATGTGATAGGTTTGGATACCTTGCTCACACTATTAAATGAGATGTATTGGTTGTATCAAATGAGCTATTAAATGGCTCTAAGTGCACTTCTTTATGTTTGTGTCTCTCCAGTTCTAAAATCTATGGCGACGGAAACGCTGTCCATCGCATTCTCAAGTTCCTCCGATCCATCGACCTGAACGAGCCCCTTCAGAAGACTTTCTGCTTCCCCCCTGTCAAAGACTGCATCTCCCAGGACATTGACCACATCCTGGAGACTCAAAGTGCTTTGGCTGTGGATCTCGGAGGTACCAACCTCAGAGTGGCAATCATCTGCTCCAGGGTAGGCCCTGCAGATTCTCATTTGACAAGATCTAAGCATCTCTCAAATAGATCTTTGGGGGTCTTTACCCAGGTCTAATGAATTATATTTGTGTTGATTGATAATATATCCCACTTGTTCCCTTAGGGTACTATAGTGAAGAAATACACTCAGCCTAATCCAAAGACCTATGAGGCCAGGATGCAACTCATTTTGAAAATGTGTGCAAATGCCACTCAGGATGCAGTCTCTCTCAACTGTAGAGTACTGGGTGTTGGTATGAAAATAAACACACACGGCAGTTTATGAAAAAAGAACAAATAACTCTCTGTTGTGGGAAAATAAACTGTACCTCATTCTGTCCAATATTTATACCATAGGAGTGTCCACAGGAGGGCGTGTAAATCCACAAGAGGGTGTGGTATTAGACTCAACAAAGCTGATCGAGCAGTGGACGTCTGTTGACTTAAGAACACCCATCTCTGATGCCTTGCACCTGCCCGTCTGGGTCGACAATGACGGCAACTGTGCTGCATTGGCCGAGAGGAAATTTGGTCATGGTAAAGGAGTAGAGAACTTTGTCACTGTCATCACAGGAACGGGTGAGTTGGCGGATCTGTTTCATTCATTCTGTCATTTGTGCTGTTTTCAAGCTGAACTAAAATACAAATATTAGGCTTTCAAAAGACGCATTTAAAGACGCCGGGATGATAAGTAGTATTCACTGGTCACTAGGTGTCAGTAATATTACTGAAATTTTTGGTGAGACACACACGCATCAGACTTTATTGCTTGAACAACAGGCTTTTATTGCAGGTTTGAATCATTTCACAACAGGCACAATAATCTCTAACGTGAGCTATAACCTATGCCAAGCTAAAAACCAACTCTGAAATCTTGATGTCATTTTTTGTGGGCACCACACATTTACAGCAACACACACGAGCAGGAGTTTTATTTATGTCTTCAATGGCCTATTATTATTATTATTATTATGTCTTTTATATTGGGTAATACAATTCTGAAGCTGACTAAAGGGGTGTTATTTCATGTTCAGAAAGCTGTTTGGTTAAAAGCTGTATTTAGAAGGTTGTAGACAGGTTTTCTGTGCTATATGAAAATATTCAATTTATAAATAAGGAAATCTACTTTGCGGAAATCCACTTATCATGGTCGAGTCTAACTAACTAGACTAACCGTGATAAACGAGGGATTACCGTACATTTTCTGAATATACATTGGGGTTGATGCAGTGTGTAGTTTAATCCTACCGAATGCCACCTTTTGACTGTGTAAGGTATTGGAGGAGGGATCATTCAACACAACGAGCTGGTCCATGGCAGCACTTTCTGCGGTGCCGAGCTGGGGCACATCATGGTTTCGTTAGAAGGTCCGGAGTGCTCGTGTGGAAGCCGAGGGTGCATAGAGGCTTACGCTTCTGGACTGGCCCTGCAGAGAGAAGCCAAAAAACTGGTAGATGGTTAGTGACTGTCTGTGTAATTTTTTGATTTGTGTCTAGGCTAACTGTTATATGTGGAGGATCATAAAATTCTTAATGCATTTGCAAGTTATATATTTAGTTCCAGATGTAGATTTCTTCTAATGTATATACAGTACCAAAAATGGAGAACAGATCAATTCAAAGTAAAGAAGAAAACCAAGAGGCAAACCCAATTTGATGAAAACCAAAAAATACAGTGTAGTGAAGAAAGAAAAATACTTTGTCTGCAATAAAACCTGCAAAATACTAATATGTGTTTCAGATGAACTGCTGAAAATGGAGGGATTGGATATGAATCTGTCCGAGCCCATCACCGCTGCTCACCTCATCAGTGCAGCCAGATTAGGGAACACCAAAGCTGAAGCTGCTCTCAACAAGGGTCAGAACCTAAAATAAGCACATCCACACATAAGATTTAAAGTGTCACTGACATAATTTATCGTTCATTCATTCATTTTCTATACCGCTTATCCTGCAAAAATCACACAGTGTATACACACACATTATAACACATTAAACCAAAGTTGATCAATCATGTCAGTGACCCTTTAAATTTAAAACAACCTGAATGCCCCCCCATGTTAAAAAATGGTGACATGTTGTAGCACAGAGAAGGTTTCTTTTCTCCCTCCAAATGAAAAGTAATGCTTTATAATTTGAAGAGAACCTAAAGGCTTTTATTTTTTGATGTTTATTAGGACCTAACTACTTGAGCATTATGGAAAAATAAAGAAAGAATTGTTATGACTAACCATAGCACAGATTTACATGGCGCTTGTGCAGGCACAGTAATAGTCATGCGATTTTGGACCAACGTATGATTACACTATGAACAGAATTCAGGGCTTATCTTTTCACCTGACATCAAAACTAAATGATTGTTGCTGTAGAATAAGATGTTTGTAAACAACTTACACCAAGAACAAGCTAAGAGCAGAAAGAAACCAACAGAGGGCAAAAAACAAAATGTAAAACAACTTTGTTACAGTTACTTTCTTTTTGCTGATTTGGTAAGTGTTTGATTTATTTTGAACATGTATACATTTTACACAGGAATACATCACATATGAAAATTCACAATTCCACATGTCCAAAAGGAGTTGGAAGAAGCAGAGTTCATTTAAACCTACCCACTCTTTGTTTCACAGCAGTTGCTAGTACATTGTTTACTTCCTGTATTCTACCCGCGAGGATAAGCGGTATAGAAAATGAATGAATGAATGTAGGACTTCCTGTATTCAACATGTACGTTTTACCAACTCTGAAGAAAGAAAATGATAAAGCAGCATAACAATGTGTTACCATTTGGGAGTTAATATAAATAGGTTATTTAAAATCACAATCAATTGTGCATTGTTTGAGTTCTTTACTCAATCCGTTCCATAAATTAATCCCACATACTAATATGATGAAGGTTTTTAGCGTTGTTCACATTTATATGTGTTTTAAGTTTAATTTCTCTACAAGATCATATGTCTCCTCTCTTGAAGAGAAAAAAAATGTATAATGTTTTTTGGGTAATACGTTGTTTCCTTTTTGCATAATTGTAACTGAAATTTTACCAGAGCAGCAAATTAGAAAAATTTTTATTTTAAGAATGAAGGGTTCTTTATGTTCTTTATATCTGGAATTATGGATTATCAGTTATTTCCAGTAACAGTTATTTCCAGATAATATCTCCACAGAGAAGTTTAATATGATAAAACTAAAGAACAATAGAGAGTATGGGGTAATTTTCGGTCCAGGACAAAAAATGTGCTTTATTCACCACAGACGGATTTTTTTTACCACTTTATGTTGTATATTTTTAATGTGGAATTTCCAATTTATTTTGTCATCTTGTGACACCTAGAAATGTATTTTCGGTTTTATTTTGAGCAAAAATGTCCTTACTACTGTGACCAAATAACATTAATTTAGTTTTACTTGGATTCAGTGATGTGTTTTTTATTTAATATCAAACTATCTTTTTAGTAGTCCTTTTATCTGTGACTTTTTTTATTAGCATTTGTGTACCTTCTGCAGAACAAGATGCCGTAGTATTGCCTGCAATTATTACTAGCTTTTGGTCTTAGCTGACTTTACATACCTGTATGTCATTTATATACAGGATGAAGAGATTAAATAGTGTACTCCTTCTGTTTCTCTTTGCAGCCTCCACAGCACTGGGTATCGGCATTATCAACATCCTGCACACAATCAACCCCTCGCTGGTAATCCTATCTGGTGTCTTGGCGTCGTTCTACCAAGACCCTGTGAAGTGCATTATCTCTAGCAGAGCCTTCTTACCTGCTCAGAGCACCAAGGTGGTCACTTCAGACTTGGAAGAACCCGCATTGCTTGGAGCTGCAAGCATGGTTCTAGATTATGCTACAAGAAGGATTTATTGAAGGATAAATACAGTCCTTGTTGATAGATTCATGAAGGGTCCCTGTCATTAAGACTGATGAAGAACCTCATTGTGGTAGCTGTTTGCTCTCCGCTTTGATACGGAAACTTTTTTCGTAGGCAAAACTGAAACATCTGCTTTTTTTCTTTAGCTATTTCTTATGATAAGTTGTGTTCACATGAATACAATTCCTTGGCATCCTCAGCCAAATGTTGGGCAGATTCCAGCAGGGATAGTCATGTCATGTGTCAAGTGGGTCCATTGTGCAGTCCACAATGTTATTACGTTGTCTTTGAAGAGAAATGGCAGGCGGTTTTTAGTTTTAAAACAAACATTTGCTGTCCCTCATGTGATAAGGGCAGAAAAAAATGAAATGATTAGAAAGCATGCTTCACTTTTCACCAAAATGTTTCCAAAGATCCCTTTTTATTTTCTCTATTTTTTTAGTTTTGTTTATCCCTTACTGTGATAAGGGTGTCATAATATAATGTTGTATTTAAATGTTTTCTTCAGTTATTGTTTAGGATATTGATGGGGAAATGTCGACAGTTAAGTTGGTAGTCACTTTTAATGATAATGAACGCAACAACGTAATATAATTAATAAATTATTGCCTGAACACTGACTGAAACCTGTTTTACAGGTTTTTTGTATGTATCATGGTTAAAATATACTTCCACTGTTTTTATTACTTTATGATTGTACAAGTGAATACAAGATGAATTGGTCACATTTAAAGCTCCTTTCTATCTTCAACTTTGTTACCTTATTGGCACTGATGTATTATGTTCTTAAGAAGGAAGGTAAACAGCTGATTGATTATTGGTTGGTCAAAGAGTCGCTGAAGTATACTACAGCTGGGCGTACTAGGAGTTGTCAAGACATTTTACTAACCGATTTGCGGCCATTTTATATGATCTTAATGGCTTTTGAGTTAAATAAAACTTAACGTATTTGAGGAAAGTTGTGTGGAGTGCTTGGTTATTTATATTCAGTCCCAAATTACAATTATTTTGTTGGCTATTCACATAATGAAATGATCATGAAATAGAAACTCTTGGGGCCTTGAATCAGGTGTCTTTCATCTGAACAATTTGACACTGGCAGGATTAGTTAAATAATTAACCACCGTGACATTATTGTTGGACGAGACTATGTTGCTTGTGTACATTAAGGAAGTAAGTGAAGTGTAATGTAAAGTCTAATAAGTGAGGGCGCCACTGTCATTCTAAAAGACCACTTTCACACTGGTAGGGGTATTTTTCTACTTTATGATGGTTAAATTAAATTGGGGAAAAATCTAACCCTAAAAAATATAATTGCGCCTCTTGCATATGAAAAACTTGCGGTTGCACAAAGATGTCTACATTATCAATAGTCAATATCACATTGCAACGTTTATATAAAGAATGCATTTTTTTTTCATCATTAAAGTTGTGACAGCACGTACAGGTCACGAGACTAGCATGTGGGCGGACATTCACATGTGATTGGCCACTTGCTGAGATAGAGGTGTTTCGTTTGGTTCTTTATCTCATCAGTCAAATTTTCTAGCTTTTCATTGGCTACGCGTCCATTTCCGGTTCTCTAAAATGCCTTTTTTTTCTCTTGCGTGTCCTTTCCTTTCAGCTAATCGCTCTCGGTCAATATCTACACCTGCTGGGGATTTGATATTTTCCGGTATATATTAACTCGTACAATATGGATGATTTTGACATGCTCAACTCTCCGGCTGTTGGGAACGGCGTTGGCTCCGATGACGACCCCGCTGCAGCGTTTTTGGCCCAACAGGAGAGCGAAATCGCGGGGATTGAAAACGACGAAGGCTTCAGCATCCTGGACAGTGGAGAGGTCCCTTCGTCGCTGGGTGATTCCAGCGGTGGGTCGCTACGGCCGCGAGCTGCGCACAGTTCGCTCTTCATTACTTGATAAATGTTGACGAAATTGTCATAGTATGAGCATAAAGCGGAATTCAGTTGGACTCTAATGCAAAGCCCGCAATCAAGTTAGCGGGGCTAGCATGCTAGCCCCGTGGTCTTAGCTGATCTAACCTGACGTTAACTTGACACGACATAAAAATACATCCGTCGCAATAACTACAATAACCTGATCTTGGACTGTTGTTAATGATTACATTGTATAATAGCCCCAATATAAGCAAAGGGTGAAATGAATGAAGCCTGTTTCCCCACCAAATGTTGACATTGATGACTGTTGGTGACCTTTGGCCTCACTTTTGGTGCTTTACTGATTACATTGAAATAGTTGTATATGAGCATTGCCTCTCTGCAGACTATGACTGCTTGATTGGTTGATTTTAACCCATATCTTCCTGGTGTCTTTCTAGACGGCGCTGTCAATGGAGAGTTTCATGGGGTAAATATTCTCAACATTCTTTTCAAAGAACCAAGACAATGTTCCTTTTTTTCTTTTATGTATAACTACGGTGGCCAACCCAGGCAAAGGCATTTTTCTTTTGCATTTGATCTTGCAGAGTTTCTCATAGTATTACATAATTGGATGGTGGATCATTTCTATGTTCGGAATGTTTGGACATTGCAGCACTGTATGCAACCCTTTGTTAACCGAACAACAAGAAGCTCTGAAACACCTAAGTGTATTCGATGCAAACAATTTCCCCTTTATGACTTTATGACATGTATTACTTGGTGGGAGTGATGCATATTTATTTTACGACAAAATAATTGTACTTTCACCACTGAACTTTTGTTTTAAATATCAGGTCAGTAAGTACAACATCTCAATTTCCCTTTCCTGTGCTGTCATTGCAACATTCTGCTGCCATTTGCACTGTCAGGACTTTCTTTTGTCTGTAAGAGAAGCACAAGAAAAGGGAATGCTTTAGTTTCTCCAACAGAAAACAGTACACATTTGTAATTGTACTAAAACAAACAGCCTACAGGAGCACTCTGAATTTGTGAAGTGGTGGCTGGAGAGATATGAGTAATATAAATAATTTAGGAAGAGTCCACACTTATTTTAATTGTCTTAGTCATGAATTTGACACCATTCTTAGGCATATCACTTGTCTCATCTGTGTATATCCTGTATCTTAGGAAAGCAACGGTCCATCTGATGCCTATGCAGCAATTTCCAATGCAGACCGTCTGCAGGCAGAACCAGAAAGCCTTCGCAAATGGAGGGAGGAGCAAAGAGAAAGACTGGAGCTGCTTGGTAAGCCCAGAAGGACTGTATTTAAACCATGTCTAATGCTGCAAAGTCCAACCTAGACAGTCCTGCATTTTAATTGTTCCTATAAAGCAGTGTAAAACAGGGGTCACCAACCCGTTATTGGCGAGCCACCAGTCAGTCTTGGGGACTTTGCCGGTCGATCACGAGAATATTGGAAACCAAATGTATCGGTGCTCTCTCCTCCCGGCGAGTGACCAACACGCACGCCCGTACGCCTCGCCACTCTGCCGGCACGCAACGAATGATGCGTCTTCTTTGGTCATTGAACACGCCATGTGTGACGCAGATTGATACATGTCTTGTTTCTCAGATGACGCACAGACAAATGTGTATTGTCTGTTCTTCCTTCCACCTCGCTGTTGTTCACAAATGTAAATGCACAGAAATTAGGAATTGGAATAGGAATAGGAAATTCAGGAATTGCTATTTGAAACATGTACATATATGTACTCTCAGGCCATTCCTACTCTCTGTAAAACATTTTTAACACTTACTTTGCCGACCAATTGCCTCAGTAAGCTTTGTTTGTGGGGACAAAGGCTCTGCTGCCGCCACCAGTGGCGCCGTCTGCTGGCTTTTGTGCCTTCATTCATTCATATTAGCTTTGGCTTGCTAACTTGCTGCTAGCTCTGTGTATCTACCCATTAATAGCCCGCCTCAACATACTGAAACAAAGATGCTAAATGCCTGACAGGAGGGCGCACTCTCTCCGTTCATTCCACTATAGAACCAATGCGCACAGACGCATGCAGAGTGAACCCTCTTCTCATCCTGCCTGTGTGGTAAGGAGAGTCGAGGAAAACAAACATGGACACATGCACATGTCAATTTATCGAGGCGGGCAAAATTACCGACTTTGTTTTTATAGCGATTATCGTGACAATGTCGTAATATATGTTTATTAATATTGTGTATCAAAGATGTTTAAATGTGTGGTGTATGTTTTGAAAGTGTGCAGAAGTAGGGGTACATGACTTCCAGTCAGAAAATTTGGGGAGCACTTACGTCTTGTCAGTCCATGTGCCTTGCGATTGACTGGCTACCTTTTGTTTACCTTTGGCGTAGACTCCAGCTTAACCTTGACCCTGAACAGAAGATACATAAAATGGATGTTAAAAAAAATAAACAGATGAATGAGACGATGGTTGTCTAATCTAACCTCTCTGTATCATTCTTCTACTTGCCCACCCTCCTGGCCAGATGATAATTCCCGCAAGCAGGAGTCTGAGTGGAAGACAAAGGCCAAGGTGGAGCTGGAGGAGTGGCACGCCAGGCAGAATGAGCAGCTGGAGAAAACCAAAGCCAATAACAGGTACTGGCGTCAAAAATGGCTTGCAGCTGACTGAAGCCGTTGTATTGGTAATTACAATGTAACTTCTGTGTCAACAGTGAAAGCCCACTTAATAATTTCATGTTTTTGGGCAAAGTTGGAAATAAAACTGGTACCTTTTTAACAGTATGTAACAGTTTGATTCAGATACCAATTCCTAATGTTTGGAACAAAGTTTAGTCAACAACAAAAAAAATTTGATTAATCAGGGAAATTTGATAATCTATCATTTTTTTAGCGATAATTCATTGAATGTATTTTAGATGGCAGACAATGCAAAAGTGTTATTATATGAAGTACCATCTTATTTAACTTTTTTTACCTACCTTTCTACCTGATTGTTTGTAAAGTATTGTTTATTCAAAGAAAAGTTCTCAGAACGTTGCAGAAGAAAGGCATTAGAAAAATCACCTGGGATCTTACTAATAGAAATGTGCGTGGACATCTGAAAGTCTGCATTCGCCAGAAACCCAAATGTGCATACGGAAAAAAAATATTGTATATAAGGTCTTCATTGTATCCAACTAAAAATAGTTGTGAGAGTTTTGCTCTGTTCTGTACTGGGCTGCTAACCATCATAGAACACTATTCATGTGAAAATACTAACATTTAACTGTACATGAAACAACTGACCCATAATTTTGGTGACCCCCGTCTTGTCAAGCATATTCCTAATCTTGATTGTCTTGTAACTATTATACTTGTGTTTCTATCCTCTTCTCCGTTTTACTGCTCTCCCTGTTCTCTCTGCCCTCTTGCTGCACTGTCGTTTGGGCGGATGTTTGTCCAGGGTGCTGGATGAAGACTTCTACAAGCAGCCCTTCTCTGAGCTCATTGGTTATGTGTATGTTGCTCCAACTAACATCCTCTGTCCTCATTTTGGTTTTGGCCTCATGGTTGTTTTTCCATTCTCACTGACAATCCAACCATGTGGCGTTATATCATCTCATTAGTTAGGACATGGTAGTTTTCCACCAGTTATCATCTCATCCTTTAGAAAACGCTGTCATTGCTATTGTTTTCTCATTTACATTGTCGTTTGTGTGCTTTCCCCCAGCATGTCAGCATGTCTCATATGAAAGCATGTTACTGCATGTCACAGCAGACACATTTCACACTGCCGGATCTTTTCTTCCTTATTTGTGTCTCTTCATTCACTTTCATCTATTTTATTTCAATGATTTAATTTTGGCATGCAGCCAACATGTAACCCCTCTTGTAACTAACACGTTTGATTTTTAGAAATGAGTGATTGCCCCCAAACAAATTGACACAGGTGTAGGGTGCTTTGCAGCAGTTTGTTTACAGATATACAACATTCAGATACTGTACTATTTATTAAAATGTAAGAGGGACAGTCCAGAAAGTGTTAATGTTTTAATCCATGCACTGAAAATATAATACCTGTTCTTACTAATGAAATTTATAGCTTGTAATGTTGACTGGCGACCAGTCCAGGGTGTACCCCACCTCTCGCCCAAAGTCTGCTGGGATAGGCTTCAGCATCCCCGCGACCCTAATGAGGATAAGCGGTATAGAAACTGAATGAATAAATGAATCTTTTTCACATCATAGATACACAACTGCTTCAAAGTACACTTTGTTAGACCGTAAGCAGCCTCTGTGTCGTTCTCCTGCAGAAGAACGTGCTAGCAAGTGCAGTGGAAACCTTAGATAGCATCATTAATTTGTTCCAGAATGGTCGAGTCCAACTGAAACGGAAGCTAACTGATTCAAATTTTCCCATAAATTATGTAAATGCAATGAATCAGTTTCAGAAAGGTCCTTGTGACTTTTGGTTGGAATGGGAATTAAAAATGAAAATGATTGGTTTATTTGAATTTAATTTTGAACTACAGAAAATAAAACTGAAATACAAAGGCTTCTTCATCTTTGGTGTCAAAAAGCAATAGCTACATCTGAAATAATTTAATTGTTTTAAATTATTTCATATAACAAAAATGACCAATCACTAGAGAACATCTTTTTTGGTGTGTTTTTTCTTTGTGACTGGTAACTGTTTTTTGAGATGTAGTTTTTACTTTTTGACACAGAAGAAGTAGAAGGCTTTGTATTTGTTTTATTGTTTTGTATTTGAAAATAAAACTCACAATTGGTATTGTTGTTTAAATTCTCATTCATGAAAAGAAATTTCAATGACGGAAAGTTACACAGACCCAAAAAAAAACACATTTTTAAAATTTTACAACTACAGTTTGTCATGCAAAAAACAATCAGAATTGCACATAAGTGCATTCAAGACGTGACTCTTGACTGGACAGATGTGACACGTCTTTGATGAAGGAAAAATGTATAATTTATCTCTTTCATTATGTGCGTTTGGAATTGTTTTATGCATGTAAAACTATAACATGTTTTGTGTCTCAACAATTTTGAGAGCCAACCACTGATGACATCATAGACGAGCGAGTGATGAGAAATGCATTAAAAACGGAGTTGGATTATGCTAACAGAGGTCCCACTGTACCTAAGTTATGCAGCCTTTGCTTTTACTCTCGAATCTTGAAAGTGTCCTATAACCAGTATTTTGGTGTGCATGCCTTTCACCTTTTTTATAAAAAAAAAGAAGCTTCAGCGTTTGGACAAAATTGCCTCATGTGATAGAAGATGACATAAAATTCCATACTAAAGCACTATTGTGATGCTGTTTTCATCACATTAGGTGAACTTTTATGAACTACGAGGGTTCCTTGTAACCAGTAAGGCCTGAGCAATGTGTAACAGCTCTGAGTACAATGGTCTAATGGCGCTTATGGTATTGGTATATAACACAATTATTAGAGTAACTCTACTAGTAATTGATTACTGTGTACACCTCAATGCAGTGCAGCATTCATTTCCTGTGTAAAATGAAACAAACCATTAATGGGGAACTGTCCCCCTAAATTTGCATAACTACTAATTAAACTAGCGATTTGGCCATTAGGTGTTACGTCATCGTCTCCCCTCCATATTGTAGACTCCTGGCCACTGCGTCCTTGTGTGTAGCCATCAAACTTGAGCTTTAAGATCTTACAGTGCAAAATGTAAATTCAACTTATCTTTTTACATTTCTAAACTTCAACTGATTAAAGGTGACATAGGGCCCCAGCTGACTGGTATCTCAGTCAATAATTTCATCCCTCTTAAAACTTGTGTGTAGCCCCCAAACAGGAGCTTTCCAGTGAGGAGAACACAAAGGCTGCTGACTGATCATGCTTTTGAGCACTTTAGAGAGGCTGAAGAAAATTCCGTATGTTGCTTTTGCATGCTTGCTTTAAGCGTGTGCATTTAGCTGATTTTGTTGTCTTTCATTTTGCTCCCACACTTTTCCTTTTTCGTCTTCTAAATTCTGACTTGTGAAACTGTTTCTCCCTCTTTTCTTTTTCTATGCACCTTAAAGCACACACATTAACCATCCTTGCTACCGTCTAGACCAGTTAAGTAACAAAACACCCAATATCCATTCAAGTTTGCTTATGGGGTGGGGTTAGACGCAGCTTTGCGTATTAGCCAAGTTGATGTATGCATTGTTTCATGTAACATTTCCATTTTGTGACGTGCCTATGTCTCTAATCTGTAGGTTGTGATGGTGCTGTTTAATTTGCTCCTCATCCCCATTTGCTTTGTGTAATGGGTTGTAGTGAGTAGCAGACCTTAGGGGTACCATTTACAGGTAGTGTTAAATGACATGGTGTCTAATCTGACACACAATGGCTTATGAAGTAAGTGCAGTATTGGTGAGTGGATCATGGTTTCAGTTTTTAAATTTTGCCTGGAGGTAGTGCAGTAGTCATATTTAAATTTCACATGTAGTCCATGCAGGGTTTTTTTGTTTGTTTTTAACTTTGAGCATCTGTAATTAGACATGAATCAATCTGTTTCACAATGAAAACATCAAAATCAAAGCAAGCCACCGTTCCGCCTGCTCTCCAGCAATTTGCATGGCAAAGGCCCAGTAGTGCTTCCACTCTGTATGGACTTGGTTAAATGCCGAATAACAAAACACTTGGCTCTGGTGTTTTGTTTTTAATCAAGGACAGCTATAGCGATGAGCTTGTCATCTCTATAACTGACTCTTGCAACATAGAAATGAAAAACATGAACCGATAGAAATGGAAGAGCAGTGATCATCTATGAACAGAACTTTAAATTGCAATGTTGTTCTTGTTGGGTGTTTCATTAGAAAATTGCTACACATTTATGTATTGAGTTACAGATATAATTAACAGCACTGCAATGTTGTGTAAGATAATTTGTATTTAATTTGTTGCGTCTATTTTCCTTTGTGAGTGGAATATTGAATTGTCTGTGTCCTGCTCTCGGGTGACCTCTGCTGAACCAAATGACACTTGAACTGACACAGATGATTAGCATGCGTTCAAAATTTAATCATGTTCAATTCAGATGACCTAACTTTTTTTTTATTCCAGACGGTGGATATGCTGTGTGCTAATACGCCGCATTGAACACTGGGGGAAAACAAGAAGACATTAGTCAAAATTTCAAATAGATGCGCACTTTATTATCTACTTGGTTTGCGTCACCTGTTCAGCATTACTATGCTGGGTCTTGTGATATGTATATTATTTTTTATGCTGCTATATGACAGTTGCACACAAAAAACAAAGGATTTTAGCAAACGTAAGCTTTTTTCCTGACCAATACACATGCTGGTGTAACTAACACATCTCCTTTTGTAGAACAAACAAAAGGAGATTTTAAGCAGTGCTTAAAAATACAAAAAGACATGGAAGTGACACAAAAAAGGATGTTGAGTGAGCAGTTTATCGCAAACAACCATTATTGTGGAATGGATGGTTCATCAGCTGATCAAAGTTTAAGACAATGGCTATTAAAAGCCAAGATTTGGATCCAATGTCATTTCCCATCAGGTGTTCAGACTGTGATCGCTTGATACCAAAGGCAAAAAAGCTTTCTCTATTAGAATGCGGTGGTAGGTAAGGCTTTTCGCAGCACACCATTGCTTCTGAGGCTTCTGTCCAGAGGGTTATGGAACAAAAAAGTCAAGTGACCAAAGACCCCAAAAATCTTTTGTATTGTTACCTGTAAGAACCACAAAATTCAACAAACAAAAGTGCAGCTATCAATGTAGACCCACCCTGAGCTACTGATTTGTGTAAAATAAAAAATAAAGATAGCCAACTTTAAGATAAAAAAAGTCAAGAGTTCATTTATCTTCATATCAGTGTTGTTTGCTCAATACTGTTTATTCCTGCACTGAATTGTCATCAGTCAACCATGCTCTTGACTTCTTTTATTTTCGGAATAATTCCTGTTTATTTTTATATTAGGATAATATAAACGCTGATATTTTTATGAATGATTATATCATGTTGTATTCTCTGTGAATGGCTTCCCATGTCATGTACAGCCCAGTGTTGCCAACTTTTCTCGCTAAATCAGGAGAGGAAAATGTGAAAACTTTTCCTGATGTCATTTGGAGATTATTCTGGTATTTGCATTTTTCTTCACCAAAATAGTAATTTATTGACGGTCCCTAGAAAAACAACCAGCGTTTAGAGTGCACTCCACGAGCAAGCAAGCTGCACCATGAGAGAGCTGTCGGGACAGAATGAGGGAGGACTACTGCTGTAGCTATGGTGCCGAATATCCAACATCCAACTTTACCGTTTACAATTTTTGAGGTGATGAACAAGAATGGCATAGTCCTTTGATGACAATTCTGTTTATATTGTAGCAGAGTTTCAGGGTTTTAATTTTTTTAGCCATGGTCGTAAGCTTTTGATGAGCTGATGAACAGCCTATAAAATGGTTGTCTTGCAATAAATTGCTTACTCCCATTTCTTTGCATTTTGAAACTATACTTCTTTAGACCTCCTTAAGATCTAACATTGCAAAATGTAAATTCAACTTATCTTCAAATTTTGATCAGGAGTGTATTGTTAATATTACATTTCTAAACCTAAACTCCTTAAAGGTGACATAGCGCCCTATCTGATTGGTCATTTAGTCAAGCATTTACATACTTGCAGAACTACATATTTGCTCTTTTTGCTGAGTTGCCTTTAATCAGTCTGGCAAAGTGGTATGACTTGTCCCCTTTACGACTTGAGTAAGTTTGGTTATCAGCAGAGGACTATCTCAGAGCTGTCTTTTTACGTTGTTCTTATCAGTATATTACCTCTTCCGCCACTGATGGGTTTCTATGTCGTCTCTCCTCCCCCCTGTCGGGTGCAGGGCAGCCGAGGAGGCCATGATTTCAGACATGGACGAAAACAACCCTGGCACAGAATGGGAACGCGTGGCTCGCCTCTGCGACTTCAACCCCAAGTCCAGCAAGCAGGCCAAAGATGTGTCCCGCATGCGCTCCGTCCTCATCTCCCTGAAGCAGTCCCCGCTGGTCCGCTAGAGCCGGCTTCACATCATCTTATATCACCACCAATGCAAACACAACCCGACTCCCGATGACCCATATCTGTATTCTGAAGAGAAGGTGGCATACACCCCTTTTGTGCATACATGTTTAGCACACACAGATCTAGTTTTCTCTAATGGAAGGTTACAGACAGTTTTCCCATCCTAGTATTCCACTCCTGACAGGCTGTACGCAGGTCTTGTCGTCAGACCAATTTTTCTTTGAGTCCATGGCTACACTGTAATGTGGTTTACTTGACCATCAGACTATATCCATCCTAACACTCGGTCTTATCGATCTCAAATCTGGTTTAATGGTTTTAGCCAGTTCTTTTGTCTCCAGCAGTTTGTGGTTGTTCATCCTTCCATTTTTTTCTTTAAGGACCAAATGATAAGAACTCCAAATCCAGCATATGTTTTTGAGCTGTGTGTGTTGTGCCTAACGTTGGCATATGGTGTTCAGTTGATTTCAATCTATGCATTTCCTTATGAAAAGTTCCTCCCCCTGCAGTCAGGAAATGAGCAGTCCTGTCCAGTCCAGTACATTGCAAGTTCATGTTTGTATGTGTGTTGGCAGTGTGTGTGTACTCTCTGTGTGCACCCATGTACATATACAGAAGGCAATATATATACAGAATATAAAACATGTTAGACATTTGTGGTTTTAAATAGAACAAGATATTAGACAACTGTTGTGCGACCATGCATGTCCATTGTCCATTTGATTTCAATTTCAGTAAATGGTGAATGACAACTTTGGTTATATTTTACCTCGCATTTGTGTCTTAAGAGCTTTTCTTCTGCCCTCGGGTGACTCGTGTGCTACACCAAACAAGTTTTGGGCTGATGACAGTATTTACATAACCCCTGGGGACTCAAGCACTTCATCTTTATTTCTATTTAATTAAATCAAAAACACTAGTACAGCAGAATACACGCAGTGCAAGCAATCATTCGGACAGATTTTCCAGTGCAACAACAAAAATATCCATTGACATTGAATGAATGTTCTATCCCTCCCATAGTACATGAAGGCAATGTGGTTATAAATACTCTCCTCATTTGGTGCACGTGTTCCCAATTACTTTTTGGAAATAATGTATTGACTTTTAAATGCCTGCAATGCACATTGGGCCAAATTCCAGAAAAGTGAACTCAAAAAATTATACAAAAGTGCCTTTTACACCCTTACACTTCTGGCAGAACCTTAGACATTGTTTTAACCCGCATACATTGTGTGTATGTGAATGGACGTACTATGCTGATGTGAACACAGTGTCCCTCAGAAGTACTTCAACAGTGAGGCCAATTTCTTTATTATTACTGTAGAACATTGGGATTTAGCATTTTTAAAAAATGAGTATTTGAGATCAGATAGCAACATTTCAGCTTTTATTTCCATTTACCATTTCCATAGGTTTGAATCGACCTATTTTACACGTGAGCAAAAGTATCGGAACTACATCACTTATTCGACCAATAAACGGCATTGACTGTCCACACCCAGTTTCAGATTGCGTATGACAGGTTTTGCCGGTGTAGACTACAATTAGAGGTGAAAACAACATGAAAACCATAGAGCTGACTGGGTGGAAAATTGTGAATCTGAGAGAAGATTGCGGACCAATCAGACCCATTGCACAAATGTTGTTCATTGCCAGTACTACCAGTTGGAATTTCCTGAAGAAGAAAGAAGCCACTAGTGTACAACGTAACAGAAATCAAACAGGTAGACCAAGGAAAACAAACAGATGACAGAAATAGCTTGAGACCCTAAAACTGTTGGGGACATCAGTAACAACCTGCAGAGAGCAAAAAACTTGATGAACACGAGTAAAGTGGCTACACCAGAGGATGCATGAAAGAAAAGGTCAAACTGGAAAAGAGATGAGCCTCAAAAATTCTCAGACAAAACTAAGTTTTAGGAACTAACAAATGAGTTTGTGACCCCAGTCCCAAGGTTATGTATTATATTATCCTTCATTGACTTCTTCTCTTACACATGTTGGCATGAGTACTTCCGTTTTTGTGGGTATGAACAACTACGATGGCTTTAAAATTACGGAATAAAGAAATGCTCTGGATTGATGCATACAAGTATTTAAATAGATCAAATAAATCGTGGTCTCACAAGATTCTGGCTGGTTTTTGGACTTCCTTAATACATTTAAACTGCACATTTTGGAGTGACCTTTTACTGTGGCCAACCTCAGGATCACCTTTGGAATAATAACGCTGTCTTAGTATCTTATGAATCATGAATGCTTACTAACACCTATTTAGACAGATTTGTTAACAATGTTCGAGGTCTTTTGTGTACATAGAAAACGTTTTACATCTATGGGTTCAGCTCATGAAAAATGAGAGCAAAAACAGAAGTTGTGTTCATATTTTTGTCGAGTGTATTTCAAACACTGGACATCACTCTGCTGTAGTAATTAAGACAGTGTTTAAAAAGGGGATTCAATTTGAAGGATGCCAGATCCTGCCTTGCCCAGTGTGTGTGTTTTTCCACTTCACGTTTAGGAGTGTCCATGACCAAGACCTGTCAGACTGGAAACTAAAACAACATTGCCCGGTCTTTATTCGAGTGGTCTTAGTAAACCACGAGGAAGGACTTTAAAAGCACAATTATGTTGGATGTGATATAACTGATTACCTTCAAAAGCGAAAAACATCTGTACTCAGAGCTCATCCAGTTGCAATGTTTCAACCAGTACATCCCAGCATTGCTCTGCATTCGCTGCATACTCTGCATGATGACAATAAAGTCACAATGTAGTCATTTGTTTCAAACATGCTTCACATCACAGGAACATCACATGCTTGCACTTTTAAGTCAAAATGTCGGAAAAAAAGGAGGAAGAAGAATATCCCCTTACAATACAAATAGCATGTATAAAAAAATGCAGGTAGGCCAAGCCATAACATTTAATGATGATAATTATGTTGCCATGTTTTTTTTTAATTTGAATATATATATTCCACATCATGGAGGGGGGGGGGTATTGGTTTTATGGCTATGTTTGCATTTGTGGATGGAAATTTGGCCCAAAATAGATTTGCAAGGAAGAAACCCGTTTCTTTGTTAGATCTCTTATAAAAGCATTTAAGTCAAACATGTCGTTGAAGATGGTAGTGATGCAGTCAGGATGGTCTTTTTTTTTTTTTTTGCATATACGTCATACCACTTCCGGGGCGTGCACCCGAGTAACTGTTCCGGTCGGCTCCTAATAGCAAGGCGAGCTAGTAATTCTTCTCCGATCATTTAAATTCCGGAAATAATTCATTTGTTCTTTTTTCTTGACACCACCATGCCTTTACGTTTCGAACTGTGTCCCGGGAGGATGATTGGAGGCAACCATCCGTGTTTTATTATCGCTGAAATAGGACAGAACCACCAGGGAGACCTCGAGATTGCCAAGAAAATGATCAAAATGGCAAAGGTAATAACCGCTACACGGATTACTGATTGATTTCTTGTTTCTCACACATTCACTCATCCTTTATTTAACCCGATGAACATCACCGAGGTGAAAAAATGTCTTTTACAAGAATGACCAGGCCCAAGACGGCAGCATAACACAAAGTTTGAGATAAGACATTCCCCCAACATACAATACAACTTGGACAGCGAGCACTTGCGACCGTTTAGAAACATGACGTCGGCCCAGCCCGTTCCATCCACGCTCCTTTCAAGGACGCAGCGTAGGTAAATGACCTGAGGGAAATTGGCCAAAAATCTCTAATCAAGTAGTATTTGTTTGTGCTGCTTTTGGTTTAGAGTTATTACAGTTTATATTATAGGTCAATCAAAGTTCATCAGCCCCCCGTTTTCTCCAAATGGAACCAAAATAATCCCATTTGTGTGTGCTGTTTTGAGATATTAACAATTAAAGTTTTGGGCTATTACATATCAGCCAGTCAACATGCTCCGGGTGCAAAAATATACAAATGGAGTCATATTATTTTTCCATTTAGTCATTGCTTTAACTATTGTTTTTTTTTTATAACATTTAGTTGTTAATATTCCATTTTGGTTCCTGTCTTTTCCTTTTGCTTTTTCTCATTGCATTTACCGGGTGGCTTAAGGTGACCACACAAAGCGAAGGCAAATGAAGGACCCGCCAACACCCTTCGCCGTGGGAGGGTCTTCTTCTGCCAGGGTGACTAGTCCCATCCAGGCTGTTAGCCGCTTCTCTCAGCACCTTCGATATGGACTCCATCATGTAAAACGTGCAAAGTATGTGCATGGTGACGTGATATCCTGTCGGTGACCCACTTCGGTCTTGCACGCTAACCCGCACTATGGACTACTCACCCTGGCAGGAGGATTGTGGGCGGGCCCTTCATTTGCCTTTGCTTTTTATCATCACCTTTAGCCATTTGGTAAATGCAACAACAAAAAGGAAAAGACAAAACATCAAAATGAACGACAAAATGAAAAAAACACATTTGATTTTCTTTATATTTCCACATGTATTTCCTTGTAATTTTACAACTCCTGTAACTCCATTCGTTCTGACTCTGGGAACAACCATCAGTAAGTTTTTTTGAGAGCGCAAAGCATACTGTTGTTGGTTTATGCATGTATGTGCAAAGGTAAGATAGTAGGAGCCCGAAAATGCATTTATAAAAGGAAGCTAACCAAGGAGTCCACCTGTAAACATACAGGGATGGAAACTGCAACTGCAGCTGCAGCGTACGATGGTGAAACACCATTGCTACAGCCAGTCATGAAGCGTAAAGCAGAGTGGTAGACATTGTCACACTTTTTTAAGAGATGTTCTAATGCATTTATGAATAGGAGGTCACCATAATTGAGCAAAGGTAAGAAAGTATCAGACATTAAATGCTGCCTTATATGAGATGAGAAACATGATTCATTACTGAAGAAAAATAAATACATTTTAGCTTTAACATGTTAACATTCATTAATTTATTCAATTTTTATACCGCATATCCTCATGAGGGTTGCCGGTATGCTGATGCCTATCCCAGCTGACTTCGGGCGCGAGACGGGTTGCACCCTGGACTGGTGGCCATGCAATCGCAGGGCAGACAACCAACCACATGTTAACATAAGTTGATTTATTTAACAAAAATGTATATATTTATATAGCCTATATGAACATATAAAGCTCATCTTGATGCGTTTCAAAAGTTGTAAAAGTTACTCATGTTAAAACATGGCTTAAATAGCCTTAAGTCATGGTAATGACGACTATGAAGTTAGCTTTGGATTCACCAGCTGAAATGCAATATAGGCACATTTAAACTTCCTTTTTTGGGGGGGATAAGCACCTACCTTATATAAAACCTGGCAGATGAAAAGCATTAGACCTATACTTTTCAAAACTGGACTGTATTAATCTTCAGACCCCAAAGGTTAATAAAAATATGCTCATACCGTCGTGAGACAGGTTAGTTTTACCCTACTGATGATGTGTTGTTGCAATAGTAATCCTTAGTTAAAGGCACAATATAAATATGCAAACGTCACACAAAAACAAATGCATACAAATAAACATTCGTAACGGTCCAAAAAGCTTACATTTGTGCACAGTGGCGGCCTCTCCTGTACAAAAAAGGGTACTGAAAAAGAGGGTATTGACTGAGAGGTCCCTTTTCTTACATTTTCACAAATAGAATAAAGGTTTCACAAACTTTGTATGTCTTTTGGGGGTTTGAAAATTAAGGTTAGAAGGTCAGATGGAGGCAATTGGTTCGGAGTGGCAACCCATGATGGGATGAGCTGAAAGGAAAAGAAGAAGAGGGGTCTGTAGATGAATGCGGTAGAGCTTTGAAAAGTCTAGGTCTAATGATTTTCAGTGGCCCAGCTTTAATATGGAGTAGGTGCTAAAAATATATAAAATATAGTGTGTGGTTAAGGCAATGTCTTACCTAAAATGATTAAAATGTCTTCACAATGACTTCACATCAGGAGGTGTCCCCTTAAGTGGAGAATCAGAAGCCAACTTCAGTGTCATATTATTTGTTTGCACGTCTGTAGAATATTTCCCAAATTAGCTTTGTTTAAAAATAATTCATTGCTGGATACGAAACCAGATTTACCTGCCTTTTGTAAGATTGTGTGCAATAGTTTTTCAGTTGTTATTATGTATATGGTCAAATGGTTCTTTTAGTATAGGGGTGCACAGTGTGGCCATTCTTAGGCCACAGCTCACGTACAAATAAAACAAAACAAAAAGAGGCAACATTTTAAAAGGTGCAATGTAAAGAGAAAAGGCTGAAATATTGATACTTGTAACTAATAACGTAATGCTTTGTCTTCATATATACACATGTAATATTGTTTTTTCTCAAAATAAAAAAATATTTAAAAAAAACATCACTGTGAACAGCCACATCCTACAATGTCTCTGTATGCGGCCCACCATGGAAAAAAAACTTTGGTCACTTCCCTCAGGAGATTTCTTGTTCTTATTATAGAATGTTTTTCATTCATGTATAAAATATATTGCTTGTGTCTCACTTTAATCCACATACAGGACTGTGGTGCAGATTGTGCCAAATTCCAGAAAAGTGAACTGGAGTACAAATTTAACAAACGTGCCTTAAAACGGCCCTACACGTCCAAACACTCATGGGGGGAAACTTATGGCGATCACAAGCGCTACCTGGAGTTCAACCATGAGCAATACAGGGAGCTACAGAAATATGCCGAGCACGTGGGAATCTTCTTCACTGCCTCGGGAATGGATGAGGTGTGTCAAAACCTGCACGAACACTATGGCTTTGAACACCTTTGACCGTTTTTTCCCTTCGTATGTTTCCGCCTCTAGATGGCGGTAGAGTTCCTCCATGAGCTTAATGTGCCTTTTTTCAAAGTGGGCTCGGGAGACACCAACAACTTCCCTTATCTGGAGAAGACGGCCAAGAAAGGTAGAAAGCTAAATAGATTTATCAAGTCATATGAATTAGTGTCTTCATGATATCTTATCATGTGTGTGTCAGGACGTCCCATGGTGGTGTCCAGTGGGATGCAGTCCATAGAGACAATGCGTCAGGTATACAAGACAGTGAAGGAACACAATGAAAACTTTGCCATCCTGCAGTGTACCAGCGCCTACCCTCTTGAGCCTGAGGATGTCAACCTCAGAGTGATCACAGTAAATAGACAACATAACCATCTTGTGTGAATATAGAAGCATCTGTTATAACATCTCTTTCAATTCACAGGAATACCAAAAGGAATTCCCTGATATTCCAATTGGCTATTCTGGCCACGAGTCTGGTATCAGTATTTCAGTGGCAGCTGTTGCTTTGGGGGCAAAAGTCATCGAACGTCATGTGACACTGGACAAGACGTGGAAGGGCACTGACCATGAGGCGTCACTGGAGCCCGCTGACCTGGCTGAGTTGGTTCGCTCTATCAGACTGGTGGAGAGGGCGCTGGGTAGCGGCCTCAAACGGATGCTTCCTTGTGAGAAATCATGCCACGACAAGGTGAGACTATAGATGTGGTCATATTCGGAATGTTTCAGAAACCGGAATTGACTACGCTTACATGCAGACAATATTCGGATTAAGGTCAATAAAGAACAGCCAGGGGTGGTAGCAGTCGCCTTTGTTTGCACTTTGGTGCTGATACTGACCCACTACCAGTATTTTCTATTCAATCTCACTTTCTTCATTAATGGGAGGCCAGAAACATGAAGAATTAGCAATGTGTCCCACTACTTAGTCACTTATGAGAGAGAGTGATGATGGAGGATAGGGAAGAGATAGTAGATGGATCTAAACTTATCATTTATTACTTGGAATTGTAGTAGGCTTTTTTGAGAGTCTTCCAATGTTTATCTGCTCTGGGGTGTTTATGTAACTAGCTTCTACCGTCTATTAAAGATGTTAAGAAAAAAAACTTCCTGTCTTTCACCACACTAACAAGGTGGCTTATTCATGCATGCAGCAGCCTGAAGAGCTGCTTTACCACTGCAAGCCAATTTAGAGGGAGGTGGAAGCAGAAGAGCGGTTGTAGCACTTGCTTGACGATCAAGCTAAAGGCTAGATCGTGACTCCAATTTTATCTGTGCTATCAATTGTCATTCATTATCATTCGATAGTAGTGAGTAGTGAGAAACGGGGATATTGACCTTAACCCAAATATTGACTGCATGTAAACGTAGTGACTGAAGACTTAAGAAAAAATATTCATTTCTACAAGTTGGGAAAGTCTTTTGGTGCTATTTCTAAACTACAGAATCCCAACATCATCAATTCAAACAAGAAAAGAAGAACGTAAGCAGTTTTGTTTTAAATCAAAGTTGAAGTTGTGTGTTTTGTTGTCTCCGTAGTTGACTATTTATCATCTTAAAATTTTACTTTAAATATGTCCGTACAGTTTTCATAGTGGTCATAGTTTTAATGCAGAAACATATCATTTAAATTTATATTACTATTTGTTATGGAAACAATTAATTTGTAATCTCAGCATCAGTTGACCAGCACCTTGATTGTTTAATAGAAAAATAATATTTCGTTTTCTCAAGTTGGGGAAATCTGTGGTGGCCAAGGTGAAGATCCCCAAAGGAACTGTCCTCACTCTGGACATGTTGACAGTGAAGGTGGCTGTGCCCATGGGTGTAGTAGCCAAAGACATCTTCCAGCTGATTGGCAAGGTTGTAATGGAGGACGTGGAAGAAGATGAGAGTGTAATACCAGAGGTGGTGGACAGCTATGGGAAGAAGGCCATGTACTGATATTTTCAAGACTGGGAGTTAAGCACTTAAATGGTGAGGACCTTAATCATGGGGGTGTATTTGGTGAGTGATTTGTTTTCCTATAAAGTTTCAGTAATCAGGAAAAAGAGGGTGTAATTGTCGTAAGAGGTGGCAATGGCAGTGTTCTCCTGTTCAGTAGCGGAAGAAATCGCAGTGGGGGAAGGGAAATGACCAGGCCCATTCAATCCTATCCGGACTCCTCCAGTTCTGGCCAATTCTGGCTGGTTCTGGTTCTGGCCATTGCCATAAACAGTGGGGAAAGGCTGCCAATTATCCCTGGCTAGATGACATGTCTGCTCTACTGTATTGTTTTTTTGTATAACGCAATGTAAATTTGTTTGGTGCCTGTAAAATAAAGATTTAAATCACAGTCTGTATTGTGGAGTTTGGATGTTCTCCCAATACATGGGTTTTCTCCGGGTACTCCCACATTCCAAAAAATCCATCCATCCATACAGCCATCCATCCATCTATTATGCTGCTTATTCTCACAAGGGTTTCAGGTATGCTGGAGCCTATCCCAGCCGACTTTTGGGCAAGAGGCAGGTTACATCCTGGACCAGGGTGACGTGGCAACATTCTGGGAGAAAAAGGATGACGAGAGATAACTGAGATAACCAACGGGCGGGCAGCTTCTTCTTTGGTTTTACAGTGGTTGGCATACATTACTTTGGTGCATTACCGCCCCAGGGGAGGGCAGCTATTATGGCGGTGCAGTACATTCAAAATTATGGGCGGCACTTTTCCATTTTCATTTTTGTATTTTGAATATTTTTTCGTTAAATGGGACGGAAATGTCTTCAAAGCCCATTTTGTGTTTTTTTCATACAATAAGGTTTTTATAGTAACAGGTGTTGCCTGGGACAACTGTAAAGACCGAGGACTTGTGTGGTCTATGGCATTGGTCAATGGTAATATTACAGATTTTATTCTTGTAAAATTACAAGCTTTTTCTCAAAAAATTATGACTTTTTATCTCAAAATCTCTGATTTTTTTTATGTTGCCCTAATACTCTGTTGTTTATAATAGACGCTGCATCAAGTGGGTTTGCCCACTGCTGCAATTTATCAACGTCGTTGCCATATGGCTGCACTGTAAACTTCCCAAACTTTTTATAGTGCCGTACCCCTTCAGACATTTTATGTGAAGCCATGCACCGCTACTCCTGCACACTTTTAAAACATACAGCTTTTTATCTTCATTGATTTAAAATGTTGAATCTCTCAGAGATTGCACAGCCTTTGACCATAATTATCCTTGGCGATGGTTGCGGTGTTTGAGCATCTTGGACGGAGCATGCGAACAAAGTTGTTTTTTCTTTTCTGAGCATTTTACCTTCAACTCCAGCACTAAAGATCTGTGTTTGACTCCGAGTGACAACAGTAACAAGCCAGTGGGAATGGAACACCCGGAGGGACTTCTTAACAGCCACTCTGCCCTCAAGGCATGTGCGTCGTTATAAAATGTAAATGGCCCATTTTTACTTTTTATATATACAATGCATTCACCTTTCACACATTTCATGCATTTTTTAATATGTGCCAAACCAAGAGGTTGTGAAGTCGTGGAGCCCAAGGTTTTGACAGAACTTGCATCTGTACAGTAGGTAAGTTATACTAAGTACTTCACGGACGTCAACTATTAAATATTACTCATTCATTCATGTATAATCTTAATTTTTACAGAGTGATGATGATAAAGATACAGTTTGTGTTGCAGTGAAGAGGCACCCTAAAATACCTGCAGAGGTAACACCTTAATGTCCTTTGCCACTTTGTGGTTTGAATTTTGCTGCTTTACTTTCTCATGGGTTTTCAGATTAATTTAAATTTCAAATTCCAATTGTTAGTGAAAAATATGCACGTTGATGCAAATGATGCCTAAATTAAGCATGTTCAAGCATAAAAATGGCAAAATTACTTGAAACACAAATTTAAAGCATTCAAAAGATGCAAAGACACTGTGAATGATGCATATTCATTACTGTAGGTGTAGGTAATGTTTTGTGAAACAAACGAACGGCAGATGTGACCGCTGGAACAACAGGCCTTTATTGCAGGTTTGAATGATCTCACAACAGGCACAATAATTCCAATTGTAAAATCCAAATAAAAACCTGGGCTACCGGTGCCAACCTCGGACCTCACTTCCTGACCTCCTGCCATTCAGCTCCCCTAGGGAACATGTTTGTAGCAACACACACTTTCTTACTCTTATGTCTACTACAGTATATTGGGTAAAACAAGTGTAAAGGTCTAGAGGGATCTAATAATGTTAAACCATTTTTAAAAGTTTGGAACAGGGTTTCTATGCTCTAATTATGAAAATATTCAATTTTTAAAGAAGGAATCCTACTTAATTCACTTATCATGATCGTGTCTGATTATTAATTAACTAAATAAATTAATGAAACCTACACCAATTCTAGAACTTTTTGTGTGAAATACCCTACTTTGAGGCACTGCAATGGAAGTTGTCTTTCTGCTTTATAGGGCATAGCCAGATGTTTGGAAGTTCCATCCATCCATCCATTTTCTATGCCGCTTATCCTCATTAGTAATCATTAAAAATTTGTATAATGCACTGTCCTTTTGTCTTTGCAGATGCCAGTAAAAAAAAGTCTACAAAATTCATCTCAAGAAAATAGAACTGACAGAGAAATTGTATTCTTGGACTGGCAAATTAAAAAAGCATGCGTGGAATTTGAAATTCTAAAATGCAAGTTAGAGGTGTTTCAATTGAGTTACACAAGAAAGAGCAATACTAAACGCCACAATTCCTTTACTTTTCCTTATGCTTATCCTAAATATGGTAACATGGTGTAATATGATAATAACCGCAGCTTTGACAAGCAAGAAATCACCCAGAAAGCAGCAGAAGGAAATGTGTGTCTGTGGCAACCACCTGCAAAACCAGTCCTAGATCACGGTTGTCTTACTAATTGCCTCTAATTTCTTCCTTTCTTTTGCACAACAGCAATTCCAAATTCATTCATTCATTCCAAATTGCTTCTATCTTACTCACTGTTAATCCCTTCATGTATGTTTTTCGGCAATGTTAATTTGTGTGACTTTATTATTAAAATCCAAACCTAAATGACCCTGTGTGGAAAATGTGATTGCCCGCTAAACCTAATAACTGGTTGGCCACCCTTAGCAGCAACAACTGCAATCAAGCTCTTACAGCGCTGTGGAGGAATTTTGGCCCACTCATCTTTGCAGAATTGTTGTCATTGTGGCACATTGGAGGGTTTTCAGCATGAAGCACTATTTTAAGCTCATGCCACAGCATCTCAATAGGATTCAGGTCATGACAGATGCCTGGACATTCTCCTTCAGGATTTTTGGTGCACAGCATAATTCATTGGTCCATTTATCATAGCAAGTCCTCTAGATCCTGAAGCAGAAAAACACCCCCAGACCATCTTTGGTGAAAGTTCATACTGTAAGTTTCATTGTTTTGTCCGGTTCTTTTTGTTAAAAAGAGTAGCTTTTTTACCTGCTTGACGCTTACGCCCCCTACTGTCTGGTGCCTTCTCCAGGACCGCGTCCAGGGTGTGGGAAAGGGTGTATGCTCCATCATCCCTGTTCTACTTAAAACTACTTAAACAGCCTACAAGACACGTCCCAGGAACATCACGTGACGCTTCTGACAATGACTACAGGAAGTAGTCAAAACATGTCAAGCAGGTAAACAAGCTACTCTGTCTTACGAAAAGAACCATACAAAACAATCCCCACACCATCACACTACCACCACCATATTGTTGGTACTGTTGGTATGATGTTCTTTTTCTCAAATGCTGTATTACTTTTATGCCAGATGTAATGGGACACACACCTACCTATCAAGATGCTTTCTGGCAAAATTGAGACGAGCCCTAATGTTGTTTTTGTTCATTTTTGTTTTGCCCAATGTCTTACTTATGGTGGAGTCATGAACACTGACCTTAACTGAGACAAGTGAGGCCTGCAGTTCTTTAGATGTTGTTGTGGGGTCTTTTGTGACCTCTTGGATGAGTCATCATTTGCACTCTTAATTTCAGTTGGCTGGTTCACCGCTGTTCCATGTTCCTGCTATTTATGGATAATGGCTTTCACTGTGGTTTGCTGGAGTCCCAAAGCTTTAGAAATGACTTTATAACCTTTTCAAGGCTGATAGGCGTCAATTAATCTCAGTTAAGTTATGTTTTAACCTTTCCACCCTAACAAAGTCAACTTTATCATGAATTTGTGCAAATTCTTTTTGGTGAGCCTGAAGCTTTGGTCCAGTAAACTACAGTACATCATTTATAAATCGGGAATGCATCCAACACCTACTCTCTTTGAAAAAAGAGCAGAATGAGGCAATTGGGTTACTCTCTGCGGTCAAGTTAGGCTCTTGCATGTGAAAAGACTTATTTGTATTTTAGGCGCCGCAGGGAATTGCCTGTACCTCAGGCTACCTTGAAGAAGAAATAGCTCAACTTGCTTGGTTATGTAACAAGTTTAGCTCCTTAAGGACATCGCATCGGGCTAAACATAGCAACATTAGCACAAATACAGAATCCTTGAAATCTTAAATGAAACAGTTACCTCAGACTGTAACGTCTTATTCTCTATCATTGACCGGCTCCTCTCCAAGGCGTATGAGTGTCATTATTTATGTCTGAACGCTGCTTGTGCCAGCAACTCATACAGTGGTGTGTACAGATAAATAAGTATTACATTCTACATATAATAATAATCAATAAAGTGTAGTATAGCATGGAAAACATGTCTGTCTCCTGGGGCCCACATGGCAGAAAATAAGTGAGAACCACTTCAGTGGACAAACAGGTCCACCTTCACATTATGACATACAGAAATACATTTACCAGATTTTCGAGGATTTTTTAGTGGTTTTGGCAGGCTCAGGATTCATCCAATCTTTCGCTAAGCCCCAAAAAACCAACGTTTACTGGTGAGTGAAAGTGAGCAGGTCACCCCATTAAGTATGTTCCTGTTTAATTGGATAGGAACAGTAGGCGGTGGGATACAAAACTGATGGACTATTTAAATCCGACAGTTTTGTTCGTTTTGTGGACTTAATCGGCTAATCGTATAGCCCACTTAATTTGCCTCCAGATTTGTCCTGTTTTCATCTGCACAACTGAATTCTATTTTTCTGCTATATATGTATTTCATTTGATTTATTTTATACTCAATTTATCAAATTCTAATATGAAATGTTCATCTGCTATTTTGTAATCTTTTATTTATTTATGTTTCTAACTGTCCAATTATCCATCCATCCATCCATTTTCTTCCGCTTATCCGAGGTCGGGTCGCGGGGGCAGCAATCTAAGCAGGGAAGCCCAGAGGTCCCTCTACCCGGCCACTTCGTCTAGCTCTTCCCAGCGGATGCCGAGGCGTTCCCAGGCCAGCTGAGAGACATAGTCTCTCCAACAAGTCCTGGGTCTTCCCTGAGGCCTCCTACCGGTTGGACGTGCCCTGAACACCTCCCCAGGAAGGCGTTTGGGAGGCATCCTAACCAGATGCCCGAGCCATCTCATCTGACTCCTCTCAATGCGGAGGAGCAGCGGTTCTACTCCAAGTCCCTCCCGGATGACAGTGCTTCTCACCCTATCTCTAAGGGAGAGCCCAGCCACCCTGCGGAGAAAACTCATTTCGGCCGCTTGTACCCGCAATCTTGTCCTTTCGGTCGCTACCCATAGCGCATGACCATAGGTGAGGGTAGGAACGTAGATAGACCGGTAAATCAAGAGCTTTGCCTTTTGGCTCAGCTCTCTTTTTACCACGACAGATCGGTGCAGAGTCCGCATCACTGCAGACGCCGCACCAATCTGCCTGTCCATCTCGCGTTCCATCCTTCCATCACTCGTGAACAAGACCCAGAGGTACTTAAACTCCTCCACTTGAGGCAGGACCTCATCCCCGACCCGGAGATGGAACTCCACCCTTTCCCGGGCGAGAACCATGGTCTCGGACTTGAAAGTGCTGATTCTTATTCCAGCCGCTTCACACTCAGCTGCGAACCGATCCAGTGAGAGTTGAAGGTCACTGCTCGATGAAGCCAACAGGACCACATCATCTGCAAAAAGCAGAGATCGAATCCTGCGTCCACCAAACTGAAACCCCTCAACGCCCTGGCTACGCCTAAAAATTCTGTCCATGAAAGTAGTGAACAAAATCGGCGACAAAGGGCAGCCCTGGCGGAGTCCAACTCTCACTGGAAACGGGTCTGACTTATTGCCGGCAATGCAAACCAAACTCTGACACCGGTCATACAGGGAACGAACCGCCTGGATTAGGTGGTTCGATACCCCATATTCCCGGAGCACGGTCGAATGCCTTCTCCAAGTCCACAGAACACATGTAGACTGGTTGGGCAAACTCCCATGCACCCTCAAGGACCCTGCCGAGAGTAAAGAGTTGGTCCACAGTTCCACGACCAGGACGAAAACCACACTGCTCCTCCTGGATCCGAGATTTGACTATCCGGAGGACCCTCCTCTCCAGAACCACTGAATAGACGTTACCGGGAAGGCTGAGGAGTGTGATCCCACGATAGTTAGAACACACCCTCCGGTCCCCTTCTTGAAAAGCGGGACCACCACCCCGGTCTGCCAGTCCAGGGGCAACGACCCCGACGTCCACGCAATGCTGCAGAGTCATGTCAACCAAGACACGCCCACAGCATCCAGGGCCTTAAGGAACTCCGGGCGGATCTCATCCACCCCCGGGGCCTCCGAGTCCCCAGGCACTGCTTCCATGTTGGAAGGCGTGTCAGTGGGATTGGGGAGGTCTTCAAATTATTCCCTCCACCGGTCCACAACATCTCAAGTCGAGGTTAGCAGCACACCGTCCCCACCATACACGGTGTTGACTGTGTACTGCTTTCCCCGCCGGAGACGGCGGATGGTGGTCCAGAATCTCTTTGAAGCCATCCGGAAGTCGTTTTCCATGGCCTCTCCGAACTCCTCCCATGTCCGGGTTTTTGCCTCAGCGACCGCCAGAGCTGCAGACCGCTTGGCCTTCCGGTACCTGTCAGCTGTCTCCAGAGTCCCATGGGCCAAGACGGCCTGATAGGACTCTTTCTTCAGCTTGACGGCATCCCTCACCACTGGTGTCCACCAACGGGTTCTGGGATTACCGCCACGACAGGCACCGACCACCTTACGGCCACAGGTCCGATCAGCGGCATCGACAATAAAGGCACGAAACATCGGCCACTCGGATTCAATGTCCGCTGCCTCCCTCGGAACATGGTCAAAGCTCTCCCGCAGGTGGGAGTTGAAACTCCTTCTGACAGGGGACTCTGCCAGGCGTTCCCAGCAGACCCTCACAATGCGTTTGGGTCTGCCAGGTCTGACCAGGTGGTGATCAGTTGACAGCTCCGCCCCTCTCCTCACCCGAGTGTCCAAAACATGTGGTCGCAAGTCCGACGACACAACCACAAAGTCAATCATCGAACTGCAGCCCAGGGTGTCCTGGTGCCAAGTGCACATGTGGAGACCCTTATACTTGACTATGGTGTTCGTTATAGACAATCCGTGACGAGCACAGAAGTCCAATAACAAGACACCGCTCGGGTTAAGATCAGGGGGGCCGTTCCTCCCAATCACACCTCTCCAGGTCTCACTGTCGCTGCCAACATGAGCGTTGAAGTCACCCAGCAGAACAAGCAAATCCCCCGAGGGCGTACTCTCTAGTACTTCCTCTAAGGACTCCAAAAAGGGCGGGTATTTTTAACTGCCATTTGGCGCATAAGCGCAAACAACAGTCAGGACCCGTCCCCCCACCCGAAGGCGTAGGGAAACTACCCTCTCGTTTACTTGGTTAAACTCCAACGTGCAGGCTTGGAGCCGGGGGGCAACAAGAATTGCCACCACTGCTCGTCGCCTCTCATTGTTGGCAAGACAAGAGTGGAATGAAGTCTAGCCCCTCTCGAGAGGACTGGTTCCAGAGCCCTGGCCGTGCGTTGAGGCGAGTCCGACTATATCTAGCCGGAATATCTCCACCTCACGCACCAGCTCAGGCTCCTTCCCCACCTGGGAGGTGACATTCCACGTACCGACAACTAGCTTCTGTAGCCGAGGATCGGACCGCCAAGGCCTCTGCCTCCGGCTGCCAACTCTCACTCAGGTCTCTTTGCACCCGACCCCTTGGCCCCTCCCATGAGTGGTGAGCTCTCGGGAGGGGGGACCCACGTTACCTTTTCGGGCTGTGCCCCATCGTGCCCCGCCTTTGGGCCTGGCTCCAGAGGGGGGCCTTTTGAGCTCGGATAGTTTAGCTCGGAGGGTCTTTTGAGCCACTCTTTGTCTGGTCCCTCCCCTAGGACCTGTTTGTCATGGGTGACCCTACCAGGGGCATGACAGCCCCCGACAACTTAGCTCCTAGGATCATTGGGACACGCAAACTCCTCCACCACAATAATGTGGTGACTCAGGGAGGAGGAGTCCAATTGTCCAAACTGTCCAATTATAAAAAGAATATAATAAAGATAATACAAAAATTGCATTCCTGCCTTGAATTGTTTGTAATAATAATTCGCTTCAAATTCTCTCTCCTGTTTTATTACTACCATTTGTGACCCATCATGGCAAATTCAATTTTGCAAAGATAGTTTATTTATTTATTCTTATTATTATTAATCATTGATTAATGATATATCTAATTATTCTTTAAATTATAATATTTGTCATACTTTTTAAGTTATTTAAATTTGTATTATTCATTTATACTTGACTGCTATACTTTTTTATCATATTTTTAAAATAATTTGTATTTTTATATTATTGACATAATTATTTATTTATTCCTCTCAATTTCTGATATGGCACCCATCATTTCTATTTTTATAATAATTTTATAACGAATTGTTTCGGTGTTTTTTTTTGTAACTTTACAGAGTACTGTACTCTACTTTTTTTGTACAGAGTACAGTACTTCAGATCGTTTTATGCAAAGATCTATGACCCCAACGACACGAAAGGCCGCAGATTTACTGTATTGCGCCGTAAGCTTGTTGGGACTCACAACACCCTTGGGTGTGAGGATGAGGAGAAGCGACGAGGGTAAAGTGGGAGAGAGAGACAGGAGGAACGTTAGGCCTCAACATTAGAAAGCAGGGAAGCGGAGGAAAGTAGAAAGGCAGTGTCTAGAGGGGGAGGGACATTGAGAAAGACAGGGAGGAAGGGAGGAGTACTTGCTGTTAGGAGCCTGACTTGGCCACTTTGGAACTTTCTATCTCTGCTCAGGTAGGAAGATCTTGCTGAGAAGTTACTGTTAGGATCTAAACACCTTTTTCTGTGGGATTGGAATATTCTGTCGTCTTTGGGCCTGCTGGCAGAGGAACTTCCTAGTTAACTGAGGACATCTAGTTGAGTATGATATCTAACGTGCATATTTGTGTGCTATTTTTGTATGAATTTAGTTTAGTTTGGCTCTGATGTGCTTGTACGCTTCTCAGACAGATGCTCGTTTTAATTCAGAATGTCACGATTTAGCTGTTGGGAAAGTGAAGATTCCAGTTGAAGTTGAATACTCAGGAATACCTGAACATTTCACTGCATGTTATCTTTAGTTACCTGTCCCAAAAATACACAGTTGTTTTTTGTTGTCTGCTTTTTTAACTCAGCATGCAGCAGAATCAGTGTGTGGCCCTGTGGCTCATCTAAGTACATCTTCTCATGGATTAGAGAGCCTCCTAATGAGCTTTCACTAATGTTAGAAGATGCTCACAAGTTCTCAGCAGATTGTTAAGAAGCCTGCTGCACTTAAATACGATACAACTTAGGGCATCTCCGTGTAGAGTTTGCATCTTCTCCCATGATGTGCGTGTGTGGGTTCAGGCTTTCTTAACTCTAAATTGTCCATGCTTGAGTGGGAATGGTTTTTTGACATACATATATGTGCCCTGTGACTAACCTTAACCTCTCCTCCATACCAAAGTCAGCTGGGATAGGCTCCAGCTCACCTGTTACTGTAATGAGGGGAAGTGCTATACAAATTGAAAGGATGGACATACAGTATATAACTGCATAGTGATATAACCAGAACAATAACAAACACAAATTGTGATTGGTGTGACATTTCATTTCACAATATGTTTATTATTATTAGTTATATATATGTATTAACTAGTTTATATATACAGTATATACACATACAGTATATATATATATATATATATACACACACACTGTGTATACATATGCATATATACATATGTATACTATATATATGCATATACATAGGTATGTATGTGTATATATGTATGTTTGTATATTTATGCATATATGTAAATATACAGTATATCCATCCATCCATTTTCTTTGGACTTTGCTGAAAGACGGGGTACATCCTGGACTGGTAACCATCTAGCTCATTAGATGGTGCAAGTGATCAGAATGTGGTACATGATAGATTAAATGGGAAACTCTTTTGTATGCAATGTCCAACCTTGTGATATTGATTACTTCTGCTCATGTATTAAGACGTGTGTCTTTTTTGTTTCCTTTTCAGTGAGTAATATGAGGCCTTTAAATGGACTAGACCCTGGAATCTGACTGCAGGGCCTTTAACTACAGAAGCAACATGCAAACCAATCGGTGAACCAGTGTGGCCTGTCAAACCCCCGCCCTTGTTGCCAACAGCACCAACAACCTATCTTTGGGTGGGGGGGGGGGCATTACACTCATACTTCCATACGACTTGAGAAGCAAACATGATGGAGTCCCTCCTGCCAAGAACAAGTCAAGACGCCGTAGTTTCATCTAGTTTTGCTCCTTTTCTCAGACCTCCTCGCAGCTGCATGAGGCAGCACTACCAAGGCGTGAGGAGAAAACTGCGGCTTTGGCGAATTCTGGGCTTTGTCTTCAGCCTGGTGGTGGTCTGCACGGTGTGTTCATGGAGTGCCTTGTCTCTTGTCACCAACACGGTGGCCACTGAGCTTCAATCCCATCGCTCAGGAGAGGCAGCAGTGCCCCAAAGAACTCTCCTGGAGCACCTCAATGACTCAGACCTTATGGAGGCCACAGTGAAGTCTGAGAAGACGTCAGCAGACGAAGTTGTGATGAACCACGGGGACTACCCAACAGACTACTTCAGCGTGGAGGATAGACGTCAAGGCTTTGTAGTGTTTCATATGTTTGGAATGTTGTACATGTTCATAGCCTTGGCAATTGTTTGTGACGAGTTCTTCGTCCCAGCACTCACTGTTATCACCGAGAAGCTGGAGATATCTGACGATGTAGCAGGAGCCACCTTCATGGCGGCAGGCGGCTCCGCTCCAGAGCTTTTCACCTCTGTAATAGGAGTCTTCGTTTCCCACAGTAACGTGGGTATTGGCACCATTGTGGGCTCTGCTGTCTTCAACATCCTGTTTGTGATTGGGATGTGTGCCCTGTTCTCCAAAGAGGTGCTGAACCTCACCTGGTGGCCTCTGTTCAGAGACGTCTCCTTCTACATTGTCGGCTTGCTCATGCTCATCTACTTCTTTCTGGATAACCAAATCACAGTGGGGGAAAGTATAAGCCTGCTCATGTGCTACACCACCTATGTGACCTTCATGAAGTTCAACGCCAAAGTAGAACTTGTTATCAAGAGACAGCTGGGCAGCAACCAGGTGGACATGATGGAGACTGCACCCAAGGTATGTCCGCTCCCACAATTTATCTGTCTGTCTAATCATACATAATTTCATCAGTCCATTCCACCATCTGTCTGTCAATGCATCCATCTTTGCACTCATCCACCCAATCCACATTCAGCCATGAACTCGTTCCTCCATTCACCCAACTATCCATCAGTCCATTGGCTTGTCAGTTCACACAGCAAGTTTCTGCCAGTCCAATCATCTATACAGCCATTCACCCGTGCATCTGTCCATAAATCAAACCACCCATCTCTCCAACAATCACATTTTCCCTCCAGTCCCTCCCTATCTGTTTTTATCCAACCATCCATCAGTCTGTTTATTTACCCATCCATGCATGTCTTTCAATACATCCATCCATTTATTCAACCCACCTATCTTCCATTCACCCATTCAACAGGCTATCAGCCATTCATTCCTCCATCTGTCCATCAAAACCTCAGCCTTATCCATCCCATCACTGCATCTGCCTATTAACAATCAAACAATCCAACCGTCTGTGCATCTAGAACTCCGCCTGTAATCCATGTATTCATCCATCCATCCATGCATCTGTCTGTAAATCCATTGGTCTGCTAATCTACCCAAGCCCCATGAACTAGATAAGGTGTCGACACACAGCTCAGTAAGGGACTTGTATGCTATCAAACCACACTCCTCTCTGAAAGGATATAAAGATTTGTTCTTCCCGGATAAGAATAGTCTGGGATCCAAACAAAAGCAATCCCAGAGCATTAGTTGTTTTAAATGTTTCTATAAACAAAACGTCTTGTTACTACACAGAGACATGGAGGCTTAATTATGTCCATGTTTATGGATGGGTACTATCATATAGTACTTGTTTTTCTGTTTCAGTTATTTTTACTACTTTTTTTTCTTCACTGCTAATAATAATAGTTTATAATTAATTGCTTTTGACTGAAAAGAATAAGTTAACATTGAACTGGTGCATGTTGAATACAGGAAGTGAAATGGGGAATTAGCAATTGATGTGAGATTTAGAGGGGGTAGGAAGGAATAAGTTCTCCTTCTTCCTGCTCCTTTTTGGACATGTGGAATTGTGAATTGTGATATGAGGCACTTCAAGTAAACCCCATGTGTGTTTGAAATAAATTCAATCAATCGATCATTCCAACCAGACATTGTGATGTACTGACCAGGAACAGGCCTCATCTTTAGTTACTTTTAGAAATCAGCTCCAGACAAGTCTACCTTCTCACGGTAGCGTTGATGTAATAGCAAAACAAACTCGCTTTGTTTCACTTAATAAGCAAAGACAGTGAGTGGTCTTTAGCCTTAATCCAAACCTGCTTTTGCTTTTCAAAAATGTAATGTCACTGCCACATTTTGCGCCTCACATGGAGTTATTCAAAGAGTTTATAGAGACAGCGGTTGATTGTTTCGTCCAGCACATGCACAAATGAGGTGATCACGGTCTATCAAAGTTGTTATGTGATAATCAGCTGTACTTTTGGCTACGTAACAACCCACCCCAAGAAGAGCGTTTCCCGTTTGGTTGCAAGGCACTTGATGTACAGTTGTCCTCATGTCATGGTAGCTGCTAAATAATCCCAAAGGTTAATGCGCTCCAATCTCATTACAACAACTAATAATAGTCAGATGCTGTCTGGGGGGAAGAAAGAATCACACCAGATCACAGAGGGGTGCAGAAGTAAAGACGGCCTCTTCTCAAACATGCACTTGTGAATGAATAGGATGCATCTTACTGCACAGAGTTGCACAATGTAAACCTTTTCTTTAGTTTCTGTGTAAAAGGGAGAAAGAGGTGTTGATGTTTGTTGATTGATGGCACGGAAGACACCAATCTCCTCTAATCCCCTTAAAAACTTCTTACCTGCAGTGACGACAGCAAACCCAACATCCTGACAACGCTCACTCTTATAAAATGGCCGACAATCGTAGACATCATCATTAAAGTATTAAACTATCCGAGTTGAATATTTTGCCATAGTTTTTATATGCAGAAAATTATACTTGTGACTACTGATGAGGGTTCCTTGCAAACTGCATGCTTAATTTTCTTGATTTAAAATTTTCATGTTTCATCAACTATAGTTTTGTACTCCATGTCTGTATTATTCCTAAAGCGCATTAAAAATGTCTAACAACATGAAAACGTATGACAGAATGAGAAAGGTTGAGTCGCAATGCGGGTGCACATGCAGTTGAAGTATTCACTGAAAAAAACAGCAAGATTTGCTGTGCATTAAGACTGACCGCTATTATATGACTTTGGGAAGATATGAGTGCAAGGATAGCAGGTTAGCGGTCGAAGATTGCATGAGGGACTCGTGCAGGTCGTAAAATGACCGTTCTAAAAGTGGTGACCTCTGCTAAATAATCCTGGCTAAATCTTGCAGCTCGGACAATCAGCAGCACACACACACCACACGCACGCACGCACACACACCCCACACCCACAGTGTAAATCTGTAAATCATAATGGCAATCAAAGGGTTGAACAAACACAAAGTTAAATTAGACATATAATGGTGTGCAACTTCACCATAGCTAACCAAATTAATGTGCATGTGTGCTTTTGAATGTACACAACCTCTTAAATAGCTGTTGTCTTTGGGGATGTCCACACGGGAACGTTTTCAGGTCAAAACCGCAAAGCATTCGATCATTTTAGCCTTTTAACCACATGGAAATTGTCTTTTGGGTGTCCTGAAAAGGTGGTTTTTGAAAACGGCTTCCAGAGGGGGGAAAATCTGAAAACGTCAGCTTGTCGTTTTGGTGTAGACAAGACAACCGCTGCTTTAGGGAAAGGATGATGTCACCGACCCGTCGCCGTCATGTGACCAGAAGTGAGCTTTGACGACAAACCAACATTATATTGGAATATTTCAAACGGCATGACTCACCGTAGTCGACATCCATCCATCCATGTTCTATGCTGCTTATCCTCATTGTGGTTGCGGGTATGCCGGAGCCTATTCCAGCTGTTGCTTGTCCGTTTACAGCTCCATACGTAGGTGTGTCTTGTACATTACAGCCTTTCCACCATTCCCGTCTGGATGCAACTATTTACCAATCCGGTACTGTGTGGATGCATTTTATTTTTACTTGCCCCCAAAAAATCCCAGGAAAATGTCAGTGTGGACAGGGCCTGATTGTGTTGTTCCTAATTGTAGCATTAATAAACTTAAAATAAGAAACAGGTACACAGTCACGGCATAGCAAAGATGCCAGTGTTTTTGGCCATGGTGGTATAAATGAGGCAGGTTATGTTACCTTCCAAACATTAGCATCTTTGTCCAAAGCATTGGCACCTTTAGCATGCTCGTATTTCTGGTCATGATTGTATGCTTGTACAAGTGTGGTCAAGGTTAATTCCAGCCACTGAAATGTAGCACTAGTCATTAAAATAATTTTTTATGACATGTTTTAGTGTGGGGCCGCACGGTGGCTGAGTGGTTAGCACATTGGCCACACAGTCACGAGATCTGGAAGACCTGGTTTCAAATCTCCGTTGGGCATCTCTGTGTGGAGTTTGCATGTTCTCCCCGTGCGGGTGTGGGTTTTCTCCGGGTACTCCGGTTTCCTCCCACATTCCAAAAACATGCATGTTAGGTTAATTGGCGATTATAAATTGTCCATAGGTATGAATGTGAGTGTGAATGTTTGTTTGTCTATATGTGCCCTGCGATTGACTGGCGACCAGTCCAGGGTGTACCCCGCCTCTCGCCCAAAGCCAGCTGGGATAGGCTCCAGCATCCCCGTGACCCTAATGAGGATAAGCGGTACAGAAAATGAATGAATGAATGTTTTAGTGTTGTAGGATATGTACCATGAACTGTTACGAAATTGTACAAGCAAGCTTTCATTTAACCCACGATTACATTAAACATTTCGTAAAATGCTTAAACCACAGCTTGTTTTCAATGCTTCTGCACACACTGCAAAAACTACATTTCAAGAAAGTAAAAAGAAGTCCAATTTTAAGCAACCATTTCTTTTTTCTTTCCTAAAAAAATGTCAATTTTCACATATGAAAAATCATCCTGAGAAATTATAGGTAACCAACTCTTATGAATATATTTTTTCCCAGAAATAAATTTTCTAATGACAAGCTAAAAACCTTATTTTGATTATTCTTCAACAACCGATTAAAAATATTAAATATTAAATTAGGAATAAAACTGGTTTATAAACTTTTTAATTTAAGAATGGACTCACGCACAGAAAATATACCCGAAGATTTGCTGATTTCCGACCAATGTGAAGGCTTCACAGATAATTTCATAGAGCGTACAAAGATTTATTATATTCAATCTATACTGCAAAAACAATGCCTGATAAGATCAGTACATGATTTTGAGAATAATTTTTAAGAGAATAATAATTTTGAGAATAATAATTAAATTTACAACAATAACATTGTATATTTATGAGAAAAAGCTTGTAATATTAGGTGAGTCGTAACTTTAGGGGACTAAAAGTGGTACACTATGACCGCTACGAAACGAGGGTGAGTTACTAGAGAGTACCGGTGAGATGATGCTAATCATGATGCTAACCCAAGCTATCCTGTTTGTGCCTGACTCCTTTCTTTTGCCGATATAAATAAAAGCTTGTCCGAAGCCAGAGGGAAGTTTCCTTCCTTGCCTGAGACAGATATGAAAAGGTGGGCCGTATGTGGGGGGGGCCAGGTACGTGAGGGTACCTGTGAGATGATGCCAATCATGATACTAACCCAAGCTAATCTTTATGTGCTGCTGTATTTGCTGTACTGGTATATTTTACGAATTTTTCTTGTAAAATTACGACGTTGTAAATATATCAACATCAAAAATATTTTTTCTTACTATCTTTGACCAGAAATATGTGAGCTGTGCTTAAAATCATTCATTCATTCATTTTCTATACCGCTTATCCTCATTAGGGTTGCGGATATGCTGGAGCCTATCCCATCTGATTTTGGGCGAGAGGCGGGCTACACCCTAGATTGGTGTACTTAAAATAATCCACAAAATAATATGCCAATAGGCCAGGATAATTGGATTTATCACAACACCATTTTCCCATTTTACGCTTCAAGCCTTTTGGTAGGTCATATCTTCTTCTTCAGTTGGCATGTTAGTTTGATTATTTTAAGAGGAATTGGAAATATTCCATTTTGATTAGATTTCAGTCTTTGCAATGTATGATGTGGATAATGGTAGATGCTGTTTCTAGGGTGTAATTGCAAAAAACTTCATAAAAAAGATTGAGCCACAGTAATAAATACTCGTTTTTGGAGCACAAGTATGCCTGACTAAGCAAGGAGAATGGAGCAGAAAGGCGACAGAGCATGAAGTTGTTTATTGATCTGTGTGCATCATATGAACAAATAAGTTTGATGATTATTTTCTGCATTGCGTGTAATGTTTCATCTCGAAGATTTTATTTTTATTGAAGCTCCAATCCTTGCACTGCGCAGCGGTGAAAACCTGTCGCTGTGAGTGACCCCTGGATAATGAGGCTTTATTGTAGTTTGTATGTATTTTTGTACTTCAGCTACTGCGTTATCATGATGAATATCCTTGGTATTAAATGAAAATTCAGACTTAAACCATAGCCATCATGACAAAAAATGTCAAACTAGAATAAAGGACATGTAGATGGTATATAAATCTATACAAAAAATATGTAGCATAATTGCTTATCGATGTCAGCGTTCATGTGAAAATTTATCAAAATGTGACCATGCAAAATACACATTTTTAACCTGGATGTACTATAAAATGAATGAACCAATTCATTATGTTCAATATTTAAGGTCATTGACGATAACAAGGTTTATGTTTTTTAAGTGCATGTGTAAGGGTGGACATGGCTTCAGGTCAAATGTCTGAAGGGTTACGCAACTCTAAAGATTTTGACCATCGGTTTAAAGAACCTGGCAAAATGTCACAAAGGTGAAAAAAAATCAACACATACAGCAACTAATATATTAGCAATAAATGGGAATTACCTTCATACTAATTACCAGTAATGTATATTTTTTAATTACTGTATGTCATTAATTATAAACAAATCCAATTGCTCAATGAGTGGACTTAAAAATGTAGCCAAAACCATGCAAACGAGTCAACCAAGAGATTTAGTTTAGTGTGCAGATTCGGTGGTGGCATATAACCCCTTTCTAAGGAGCCATGTGAGAATTAAGCAGCGGGAACTAATCTGTCAGCTCACAGGTCACATGGATGATACATTAGGTGTTCACTGCCTCCTTTAATCCTATGTATGCCCTTTGTGACCTTGTTAATTAGAAGTAATATTGCATTTATATAATTGGCTATTGTCCTAAGGTTACATTCACTATAGCTCACTTTCCTGAGATATTTTAGTTGGTGTAAAACAGCCTCTACACACGTGGTACTGCAATATGTACATATGCTATTCAATGAATCTCATCGTATTCTGTATCTTCATCGTATTTTGCAGAAAACTGAAAAGCCATCACTTGCATTGACCTTGGTTTAGCTTCCAGGACAGCAGCAGTGTCTTGTCAGATGCAAGCTAAAGAGATTATCTGCTCAAGTGCTTGATGCTTCAATCATGAGAGCATATCTGCACCTCTGTGCAAGTCTTTCTATTCTTTGTGCTGAACTGAAAGTAGCAGGTTATGTGTTAAGTTCATTATGAATGTGTATTCATTTACTTCATCACTACATTAAATTGTGTGCCAGTAACTCAGTCCATCACTCTCACATCTCATCTTGCATGCAAACGTGCGGTCTGCTTCTCTGTGTGCTGTAATGCTGTGGTTCCGAAACTTTTTCACGTCACTTACCCCTGCAGACATTTGACCTAAAGCTGTGTACTCCTGCACACTTAAAAAAACATTAACCTTTTTATAAGAATTAATTATATTTATTAGTTAATTATATTAATTAACTTGAAATATTGAACACAATCAATTGGTTAGTGGATTTAACAGTAATTTGGGGTCAAAGTTTCATATTTTGCATCATCACATTTTAATGTTTCACATGAGCACTGATAATAGATAATCATGCTACGTATCTTTTTTTCCAGTCTGATGTTGGCTTTCTTTCATTTCAGTGGCCTGAATTAGAGCATCATTTTTTTTTTGTTTAGTCATGATAGCTTTAGTTTAAATCTGCATAGTCATTTAATACCAAATTGAAGGGGAAACAATCATGATAAAGAAGTATTTACAAAAATACATACAACCAACAATAAAGCCTCATTTTTGGTGGAAATCCCCACTCACAGTAAAAGTTTGGATTGGAACACCTATATCAATGAAATCTTTAAGATGAAACACTCTTATTGCACAAAATAATCATCAAACTTGCTTATTTGTTCATATGATGCACACACAGCAATGCACAGAATGAAAATAGCTCAACACAGCAAATAACACGCGATTAAGTATGGTTGCTTTTTATTGAAAAGGATGTCTTCTTCTTTTCCTTTTGGCTTATCCCTTCAGGGGTCGCCACACCAAATCAATTGCCTCCATCTAACCCAGTTTTCAGTATCCTCTTCTCTTGCATCAACTACTTTCATGTCCTCTTTTACTACTTTATTTTGTTGTTTTTTTACTCTTTTTACATCCATCCATCCATCTATTTTCTATACCGCTTATCCTCATTAGGGTCGCGGGTATGCTGGAGCCTATCCCAGCTGACTTTGGGCGGGAGGCGGGGTAGACCCTGGACTGGTCGCCAGTCAATCGCAGGGCACACATACAAACATTCACAGTCTAATGGACAATTTAGAGTCGCCAATTAACCTAACATGCATGTTTTGGGAATGTGGGAGGACACCGGAGTACGCGGAGATGTGCTACCCACTCAACCACCGTGCGCCCCCTCTTTTTACAAAATAACAAAAACTTATCTGTAACATAACATATAGGTTATGCAATGATGCAAGGACATTAATGTAAGAATAGGTCTATTTTTCACTGATATCTTATTAGATGTTGTTTTTGACATCACCATGGCTGTTTGCGGAATGAGAATACACAACATACATCATAATTTCACCAAGAAACATTTCATCGGCAATGTATTTATTCAGCAATGAATACATTTACATTAGAATATGTAGTACGTAGCAGCTTCCAACTGGAATTAAAAAGTCGTCCTATTAGGTGTTTAATTCAATAAGGAATTGTAAGTTTCTGAGAAAGTCCCATAGTCTCATTTACAATAACAAGCCCATCTATTGGCCTTGAATGGATGTTAGGATTTTTATAATGTTGTATACATTTTGTGAAGCAGCATTTCTTTGTTTGTCCTTACATTGTCACTATTGTTTTGCATGTATTTCTCTTTTGTGAATCATCATATCATGAAAATGCTATTTCCAGTCGGTCAATAAAGCAGGTGATTTTAATAATCAACACCTCCTTCAATTTGAGGGAAGGAGCTCATCAACTAAATGACCTGTTGTAGGGACCGGCAGGAAAGAAAACCTGCAGGGTCTCGGCCCTCCGTGGCACGAGTTTGAGACGCCTCCTTTAGATAGAATACAGTTAACATCTTTTTTTTTTTCCCCTGTCTATATTCCTGCCAAAAGGTCAGCACTCCTGGCAATGATGAGAACAAGCTGATGGTGAGTGTTGATCGTGTGGGTGGGGAGGAAGAGTATAGCATACATTTTATGCATGTCTTCATCCTTTCAGGCCAAACCAAGGTTGCAGAGGGAAGGCAGCTGCGCTTCACTCCACAACTCACTGATGAGAAACAGCATTTTTCAGCTCATGATCCACACACTGGACCCACTAAGTGATGAAGGTATGTCTGCGATAGATAGACACATGTCACTGATCAGCATCCCTCCCCCTCTTGGAAACAATACCCACAATGCAATGTATGACACAGAATATGTCAGGGAAATTCTCCTAACACTATAACACTGCAAAAGAACACATAGAGAGCTGATTACGTTTTACTTGCAAGGAGAGTAGCCGAAGTTCTGCTCAGTTACAGACCTCCTCGACCACTCTTACCAGAACTCCGCTCTCCAAGCTCTTTTATTAGGTTTAGAAACGCCCTAGGTTACATGACTTTTTCAGCCTCTAAGGGAGAGGTGGAATCTTCACAGCAATAAAACTAACACAATGAAACTAACATTCCCTGTTTATCAGTTCCACCATTTGCTTAATCTTCTTGATCTTCAGGAAACCAGCAGTCACGCACTTCTCTTTCTTCCCGCAGGCAGGATGTGAAAACCTTTCTTCCCTCAGGCGGGGTGTGTAAATCTGTCTTCCCGCAGGCGGGGTGTTTTACAACCAGTTGTAAAACATACTCAGTTAGTCCTGCACCCCCAACTTCTTCCTTTGAGCTGCACAGCATAATTAGTTACAAACAAAAATACATTCTGTTCCACTGAGTTCATTAGGTGTAAAAACAAGTACATTACAAAACATGGCTTATAGCATAACTTTCATTTACATGAATCCAACANGCCTCTAAGGGAGAGGTGGAATCTTCACAGCAATAAAACTAACACAAAGAAACTAACATTCCCTGTTTATCAGTTCCACCATTTGCTTAATCTTCTTGATCTTCAGGAAACCAGCAGTCACGCACTTCTCTTTCTTCCCGCAGGCAGGATGTGAAAACCTTTCTTCCCTCAGGCGGGGTGTGTAAATCTGTCTTCCCGCAGGCGGGGTGTTTTACAACCAGTTGTAAAACATACTCAGTTAGTCCTGCACCCCCAACTTCTTCCTTTGAGCTGCACAGCATAATTTGTTACAAACAAAAATACATTCTGTTCCACTGAGTTCATTAGGTGTAAAAACAAGTACATTACAAAACATGGCTTATAGCATAACTTTCATTTACATGAATCCAACAGAATATAATGACTCTTTTGCCTCTTCCAGGACGATTCAAAGAGAAGGCGTCCATCCTGCACAAAATGGCCAAGCAGAGGTGTAAAGAGGATGCGGTTAATGCCAACGGTGTAGGTGAGTTTCTCCCCATGCAGATAATGTGAATAAACACAGTACGATTTCATTTGGTACGGCAGGAAAATGATTTGACTTATTGTGTGCTAGCTTATTTAACTTCACAAAGGAACCAGAGTCATGCACTACTTTCATGTTGTAGTTTCACTGTCACTTGAGCCATCATTTCATTAAAATATCTATATTTCTCTGTTGCTTTTACTTTCCTAATGTGTGGCTTTGCGTTCTTTCCTCAAGCTGCTAAAAAAATTCCGAACAGTTCAAATGTCGCAGTGGAAGTCACACCACCCATGAATGGAGTTGCAGGAGATGAGGTACGCCGCTTACTGACTGGATGAATGACTAAAAGGAACTGTGAAAAACAGACACTAAATACAGCTAATGCGCTCTTCGTCAGGGGCGTGAGGAGGAGGAGGAAGATGAAGACCAGCCTCTGAGCCTGGCCTGGCCCGACACCACCAGGAAACGTCTCACGTACCTCGTGATCCTACCAATTGTCTTTCCTCTCTGGCTCACACTGCCTGACGTCAGGAGAGAGGTGACAAATCACACACACTTACACAAACTTATCATATACAGTAGTGTTCAAAATAATAGCAGTCCAATGTGACTAACCAGATTAAGCATTAATTATTTACTTTATTTTTTACTAATTATTTACTAAGCATTAATAATTATACTTATTAGTATATTTTTATTGCTACGTGGCCAACAAGTTACCAGCAGGGGCACTAGATTCTCCGAAAACAAACAAGACCCAACATTCATGATATGTATGTGCTTAAGTCTATGCAATTGGGCAATTAGTTGAAAGGGGGTGTTAAAAAAAATAGCGGTGTGGCATTCAATCAAAATTTTACCAACTTTGTGAAAAAACAAGTGTGAATCAGGTAGCCCCTGTTTAAGGATGAAACCAGCACTTGTTGAACATACATTTTGAAAGCCTGAGGAAAATGTGTCGTTTAAGACATTGTTTAGAAAAACTGCATACTTTGATTAAAAAGTTGATTGGAGAGGGGAAAACTTATGAAGAGGTGCAAAAAAATTTTGACTGTTCAGCTAAGATGGTCAAAATCAAAATCTATCAAAATGGATGGAAGAATATCCAGAATAGAAAAGGCTCAGCCGATGATCAACTCCAGGATGATCAAAGACAGTCTGGAGTTACCTGTAAGTACTGTGACAGTTAGACGACATCTGTGTAAAGCTTATCTATTTATAAGAATCCCAAGAAGTCACTCTGTTAAAAAAAAAGCCATGTGCAGAAGAGGTTACAATTTGCCAAAGAACACATCAATTGGCCAAAAGAGGAATGGAGTAACATTTTGTGGACTGATGAAAGTAAAAATTGTTATTTTTGAGTGCAAGGGCCGCAGACAGTTCGTGAGACGACCCCCAAACTCTGAATTCAGGCCACAGTACACAGTGAAGACAGTGAAGCATGGGGGTGCAAGCATCATGATATGGGCATGTTTCTCCTACTTTGGTATTGGGCCTATTTATCCCATAGCAGGGATCATGGATCAGTTTGCATATGTCAAAATATTTGAAGAGGTCATGTTGCCTTATGCTGAAGAGGACATGCCTTTAAAGTGGCTCTTCCAACAAGACAATGACTCTGAACACACTACTAAACCAGTAGAATCTTGTTTCCAAACCAACAAAATGAATGTTATGGAGTGGCCAACCCAATTCCCGGGACCTTAATTCAATGGAGAACTTGTGGGGTGACATCAAAAATGCTGTTTCTGAAGCAAAAACAAGAAATGTTAATGAGTTGTGGAATGTTGTTAAATAACAACTGAAAGGTGCCACGAGTTGAATCCATGCCACACAGATGTGAAGCAGTTATAAAAATGTAATATTAGTTTAGGGATTGAAACAAAAAAGTTTGTGCAAAATACCTTTGAGTTTGGAAGTCACCGGCAGACACTGCTATTTTTTAGCACACTCCTTTCAACTAATTGCCCAGTTGCACAGCCTTAAGAGTGTGCATATCACGAAGGCTGGTTCTTGTTTGTTTTCTGAAAATCTACTGCACCTACTGGTAGCTGGTAGCTTGTTTGCCATGTAGCAATAAAAATTTACAACATAAAAGTGATTAATCTGGTTAGTCACATTGGACTACTATTATTTTGAACACTACTGTACATCTGCTGTACTCCTTTATCCAACACAATGTAATGCTTGATATTGATAGATGTGTGTGTCTGTGGTTATGTCAGTCCTTAGAAAAGTTCTTTCCCATCACCTTCCTTGGTGCCATCTCTTGGATCGCGTTCTTCTCCTACTTGATGGTGTGGTGGGCTCATCAGGTACCTGACACACACACGCACGCACGCACACATTCTTTTTTCACCTTATTCTCGCTATTCTATTGTATTTTGGGGACGTACACAGTACCCGTCAGTCAGGGTGTTAAATGTATGACCTTTGCTGCTAATCCCAGTTAATCTGCCTCGATCCACAGCCAGATCATCTGTACGATTGCAAAAGAAAGACATGAAGCAAGAGCCCATGGGTGCAAGGTTACTGAGGAAGTCTTCCTACAAAAAACAATGAACAAATACCCTCTCTCAGTGCAGGTCATGGCCCAAAGTAGATTCAATTATTAGAGCTAACAGTGATTACCTTTCACATTGCGTGCAAATCTTGAAATTATATACATGGACATAAATGATACATTTTGAATATGTTTGTCATTGCATTATATGACAATCTCTGTATAGTTTAATAACAGTAAATTACATCATGAAAAAAACACTTTCCAGCACTTTCCAAAAGTCCCCTAATTGTATTGTTTTTTATTTATTATTTATTACTTATTATTTTATTACTTTTCAGCAGTCATTTTGAGACTACACACCCTGTCTAAGCAACATTTTTTATTATTCTCTGTCATGCACCTACGGGGGGACAGAAATGTTTTAGCGCCGACCTCCGATTTGAAATACTAAAAGAAACTGATACTACTTATTTATCTGTACTGTACTGACTGACTTTAAACCAGCAAAATGCAACAAAATGGACAGCAGTGAAGCATACTAGCGTAGAGTTATCATGTTATCTCCCTGCCCCCCTGCCAGCTCACCGCGGCCCCCGAGGGGGTTCTGTCCCATGATTTGAGAAGCACTGGACTATAGTGACACTACTATTGACACTGTAAATAGAAGGGTTGTCACAATCAGTAGGATAGGATTACAATAAGAATACAAAACAACAAAACTGTCAAATGGGGTCACATACTAACCAAGGAAGAATCCTTTGCTTTTTGGTGAGGATCTGGATAAAGGGGTTAATGTGGACTGTATTATTACACTTATTACTTATTACTTTTTTTTATTGGCCTGCAACATCCATCCATCCATTTTCTATCCCGCTTATCCTCATTAGGGTCGTCATTTTAGTAGCATAATATTAAAGAAGAATACTTTTTGAGAGTCAAAATATTATGAGAAATAAGCAAAACAATAAATAAAGTTGTAAGTTTAGGAAAATTAGGTTGAAGAAAAAAATCATAATATTACAAGAATAAAGTCAAAGTATTATGGGAATAAAGTCGTAATTACCAGAAGAAATATTACTAGAAGAAAGTTGAAATATTAGGAAAATGCAAAAAAAGCATATCTTGGGTTGTCTTACAAAGTAACAAAGTGACCCTTACACCTTTTGATTTTTTTGGTATTACCCTTGGTGCACAAGGTTTGGACCCCCCTGGTTTATTCAAAGTTTTTTGCTCCAAATCTAGCCTTGATGTTGAGTTCCTCCTGGGAACAGACTGTTTTGTGTGTCATAAGGTTTGATGGTAATGAGCTATATTATGCGAGCTACACTTCTAACATTACAGCCCATTTTAACAGCATCATCATGCTGGGTTAGCCTTTTTGCCGAAGATAAAACAAAATGATAAATCTTACAGCTCCCTTGTCTGCCACAGGAGCTTCAGCCTTTATTTTAACATGTGTAGAGAAGACTCTTTTGTTACAAAACATGCTTTTGGGACACATGTTACTGTCACAGCATCATTCAAAGTCGATTTTGCACAACAGGGGAGATAATAAAAAAAAACATGATTTGATTTATTGAAGCATGTATGAAACATTTTTCCCCCCACAGGTCGGCGAGACATTCTGGATCACAGAGGAGATCATGGGTTTGACTATCTTAGCAGCTGGTACCTCCATCCCTGACCTCATTACCAGTGTTATCGTAGCCCGAAAAGGCCTTGGTGACATGGCTGTGTCCAGCTCTGTGGGCTCCAACATCTTTGACATTACAGTAGGGTGAGTGGAATGCTTACGTGAGATAAGATGGGGTGCAATGATGCAAGATGAACCCCAGATCATTGTTGTACTTTAACTTTTCTCCAGTCTGCCCTTCCCGTGGCTCATCTTCAACATCATCAACGACTTCAAGCCGGTGGAAGTGAGCAGCAACGGCCTGTTCTGCGCCATTGTCCTCCTCTTCCTCATGCTCCTGTTTGTCATCATCTCCATCGCAGCCTGTAAGTGGAGGATGAGCAAACTGCTGGGCTTCTTCATGTTCCTGCTCTACTTTGTTTTCCTCATAACCAGCGTCATGCTGGAGGACAAAATCCTCACCTGTCCCATCACCATCTGAGAGACAAGCCCTATAACTGACTACTGTCTATCCCACACACTCTTAAGACATAAACATGTAGTTGTAAACACTAACACACACACACACATACATGCATTGTCTGAGCTCAGCTAGAACAAGACTATATGCATCAAGGCTGTCCAGCGGCCTGTTTTGTGGCACTGATGCCACGCTGACATTGTACTTTCTATCAACCTGGAAATGACATTTAATGGGTTGAAACCTACTTGAAGAGACTGATGGATCGGTTACCTGAACTGGAACGGAGAGATCAAAACTTCCTCTGCTTATGGAAACAGCAATAAATGATTCTATGATAAGAGGACTCAAAGGGATGTCACGTTTGGTTGTAAAACTCTGAAAGTGATCCTCAGCAAGCAAAGCAACCTTAGAGGTGTGATGGCAAGATGTTTAGATTTTAAAGGGGACTTACTATGCTTTTTCTTTTCTCTGACCTATAAATGTTGTTATTTTTGTGTTAAACGATGCCGAGGCGTCAGATAATGAGGTTTGCGCATTTGGAAGGGAGTCCTGAAAGCAGTTTCGGATGGCTCTGCAAACTATTTCACAGACTTTATTTCAACACCGATTTCCACTGATGTCACAAAACCCAGACTACCTTTTGTGGGCATGCCACGGTACATGCTTTATGCCTGCACTTCCCCCTCATTGCTTTGCTCTGTTGTTAAGAAATTCACGTTGAGCACTCCCAAAAATGTTTGTTTAGCTTTCCTAATAAGGCAAGCATCAGGCAGGAGTGGGTGGAGTTGCTGATTCCCGGCCAGCAAGAAAAAAACCTGGAGGTTGCGTACCTGGAGGAGGGCGGGGGGGGAGTAAATTATACAGACTCTTTGGGCAGGAGGCAGAAAACCCAAGGAAACACTGCTGGAAAAGGAGCAAAGTCTGAAAAATGTAAAAAAGCTTTCTGTGCGGGTTATCGTGTGTAGCTGCTCTATAGGAGTCCAGAACTCAATACAAAGGCTTGAAAATTAGTGTAATAGGTCCCCTTTAAATGTTTTCATTTCACGCATGTCATATGATTTGTTTATTTAGAATCATTTGCTTCAGTACTATACAAACAAATAACAAAATAACAAACAAATGGAACTGATATGCACATATTGAACTGATTGAAGTACCCTATGTCCCTACCTATTCCAGTACTGTAAATGATCAAAGTGTATGTTTTTCGTACAATATGTTTATGGACACATATTTGTGTTCTGTATGCCTTTAAACACACCATGTCCCAACTGTCCCAACCTCTGCTACTGCCGGCCCTTTATATTGTGTGTTAGATTGGCATTGTTGTTCATACAGTATGTGTTCCATGTGAAAGGACAAATGTGATTTCACTCAGATGGACCTTTAAGTCAGCTACACTATTAAGGGCATTCAATAAAATCAGGCACAAGTTGTGGGAGTGCGTCTGTCTGGGAGCACAGTATAATCACAGTTTCAAAGGCCTCTAAGGGTACAGAGGAATGAACAGTGGGCTCTTTCAAATATTTAATGATTGTAGCTTACAGTATGTACGGTTAGTCACATATCTGGTTGCTTTCTAAAATGTTAACTAAACTTTTTTTGTTTTTATGTCAAGACATCAGATCAATACATTTTAGTATGCGCAATACATAATAGAATAACACCCTCTTTTGCATTTTTTATGGCTATGTGCTGCAAAAACTATAATTTGTTGCGTAGCAACGTTTTTAAACAGCACAGAATATAGTACAGTAAAAGAGTAATGCAATGAGGTGCTGAAACCCTTTTTTGTAGAATTTTATATTCTGAACACAACACATATTCAGGTATATATTTGCTTGTTTAGCAAGGATTATCCTGTTTCATTAAATGAATTTCAATTTCCTTAAAAACAAATCTATTCTATGTTTCCTAAAGCTTATATATATTTTTCTCTTGAACTGAGTCACTGTTATTTTTTACTTTTATTTTTCCCATAAAAATTGAACTCGCCGGACATTATTGTCCTATATGTGTTTTATTTTGCTTTTATGTGTACAAAACAGTGATAAATATCAAAGACTGTATATAACCTACTGTATGTAATCATAGTCACCTCAATATCTATTCTCAGAAATCCGCTTTAGGCTCATGCAGTAATATTTGGTGATTATCTGTGCGTGAAAGTTGCAGAAACATCAAGAGTCTATGTTTGGATGTCATTACAAACAATTCTTTTTTTTATTTCCATCCTAAATTACGCAAGCATGGAATCGTTTTCATTTATTATTACTTGAATCATGTATTGCAATGTCAAAACTATTGTATATTGCTTAACTCATTGTGTAAAAGGATTAAATAAATAAACGCTCTACGTTTGGTGTTTGGATAAACAACAGTAAGAAGGAGATCTTGCACTACGCCCGGGGTCTGCAACCCATGGCGCTCTCTTATCCTTCTGCTGTGGCTCCAGCTGATTTATGTTTCTGTGTAGTCACTACGCCGTCCAATCTGACACCGTCACGAGCCTTTTGCATAATCATTTTCATTACTTGTACATCTATAACGCTGATAGCAAGTGTTCACTGTAGTCGTCTACTGATACAAGAACTGTACGTACAGTAGTGTTCAAAATAATAGCAGTGCAAGGTGACTAACCAGATTCATCACTGTAATTAGCATATTTTATTGTTACATGGAAAATAAGTTACCAGTAGGTACAGTAGATTATAAGAAAACAAACAAGATCCAGCATTCATGATATGCATGCTCCTAAGGCTGTGCAATTGGACAATTAGTTGAAAGGGGGTGTTCAAAAAATACCAGTGTGGCATTCAATCTGTGATCAGTGACCAATTTTGTGAAAAAATGGGTGTGAATCGGGTGACCCCTATTTATTCGTGCATTTCTCTTTGAAAGCCTGAGGAAAACGAGTCATTCAAGACATAGTTCAGAAGAACAGCGTCTTCTGAACTTTTTAATCAAAGTTGATTGGAGGGGGAAAACTTATGAAGAGGTGCAAAAAATGTTTGGCTGTTCAACCAAAATGATCTAGTATGCCTTAAAATGTAGACCACAACCAGAAAAACACGTGGCAGAAAACGGAAGACAACTATCAAAATGGATCAAAGAATATTGAGAATGCCAAAGACTCAGCCAATAATTAGCTCCAAGGTGATCAAAAACAGTCTGGAGTTACCTCAAAGTAGTGTGACAGTTAGAAGATGCCTGTGCGAATAATCCCCCGCAAAGTCTCTCTGTTAAAAAAGGCACGTGCAGAAGAGGTTACAGTTTGCCAAAGAACACATCAACTGGCCTAAAGAGAAAAGGAGGAACATTTTGTGAACTGATGAGAGTAAAATTTTTCTTTTTGGGTCCAAAGGCCGCAGACAGTTTGTGAGACGACCCCCAAACTGTGAATTGAAGCCACAGTACACAGTGAAGACAGTGAAGCATGGAGGTGCAAGCATCATGATGTGGCCATGTTTTTCTACTATGGTGTTGGGCCTTTTTATCCCACAGCAGGGATCATGGATCAGTTTGCATATGTCAAATACCTGAAGAGGACATGTACTTGAAATGGGTGTATGAACAAAACAATTACCCCCGACACACTAGTAAACCAGCAAGCTTGTTATGTTGTTACGTTAGGGTGTGGCCAGCCCAATCCCCTGACCTTAATCCAATGAAGAACTTTAGTCTCTAAAACAGCAACAGACAAATGTGAGGTGTATGAGGTAACAGGGAATCCATGAAATTATCCATGTCTATATCTGTATTATATATTATATATATATATATATTAATTGGCCGCACGGTGGATGAGTGGTTAGCACATTGGCCACACAGTCAGGAGATCTAGAAGACCTGGGTTCAAATCTCCGTTGGGCATCTCTGTGTGGAGTTTGCATGTTCTCCCCGTGCGTGTGTGGGATTTCTCCGGGTACTCCGGTTTCCTCCCACATTCCAAAAACATGCATGTTAGGTTAATTGGCGACTCTAAAATTGTCCATAGGTATGAATGTGAGTGTGACTGGTTGTTTGTCTATATGTGCCCTGCGATTGACTGGCGACCAGTCCAGGGTGTACCCCGCCTCTCGCCCAAAGCCAGCTGGGATAGGCTCCAGCATCCCCGTGACCCTAATGAGGATAAGCGGCATAGAAAATG
>QODF01000261.1:2044395-2180828 GCA_024372805.1 Oostethus manadensis | reverse complement strand
ATATATATATATATATTAATATATATATATATATTTCTATTGATGGAGTGCATGAAATATACATCAGAGGAATGTGCTGAGGAACAAATTATACAATATAGGTAGAAGCTGGAGTTTAAAGGGAATTTTGGGAAAGGTTGACAGCAATAAAGAATGCTGCCGGGCTCTAGCGGAATAGTTTAAAGGGCACAAGGTTAATACATAAGGTACAAAGGTAAGGTAGGCATCCATCTATTATTGTTTATTCTCCTCTTTGTTTTTAGCTATACATATACAGTTCGTATGTATGTATATAGAAATTTGTGGCTGTACCAACCTAGCCTGAAACCCAGGTGCAGTACCCACCCGAAGGCTACACACTCCGGCACAGCAGGTGGCGGTATGCACCTAAAACGTTGGTTACGACCCGCCATAAACACGAAGAAGAATAAAAAAAGGAACCCTATAATGCCAGGCTGTACACAATGGATGAACGAGACAAGTTTTCATAAGAAGACGTCATTTAGCTCTCCCTCCAAACGAAATGGAACCGTCCGAGTCAGCGGGCGGAAGCAGTACGGATAAACCCGAACTTTCTGCCGCGATGCGGGCTAAAATCGAAAGAAACCGACAACGGGCGTTAATGCTCCGACAAGCCCGAATAGCGAGCCGCCCCATGGCGGCGGCGCAGGGCGCGACTTCGGCGAAAATTTGCAGGACGATTGACTCCGGTGCCGGTTTTTTCATCGACGAGGAGGAGGAGGAGGGCGAAGCGAAAGAGCAAAGCACCAACAAGGTTGTCCACCAGCCAGGTAATGGCGCGGGGTTTTGAAATCATGTGTTTGTGTGCGCGGGTTAAAGTTCAAGCTATTCAACTATTCTCTCTTGCTTTTTTGGTTGCAGCTCCAGTCATAGAGCCGGACTACCTCGTGTGTGATGAGTGTCAAAAACCCTTCATGGACTCCTACCTCAGCAACAGCTTTGACCTGTCCGTGTGTGACAAGTGCAGGTGCACACCTTTACAGCAACACACATGGGTGGATGCAAACCTGATGGTGATCCGATCATGCAATAAACGTGGCCGTCTTTCCCCATCAGAGACAACGACGAGAAACACAAGTTGATCTCCAGAACGGAGGCCAAGCAGCACTACCTGCTGAAGGACTGTGACATAGACAAGCGAGAACCGCCACTCAGGTTTATACTGAAGAAAAACCCGCACAATCCACGCTGGGGGGACATGAAGCTCTACCTTAAACTACAGGTACTCGCTGTGTGGACCTGCTGTGGGTCTCGCTTCTAATCCGGTGCTCTGGTCCAGACCAAACAATTCTGAAAAGATAGTTGGAGGTTGTGTGAGTGCGGTTTGGTTAGTGTTTTGGTGTTCACACTTGTGTTTTGGTGGTCAGTGAGCGCATCAAGTGACGCCCGCATTGGACAGTGCATGTCCACGTTGTCCGATGAATGTTATGTGCAATATAAATATGTAAATGATAGGGTGTCAAAAAAGGAAACTGTCTTTCTGATGACGTCACCAAACCATAGTGAGCAACAGGACACTGTTGTTGAAAAACGCCATGTCTGTTTAACTACTGGATTTACACATCTGTGCTTACATTCCGCTCGTGTCTTTTGCTGATTTTCATTTGACTTTAGTCGCCGGTTTTCACTCACACTCGGTTACATTTGGTTTTAACCAAATCAAAAATGACAAGTATGAGGAGACGTTTAGGAACAGGCAATATTCAGTTATGGATTTAAGCTGCTGATTTATTACTTGGCACTGTAGTAAGTCACTTTAAAGATTTCCCGGTGTTTATCTGCTCTAGAGTGTTTATGAAAGTACCTTCTGGTCTGTGTAGACATAATGTTCCCGTCTTTCACCACACTCCCAAGGTGTTACTCCTTGCTCAAAGTGTGGGGTAGATATTGCTTCCAAACAGAACATGTACAGAACACAAATTTATTTCCTTTTTGCAAAAACGCATTTTCTGTAACAGATACTCGTCCACCAGTAGTTGGCTCATCCCTAGTCATGCACGATTGTGCAACTTTAGAGGCATAAGTGTACCCCGCCTCATAATAATTCTAGACACAGAATACAGAAAGTTAGTTTTAACTTCAACCCTGTAAGGTTTAACTTTAACGCAATAATTTGTAAACGTTAAATATACCAGAGGCAAGTTCCCAGCAAATGTTAAAGTCTTGTTTGTGTGTAGGTAGAGAAGCGATGTATGGAGGTGTGGGGTTCAGAGGCAGCCCTGGAGGAAGCCAAGGAGACGAGGGAAGAGAACAGAGAAGTGCAGAAACAAAAACGCTTCAACAAGAAAGTCAAAGGTTAGTTCACTGCTGGAGCACAAAACTCAAATCAACGTACATTGGGGGAAATAGGCATTTGACCCTTTGCCGGTTCTGGACGTTGACCCATTTACAATATGAAAAATGTAGAAATTTTAGAGTAGGTTTATAATAAAGAGATGAAATGTAAAAAAAAAGAAAGTACATCTTGAGTTTCAGTATTTCACTGAGCGGAAATAAGTATTTGAGCATTCAGGTGTGCCAATTGAGGTGGCTCTAGTCAAGATGCCTTCTAGACACCTCCCTGGTGAGATGCATGACCAGCCGGAAGAAAGCCGGTGCAGACCTTGGACACGCTGGAGAGTATTTAAGAGACATTTCTTTAGTGTTCATTAAATACATTTCCCCTGCAAGCGGAGCGGTTGACAAAGAGAAGAAGGAAGGTGCAAAGAAACTTAGGAGAGGGGAGGGATTCATTGGAATGCCCATATCACCTATCCCAGTGAAACTGGAAGAGGTGGATTGAGCCTGGACTTCCCTACTGAGACTGGTGCTCCTGCGACCCGAACCCAGATAAGTGGAATAAAATGGATGGATTTACATTTTGCACTGTTGGGTCTTAAAGGGCAACTGAAATGTTTGGGGCAATTTGCCCATCATCCACACTACTACTGAGAGACACTGAACACATTTATTTTGAATATATATATCAACATAAACCATATATATGTACATAAAGGCACATATATATTTTGCGTAGAAAGGCCTCAAGTTTTATGGTATTCTACACATGCTGTGACCATGTAATATGGTATTTTGTTAATTTTAAGCCTTGAGTTTCCTTCCTGGGTGTATTGATTTAACATTTCCTCAAATGTTATCAATTGGATTTACATCAGGGGAACACACAGGCTGGTTCAAAAGAGTGACTATTTCCTAGAAGAAGTCTGACTTGTCCTGTTGAACAAGGGGCCTGCAATCAAAGGATGCTTCCTGCAGTCTCCACATAGCCATCTGTCCCCTGCATAACCTGAAGTACCATTGTTGTGCTATCAAAGGAAAAAGCAGCCCAGATAATGATGGCGGCCTCTCCACTTTGCAGACAGCATCACAGACACGATCTTTGTCATACCAGTAATGTTGGGAGACATCGGGACTGTCAACGTTGTTTTCAGAAAATCTTCCAATGTCCAATTTTGGTGCTCATGCAAATTCCAAATGGGCAATTTTGTGGCCTTGGAGACATTTTGTTTTTCAAACACCTCTCTTGCAGATGTCATCTGATAGTCATTGGACTGCACTTGGCACTAGTAACCATTTGGGCTGATTGTTGTCCCCATATTTTGATTGGCTACTCAGTCTCAGGACTCATGACATTTTGATTAGAAGTGTCTGGGTGACAGACTCAAACCTATTTGTGAACCCAACATTCAAGTGTTATGTGGACAAACCTACATAATCAGCATAGCATTTCCCCACTCTACAGCTCTTGTAAAACGAAGACTGTGTGTGCTTGTCAGAGTTGCGCAGAGCAGTGAGGAGCAGCATGTGGACCAAAGACACCAGTGCTCACCAACATCAGTACGGGCCAGAGGTGGTGGTCGATCTGGATGAGGATCTGTACAAGAAAACCTGCACCACCTGCGGCCATGAACTCACTTACGAGAAGATGTAAACTGACATTTGATACCTCTACTAGGAACGAGACGGTTTTCACATCTCCAAATGTTCAGGCCTGAATGGATAAAGTTGGATATTGAAAGCAGGTAGGTGTTAAACATGCAAAACTGGCAACTTCAATTTATATTTGAGCTCACTAGGTTGCTGGAAACCATAAACCTAGACCAGGTATTCATTTGCAGAACATTTAACTGATATGATACAAATGGATAATTGACATCATGCCCATATGTCGTTTCAACCACACCAAGTAGAATGCTAACCAGTTGAACAAGTTCAGGGCTCTTTTGGTGATGAAATGTATTTTTTTGCAATTGTAGTTGAGGTTGAAGTCTTTCGGAGAATAATGAAATGGCACAAATCAGTTTGGTATGAAAATGTTTGACTTTTAGTGGTTTAAAATTCAAATTTTTTGTGAATCTCAGAATCATGAAATAAAAAGGCATCTTCATTGGCGTCAACCTTCAACCCCTCAAGCTCACCCTGTGAAGACAGACATCAATGGAAAAAGCTTCAAAGTTGTAAATGAGTATAGTATATAAAGACAGTTGACTGTAGCAGAATGCTGGCAGGTTAGTATGGAGAATTACAGCAGCTGCAGTGACTAATCAGTGTATGTGCTCTGCTTGTTAACAAAGTGCATGGTGAGTCTCATCTACAAACAGCAGCAGCATAGTAGTATTCTACGCCGCTCTTGAGGTGTCACCCATGTTACACTGAGACAATGCCAAGTTCGTGTCTACTATATTTGGTAATAAAAGTGTAAAAGGTTGTACAGGGGCATTTTGTCTACAGGGCTATAATGGTAAAAACTATGAGGTCAAAGGTTTCATATACTCAAACTACAAAAACATTCCATTAATATTGAATCTACTTCATGGAAATTTCCTTATTGCATTTGGGTCTGGCACCAACTGTACTACACAAGTTAAGGAAACTTAGTTTAGTGGCCAACCCAGTCTTGATTTTTGTCTGCAAGACATTTAACAGAAATGTTATGAATAAAGTACCCATGCAAGTACTTACTTCCACAAAGTACTTTTCAATGAGGTTGTGTGCTGCCTGGTACACCATTTCATTTTCATGGTTCTGCAGACTCTCAATGCGGTCCAGTCCTCCCAGTTCTTCAACCAGGAGGCTTAGTTTCTCGATTTCACCGAGCTTCTCTGCTGCCTAAAATTTTACTGATCAGTTGTATTTCAGTGTAATTGCAACATGTTGATGTCTCACCATGTAAATGTTGTTGATGGCATCCAATATGACCAGAACAATTTTGGCATCTTTTACTTGCAGCAGATTGATGATTGACTCGAGTGCGCCACTATGCACCAACTGGACCACCTGCTCCACAGTGCCCCCGCTGGTAATGTTAGTCACTGCCCAAACTGCCTCCCTTTGAGTCTTGAAATCTCCCTTTAGGAAGAACATTTAATGAATTGCAATCTGTTCATCACTTAGGGCTGACCCTTACTTTTGAACAGTACTTACATTTCGAAGTAATTCTACCAGAGGGGGGAGCAGGCCGCAGGTGATGAGCTGTTGGATTTGCTTACATGGCCCAGCTGCGATGTTCGACAACGCCCATGTAGCTTCCTTCTGCACACTGGCCTTTGGGTGCCTCATAAGCTGAGGAAGGATGCTGAGAACGCCAGCATCAATGGCCGTTTGCGTCTGCAGGTCTGAGCCACTCACAATGTTCCCGATGGCACGAAGGGCAGGCGTCTGAGGTGGACAGATGAAAATAACAGATCAACTAACAATTACTCTAAGAACCATACCAAGTGTTGTAGTAGTTACCAGGACGCCGAGCTCCTTCTGGCTCATGAGCTCCACCAGCCTAGGGACAATTCCAGTTCTCACCACTATATCAATGCGATCATTGTCCCCGTCTGTAAGGTAGGAGATTGCCCAGCATGCATCTGACAAGATGTCCTTGTCTCCATGGTGGAGAAACTGGATCAGAGTAGGAAGCACCTGCAGGAGTTACGCTGTAGTTAACATGGATCCACAAACTCTCCCCCAAATGAAGCATTCACAGAACAATTAGTCAGATTCCGCTGCACAAGCAATTTTGATTTAGCTCTTACACAATCACGCTGGAAAATGTGATGCAACCAAGTACCTGTTGGACTGCGAACATGGGTGGAAATGGGTTTTTATTTCTGCACAAGTTTGACAACGTCCATGTGAGGTTGCGTAGATATCCAACCTGGAGATGACACATATGGCAGTCTGAAACATTTGGTAAAGAATTTTGTAATAGAAAATCTTACAGGGGTATCTGGAGCAACTCGTGCTAATAAGGCTGGAATGACATTACATTCAATGAGGACGTCTCTATATGCTGGGCCATCACCTGTCCGGATTATATTGGAGATTAGTTTAATGAAAGTAAAAAAAAAAAAGCCTAATTAAAATGTGACTATTTTTTAATATGTGAAGTGTAAAAATGCATAATTTCACCTGCAATGTTGCCAAGAGCCCAGACAGCTTGTTCACTGATGTGCAACAATGGCGAGGCCAGCAAAGATATGAAACTGGGTACAGCGCCATGTTCTACCACCTAAATACAGAAAAGTACATTACATTTGCCAAGCACTCCGACCTACTCAAACAAAATTTCAGCGAGTCACTAACATCTTCCAAAGCAGTGCGCTTTACCTGCTGCGTATGCCAAGATGTTCCAGAGGCAATGTTGGTCAGAGCCCAAGCTGCTTCAAACTGAAGCGCCGGCTCATCATCCATACCCAGGAAGAGCACAAAGCGGGACAGGAGTCCAGTGTCTATGATCTCCTTCAGAGGAGGGTCACGTTCTTGAGAGAGTAGTTTTCTGGATGAGAGGAGGTAGCAAAAGCCATGACTAACAGCTCTTCCCAAAAAATAATGATCTTAAATTGGAAAGACAACTAAAATGTTGGGATGGGATTTAGTTTTAAGACCAAGACACCAAAACGCTAATTGTAGAATCATGCGAAACAGTAAAGTTGCTCCGTTTTGTATAAGTACACCAAAAAGAGTGAGACCAGTGTTGTCAAATTTTACACTAAAGCCTACATACACACACTTGCTGTGGAACAAAATGGCGTTTCAGTTTTTCCTCTATTTTTTAGGTTTACATCTCTGATGTCCTATGGGCCACATTTTGGTTGGACACCCCCGGGCTGGACGATTGAGTCCTCATACTATCAAGTTGAATAATGACTAGGATTTCCACATTGAGGTACAATAAACTTCCCCATACAGAATAGCAATTGGAGCTGCTGCTGCCTCCCCCCCCCCAAAAAAAAAAATTCTGGAGCATATTTTGAGGTGTTATGGTACTGAACTACTGCTGTTGGCAGAGCAGGGTGCATACATATGTTTAGCTTTATTGCTAAATTAGTTTACTGCAGTCAGTAAAGGAAGCTACTGCTGCAGTGACTACAATACATTAAAAAAAATAATGAATAAAAAAAAGTGCTCAGCTCACCTAGCAGCCTGGCATCCTCGAGCTTGCGCATCCTTGCACTCAGAGTTGACGTCCTTGATAATTTCCTCGAGGCTTAAAGTTGGAACCTAGAAAGAACAGCCACGTTTGGGGGATACATTACGGTAATGTGCATTGAAATGGGTCACGTGGCTTTAAATCGAGTCAAGCGGCGTTCAGCGGACTTGGTCGTCGGAGATGTACGTCGGCGAGAGGGCCTTCTCGTCCGGCTGGCAGGACAGAGTTATGTGGCGTCTCTTCATCAGGTTCTCGTTCTTCTTAGCTTTGCGCAGCTCCGCGTACTCTGACACCCGCTTTTCTTTAAGTTTCTGGACAAAAGAAAACGGCCACGCTAGGCACATACGACATGATAACATGTAAGAAGTCAAAGCTCACCGCCGGGTCTTTCCCCTTGTTCTTGAATTTACCCAGGCGCTCCTTTGTGACGTCCTTGGTGGGCATGGCGGGGCAGGGCAGGGCAGGGCAGGGCAGGCTAGTTTCAGGGAACGTTCAAAATGATCTCATCGGTCTGACGTGAACGACTTCTGGCAATGTTATTAATGACGCCGCGGCAGCAGGTGTAAGCAATTAACTCATTAACGCAGGGCCTGACCAAAAAGTTGAACAAGTAAAACTTATTCCCTTAAATCAAGATTTGCATAAAAAAAAAACGAACGAACTTACATATCTTTGTTTTTGATGTTCATTTTATAGAAACTTTTAATCTTTGCCAGCGATTACCCAGTCTCTGAGTGATCATAGCTCTATTTTACCGATAGATGGCAGCATAACGCAATTTCCACCTACAGTGTTTGTGTGTGACGTCATGGCCGGCTGACTGCGATGGCGTCGCCTCTTCGGCAGTCATCAGGAAAGGCCAAACAATAGGAGATGTTTTTTTTTTTAACCCCCAGACAGATTTATACTCATTTCCTCTTGGTTGTGCATGTACGCACAGATGTTCTCATTGATGTAGAAGAACATCTCAGAACCGCCAGAACAGGGTAATTTGAGTGCACCCATGTCACAAAAAGTTAATTGTGCCGCTCTCAAATGTAATCAAAAATGTATCCAAAATATGTAAACGTGCTAATTGTAGAAGAAATGCTCATCCTGATGTTGATTGTTAAATATAGGATGTTTTTGTGCATGTTATGTGCATGTACATATAAGTTTTCCCTTCAAGTTAAGTTTTCACATGTGCAGCACAGTAGTGCCTCACAGCAACAATGCCATTATGGTCCATGTGTTCGGGGCCTGGGTTGTTTCTTGGATATGGGAAGGACCCGAAACACGTAGAGGAAACCCATGCATGCATGGAGGGAACATGCATACTCCACACAGATTCTAACACTCAGACTATACTGACACTGTACTGTACTGGGTGTACAAGCCTGTGCGACACTGAGTTACCATAAATACAGTAAATTCATCCAGAAGTCAGGTTTTTTTCCTTATACAATGGCAACGTTCATTATTTTTATTTAAAATATGGCATTAGACCTCAGTTGACCTTTTTTTTCCACACATAAATGATTCAGATCATCAAACAGATTTAAATATTGGTCAATGACAACACACCTGAACACAAAATGCAGTTTTTAAATCATTAAGGAAGAAAAAAAAAACAGGTTAATTGAGATCTATGAGTCTGGAAAAGGTTAAAAAAAGCCATTTCTAAAGTTTTGAGACTCCAGCATAACACAGTCAAAGCTATCACCCTCAAATGGGAACAATATGGAACTGTGGGGAACGTTCCCAGGAGTGGCCAGCCAACCAAAATGATCCCAAGAGCGCCGCGACAACTCATCCAAGAGGTCACAAGTGACCCCAGAACGACATCCAATGAACTGCAGGCCTCACTTGCTTCGATTAAGGTTAAGGTTTATGACTCGACCATAAGAAAGACACAAAAATGGCCTGCATGGAAGAATTCCATGACCAAAACCACTGCTGAACAAAAAGAACATTAAGGCTTGTCTCAATTTTGCCTGAAAACATCTTAATGATCCCCAAGACCTTTGGGAAAATACTAACAAGACGGTACAAAGGTTGAGCTTTTTGGAATTTGTGTGTTCCATTGCATCTGCTTTAAAAGTAACATTTTTTCACATTTCAGAAAATAACCTCATATCAACAGTGATTCATAGTGGTGGTAGTGTGATGGTCTGGGACTGTTTTGCTGCTTCAGGATCTGGACTTGCTGTGATAAATGGAACCATGAATTCTGCTGTCTACCAAAAACTCCTGACGGAGAATGTATGGCTGTCAGTTTGTGACCCTAAGCATAAACCAACTTGGGTTCTGAGCAGGACAATGGCCCAAAACTTCTGAATGGCTGAAGAAAAACAAAATGAAGACTTTGGAGTGGCCCAGTCAAAGTCCTGACCTGAATTCTGTTGATATTCTGTGGCAAGTCGGTTCATGCTGGAAAAGCCTCCAATATGCCTGAATTACAACAATTCTGCAAAGATGAGTGGGCCAAAATTCCTCCACAGCGCTGTAAGAAACTCAATGAAAGTTATAGCAAACTTTTGATCGTAGTTGTTGCTGCTGAGTGGCCCAACCAGTTATTAGGTTTAGGTGGCAATCACTTTTCACACAGGGTCATGTAGCTTTGGATTTGTTTGCTCCCTTACTAATAAAAAGCTGCATTTAAAAACTTCCTTTTGTGTTCAGTTGTGTTGTCACTGACAAATATTTAAATGTGCTTGGTGATCTGAAACATTATTTCGTGATCCCAAACAAGTGAGGAAAACTTGATAACGCAAACGCTTTTTCACCCCACTGTAAAACACACACACGCATGCACACACACACACGCACACACACACAGAGAGAACAAAAATTGTTTAGCTCAAGTAACTTGGACCCAAGGCAATGGCTGTTTTTATTGTATGTGACCGTAACATTTTTACTGTGTAAATGCACTACGTACTCGCTTTTTGGTAAACCACAGCTGCTATGTCAACATGTAATTTCAATTAGCATTAAAACTTCAATGTTTCTTGTCATCTTATGTAAATAGAACTCAGAAGAAAACACATAAGGACCATTGTGATGGATCCTGTTGGGTCTCTAACCTGCCTGTAGCATTTTTTGTATTGGCACTGAGTCGTGTTGCTCAATGACGTGTGAGCAGTGTGTGCAGCATGCGGTGGTCGTACTGAGTAACTTGCAGGTGTGAAAGAATGTTTGTGTGGGTGTTTTTTCAACCCGTTTTAGCTTTGCTCTGTATATTTTTCGCTTGTTTCCTAAATGACAGCAGTTTGCCTTCATCTCGGCTGGGAGACCTCATGGGAGGATTACATGGAAATGTGTTTCATTTGTTGTCGCCTACCTTGCTACAGTTTACATGCTGCTGTATGCCTAAACATCTTCATTGAATAACAGTAGCAGTAACATAAATATTGCCAAATGGTTGTTTTTAGGTAGTATACAGTAGTACTTTTCCAGGAGCTGCTCTTAGGATCCAGGTCTGCCTGCTAACTTTTTGACCCTGGAAGTGTGTATGGCTCCTCAGAGACACTCTGAAGGGTGTGGAATATTTCAGTTTTGCCTTGTTGTTTTTACTGTGAGTTTGAACAATGTAAGATGATTGGCAGAAATTCCACTGTGCACAGGCTTACACACACACACACGCAGACACACCTGCAGGATATACAAAAAAGCTGTACATACAGAAATGCTCTCAGTACAGTAAGGGTACACACAAATAGTTATATAATGTTTTATAAAAACTAATATTAAATCTTCACAATTAAATGCAGTATGATTAGAATGTCATTCACTTATAGACACTGTGTTTTTCCCCTTTTTCTTTCAACTCAAATTTGGTCCCAAATGTGAATACTGTGTGGGATTGCATAAAGCTAAAGTTGGATGATTATTGAGTGCTAATGTGCACATCCTCAAATGGATTCATGCTTGCATACTACAGCAACGCTATAATCCCCCTGAAAACAAACTCCATGCTTGTACTGGTGGATGATGGGTCTGTATTCTTTTTCTTATTTTAATTAGATGTTGGTCCTGTCTTAGTTTTACACAATACATAATAAATGAATCTGGTTCAGATACGGTTCGCCGCCCTAAGGTTCTTCCCTCCATAGTAGCAACTCCATAGTAGAGCAAGAGTCGGTTAGATAAGACAATAGAGAGCAACTACTGTATATAGTGTAGTGAGGCCAATTCCTACGTTGCTCTTATTGCTCACTAAAGATGTGCTTGGTTTTATTTATTTGGCTTTGTAAACTCAAACACAGCCAACTTCATGTTCTGATCATGCTGCAATTAGGATTTGCGGCAAATATACCTCATATCATAATATAACTCATATCTCCTATACCTACTCCCCATGATGCAATGTGGATGAGGTTGCCACTTTTTTTTGATCCAGTCAATAATCTATGCTCCAGTGTATCTTTGCCTGTCATTATTTCTTTCTGTTTCTTCGTTCCCATTTTTTGACGTCCTGCCAACAGCCCCCTGCACATCCTCCATGATTCCCAGAATAACGTGAGTTGTCTGGGAAATCATTAATATGGATTGAGCTGCGTCAATACACTGCGTGCACACATAAACTGGCACATAATAGGCCTGCTGTGCATCAGATAGTGAAAGGACGTTTAACCCTCTTTTCTGTTTCAAGTTCAATACTTTAAAAATGATAATTCTTTCAACTAAATTGTAGAGTTCTCCTTTCAGTTTGTTTGAAGATGTTTCATTTTTACTGGGTTGGCTGTGTTAAGCACTTCTTGCTTTTTTCTGCCCGTGTTTCACTTTTTTTCTTGATCACAGATTCAGTTGATTAATATTTCATGTTCTTCAATACTTACCTGTCAATAAATGAGACAACACACTCCTCACGTCCAATCCATCAAACTGGCTATGCGTTTGTGTGTGTGTGCGCGTATGCGTGTTGAATAGATTATTCGTTTCTGCTGACAAAGCTCCTAGGCTGCATAAACAGGTTGCAGGCTCAACATCTGAGCAATCCAAATAAGGCATTTATAATTTCTCATCGAGTCACATTCCCACTGACACAACGATACGTGCCCACAAACGATACAGATGACTTGCAAGTTAAAACGATTTGTGCTCATCAGTAACAACAACGTTGTCCAGTTTTATAGCCAATCATGTCAATAGTGAAGCATACAGCAGCAAGATAACGTATTCAGTGCATGTACAGTGAAACCTCTAAGCAGTTCTGAAGTATTTTTAAGTACCGTAATTTCTAGTGTATAAGCTGCACTCACTATATTAAGAGAGAGAAACAGTTTTGTACATATAAAAGCCACAACCTACGATAAGCCGCACACATCATAAAATCACACATTATAAATTAGGATTTTGTGGCACGCACAAGCCTGAGTGGACCAGGTAGCAGCTTTATTTGAGACGGAGCTGATGAGCTCTCTATGGGAAGAAGTAAAATAGTTGATGTGCATATGTTCATATGTTTTCACTAATAATAGGCCACATTGCACCACAAAACACAATTTACTGACCTTGAAATAATATATGATAACCTTGAAGTAGCGAGGGGCCGCACGGTGGCTGAGTGGTTAGCACATTGGCCACACAGTCAGGAGATCTGGAAAAACCTGGGTTCAAATCTCCGTTGGGCATCTCTGTGTGGAGTTTGCATGTTCTCCCCGTGCGTGTGTGGGTTTTCTCCGGGTACTCCGGTTTCCTCCCACAATCCAAAAACATGCATGTTAGGTTAATTGGTAACTCTAAATTGTCCATTAGAGTGTGAATGGTTGTATGTCTATATGTGCCCTGCGATTGACTGGCGACCAGTCCAGGGTGTACCCCGCCTCTCGCCCAAAGCCAGCTGGGATAGGCTCCAGCATCCCCGTGACCCTAATGAGGATAAGCGGTACAGAAAATGAATGAATGAATGAAGTGGCGAGGGACGACTGTATTATGTTTTGTGTAATAAAAATCTGCTAGAACTGCAGGGGGCAATGGTGCCTGAATACACAATTGAGGAACAACAATCTGCGTGCACAATGCAATGGTACAGTGCATTGCATTGCGCCCCACCCCAAAAATGTTTATTCAGTTCACTTTTTTCTGTATTTTCCAGACATTTCCCTTATTTTAAAATGCAAATGTTAACAGGTATGTCTGTAGTTGTTTCTTAATGTGTAAAACTGAATTTAAATACTGTGAAATACATACTGTAGGGTTAAAGCGTAAAAAATAGACATTTTAGGGCTGTATATGTCCAGTATTATTTGTGCTTTTTTTGCCATTTGTGTTTGAATCATATCAGCAAATGATAATAGATATCACAAGTGCAATGTACAGTGAGTCCATATCCTAAAATCCCTAGACCACTGTTCCACGCTAATGGAAAATATGTTCACCAATGATTTTGGCAATAACCCTGTAAGTGGTCCACTAATTAATGACATCAATGTGAGTGTGAATGGTTGTTTGTCTATATGTGCCCTGCGAATGGCTGGCAACCAGTCCAGGGTGTACCCTGCCTCTCGCCCAAAATCAGCTGGGATAGGCTCCAGCAGTCCCCGCAACCTCGATAAGAATAAGCGACATAGAAAATGAATGGATGGACTACAAACCTTGACTCCTATTTTACCACATTTTACCTATTTTAGTGTCTTATTATTTCCCAATGTATTTTGGCACAGTACATATAAAATACAGGAGGTGAACAAATGTATTGTAATTGATGTGAAACGGATGGGGGGTAGGAATGAGTAAGCATTGCTTCTTCCTGTTCCTTTTTGGACATGTGTTACTGTAACATGCTGTATTGCAAAGAAATTCAAAAGACCATAAGCCATAACCCTAACCAGGGGTCATAGAACATAATTTTAAGACTAGCGATCTAAGCTTTCTTGAAGAATAAGTGTTGCAAAAACACACCTTATGTGGCATTTGAATTTTAAGGTGCCACTCTTGACTCAACGATGTCTTTGAAAGGAAAACAGGAAAAAGAAAGCTACTGCTGTCCTAACACCAAGCAGATGTCTGGTGCAGAGGTGTTACACTTACTGCCGTTTGAGAACGTAGTAAAAAGCCATGAAAAGCTTTCCCTTCATTGTCCGTCAATCTCCCAAGTCAAACTATCATCAGCATCTAAGTGGAGGACCTGCTATTTATTCTGCACGTGCTTTCAAAGCAACGGTGCCATTTCATCACATTGGTGATGTGCAGTAAAAAGGTGAGAGCCAACATTGTAATGGGGGTTTAGTCCTAGTGTTTATTTTTGTGGAAACAAGATGCTGGTTCTGCATGTGCTGGACTTCAAACAAGTGTACTGGTGCCACTGCTGCTGATGGTCTGCAGAGGAGCTGTACACCAGATGGACAGAATTTGAGATACTTCACAGTCAATCAAATAATTAACCAATCCTGTTGTTGCTGGGCTAAAACACTGACTTCCATCTGAATCTGGATATTGGCTTTTTTGCCAATATCCAACATGCCAATATTGTCCAACTCTCAATTTTCGATTCTGACATCAACCGATACCAATATCTGTATATTTCCACTTTATTTATAATGAGTGTTATTGGCCAAGGGTGCCTTATGAAGGGGAAAAGTCTTCCACTGCTGTGAAAGGCTGCTCGCCTCGTCCAATGAACTCAATTCTTTTTCAAGTTATTAGCTTAGCCTTTTGACTGTCACACACACATACGCACGAGGGTTAGCCACATGGCTGTCGTTTCAATGATGATCACAGTGTGAGCGTCCATAGCTCACCATAGTCTGTCAATTGTCTTGTTTAATGTGCTGCCCGCATAAGATTTTCCGTGGCATGTGTTGGCAGTTCATAACAAACACGTCTGCCGTGTGGAACTTGTTTTGTGGGACAGGAAAGTGGCAAGGACGCTGCCAAAGATGTTAGTTTGTCACGTACTACACTGCATGAAACGATCCTTGTGGGCTCCAGTTGTGCTAGCCACCGGTGATAGGCTTTTGGGATCGGCATTTAAAACAAATCGTTGGCATTTGCTGATCTTGTGAGTTTTTACAGAAAATTGGCCGATACTGATCAGTGGCCAATCGACCCCTAGCATTATCGATTTTTATTATACAGAAAAAAAAAATACCGATATTGAACGTTACCACATTTTTATGCCAACCGATCCACCAAAATTATCGGACATCCCTAGTAATTACTGATCTTTACAACACAACTTTCTGGGAACAGCTTTTGGGAAGGGTCTTTGCAGTGCTCATTGCACAAAACAAGGTCCATAAAGGGATGCTTGAATGAGGCTGGTGTAGATAAACTTAAGAGACTGAACAATAATTCACTCCAACTTGCTGAAAGTCTTCCCAGAGGAGTACATGCTCTCATAGCTCCAAGGGAAAAACAGACTTAACATTTTCTTCTACTTTCAGCGTTGGTGTCCCAATACTTCATTTAGTGAAGCGTGCCATTATGTATACATGATCCTACTCACACTGACATGGAAGAGAATCAAAGCAGTATCAACGCAGCTTCAAAGGTGAACGTGAGGTTCACACAGATACAGTGCTTAGACAACAGGCCCTGATAGACACTGAAGGACTCCATAGACAGAGAGGGCCCACAGAGAGCTGTACACCTAACACACACACTGATGACAACAGTAACATCCTTCATTCCTGCTGTGAGTCTACGGGTAAAAAAGGCAGCTGGCTCCGAGACTGAAGGCTTAGTCAAGGGCTCTTAGGGTGACTTGGAAGTTGGAGTGATTGTTGTTGGGGTACAAGCAGGTATCAGGTGTATCTGAGCTGTGAGGCCCCATGCATGGGCATCCTATTCACCTGCTGCCCAGGCCTGGACACAAAACAGACAGACCAGGTAATACTAGAAGGTATTGATGGCTTGAACGTTTGAAATACATGCAGTGTGAAGCGCTGAGGTAAAAACAGATGATCTCGTCCCCGGATCCCCAAAATACGTACAGATGGTGGAGTCTAATGATGGAGTCAATTCATCCATTTTCTACCTCATTTGTCCTCACCAGGGTCATGGGTATGGTTGAGCCTATCCCTTCTGGCGAGGTCACTAATGATGGAGTTGATTGAGCTTATTCCTCCATCTCACATCTATCTTCATGAACCAGAAAGCTAACAAAGAAATGACATAGCTTAAATCCCAATATCAATATCAACCGGTACTGATATTGGCCCTCATTCCATAAAACTAACGTAAGGTCACATCAACACTTGTGTAAAGAACACATTATGCTTCTTTTGACTGCAATTCCAATGGATGCATTTCACAAATAAACACTGTTTGTGCAAAATAACACAAAGTTATAGGAGCCCCATATTTATTTTAGACACGCTGTCTTAACAAAATAGATATATAGATAGATACTTTATTCATCTCCAAGAGAAAAAATAGTCTTAAAAAATAATTTATTCATTCATTCATTTTTTATACCGCTTATCCTCATTAGGGTCGCGGGTATCATTTAGGTTAGTCTAAATAAATTCACAAAGAATGCATCCAGTTAAATAATGCCGGCAATGATAGAGTTTGAAAAGCTGCACATTTCTATGTGGCACAAACATCTGGATGATAACAAATTAAAGTGCAAATTATGAAACGTTTAATTATTGCATACTGCATATTTACAATCCAAAGGCAAAATTTGGAGTACTTCTAGACCACATACTGTATTACTGAGCCAGCAGGTTTTTTGTCAAGCGTGACATTGCAGTTCAGTTATCAGCAGAAAAAAAAAATATTGATATGAACCAATGTCACATTTTTATGCAAATATCGGCTGATAATATCAGTTGGCTGTTTCAGCTGTCCCACATAGCTCACAGCAACATGTAGTGTTCATGTGTAATGAAGTTTTTTATGGAATGATTTATGGAATTATATGTATTAAAATTGTAAATGTCATTTTTAAATGATTTTGCTTTATGAACTAATTTTTGAAGGGATTTAACTTTTCTTTTCTGTAAAGCACTTTGAATTACCTTGTGTACGAATTGTGCTTTAATAGCAAACTTGCCTCGCCTCATACATGAGCAGTTTTTTATTTCCTATATTGTCAGCACACTTTGCAGAAGACGTGTGTATGTACTGCAGAAGGTTGACTCGAAACAATAATTAGCATGCCTCACTAACATGCATTCAGAGAGACAGGTGTGTGTCTAAAGTGCAAGTGATAGGAGAGAGGGGAAGAGGAGATTGCAAGTGCTGTTACTAGAATGGAGAAGTATACACATCAAAGAGCAGTCCAAGAGAGAAACAGCTGGTCAGTGTATTCTGTGTATGTGCGTGCATGTAACGCATAAACATACCTTCAAAGAAGATCCAAATGTGCCAGCCCACCTGACTTCAAGCATCAGTGTGGGAACACTGTTAAGCACAAACACACACACACACCACATGACCAACTGATCTTGTCTCCTCTATTCCAAACCTACTGTGTCTGTGTGTTGTGCATGCGTGTGAGCATGTGTACACACTGAGATAAATCACAGGTTGTGTGGATGTCCCTGTCCTAACATGTGCAGGCTCTGAGCACCACAGCTGGGCAGCTTCAGCTTGGATTCAGCATCTCTGATGGGGGCCGATGATGATTTCATCTAACGGGATATTGCAGGATTTATCACAAAGACACTCTTTAGTTTTTGATGTAAGAAATCTGAATGTTCCAAAAATTCATCTGGTTTGTCCTTTTACCAGGCATGCTTCTAATGTATCCTGGTCTCCTTCACTTGGTGCTGCAAAAGGGCCAAGGGAAAGTTTGATAGTGACACAGATCTTTGTTCAACATACAGCAAAGGGAAGATAGACATTTTGATTTAAATCCAATATGTTCTTTAAAATGTATGAGGCTGCATCCAACTTGATATGAAATGGTGTGAAAATAATATAAGAGATATTTTCTGTGTATGAACTGGCATGATTGGGGGTTGCAATAAAATGTTTAGGCATGGTAACTGGCAGAGAACACCAGTAGTACCCTCACTTATCACTGCTGAAGCCAATTTTAAAACTAGTTCAGAAATTGCAAGAATTTTAGTTTTGCAGTGTTGGATCATAATGGATCATAATAAACGAAGTGCAAAAAGAAGAAATGGGCGTGTAAGCAACTTATTGCAAACAAGCATGAACGTGAAATAGACTGGTCGTCAGCTGATCAAAAGTTTAAAACCACGGTCTTTAAAAACAAACAATTGGGCAAAATTATTGTGGACTCAGTCTCATTTTCTGTCAGGTATTCAAACTGGCACAATCTCTTAATGGCAGAAGCAAAAAAGCTTTCTCTCTTTGAATGCGGTCAGATTGTTGATCAGCACAAGCAAGGCCTCTCACCCCTCATGCCAGCAATAGTCACAGCAATAGTCATTTGAAATTTCTTAAAAGATTCTGAGGATTATGGAACAAAAAAGTCAAGTTGTAGACCCCCCCAAAATATTTACCGGCTTTAAGCCGAAGGATCTGAGCCACCACCTTATCGTGGTGGAGGAGTTTGTGTGTCCCAATGATACTAGGAGCTAAGTTGTCGGGGGCTGTCATGCCCCTGGTAGGGCCACCCATGACAAATAGGTTCTAGGGGAGGGACCAGACATAGAGTGGCTCAAAAGACCCTGATGATGAATAAAAACATTGGACTTCGTTTTCCCCTCGCCCGGATGCTGGTCACCGGGGTCCCCTCTGGAGCCACGCCTGGAGGTGGGGCACGATGGTGAGCGTCTGGCGTGCACCCATGGGGCCCGGTCGGGCACAGCCCGAAAAGATAACGTGGATCCCCCCTCCCATGAGCTCACCACTCGTAGGAGGGGCCAAAGGGGTCGGGTGCTAAGTGAGTGAGAGGTGTGATTGGGAGGAACGGCCCCCCTGATCTTGGCCCGAGTGGTGTTTTGTTGTGGACTTCTGTGCTCGTCACGGATTGTCTATAACGAACACCATGCAGGGTGGCTGGGCTCTCCCTTAGAGATAGGGTGGGAGCTAGACTCGGAGTAGAACCGCTGCTTCCCCCGCATTGAGAGGAGTCAGATGAGGTGGCTTCGGCATCTGGTTAGGATGCCTCCCGGACGCCTCCCTGGGGAGGTGTTCAGGGCACGTCCAAAAGGTAGGAGGCCTTGGGAAAGACCCAGGACACGCTGGAGAGACTATGTCTTTCAGCTGGCCTGGGAACGCCTCGGCATCTGCCAAGAAGAGCTGGACAAAGTGGCCGAGAAGAGGGACGTCTGGGCTTCCCTGCTTAGGCTGCTGCCCCCGCGACCTGACCTCGGATAAGCGGAAGAAAATGGATGGATGGATGGAATCTCAGGCAAAAGCATGTACAGCAGATGACTGACTTGCTGTCTTGTTTCAACCTTATATCCTATCCTTCTCAGTTAAGCGTGAGGCTGAGTGGAATGAGAGCAATATAAAACTGTAATGAGGATAGCGAGTCACCATGAAAAATCCCTTGCTTGTCAATCTATACCTTCTCCAGGCTCATTCATTTGTGCAGTTGGCTTTTGATTTTGGTTTTTTTAAGCTCCTTACAATGCTCCATAATAATGACTTGCTCTTCTTCTGTAAAATACAACGTCTAAGATTGCTCCATTTATCTACTAAATTGTTCCACAGTTTGCGTCAAAATTTACAAGAGAAATCCTGATTTTGAATAAAATAAATCTTACCCATTTTCCAGTCCAAACAATAAAATTTTTTGAGACACATTTTGTATGATGATCAGGGAAAATTACTGTTTTTCACTGACAACTTGAATGTGCATGTTGTGCACACCACAATCCTAAATGTGAAAAGGAAAACCAAGAACAAACTGAACTAGGAATGTTGTTCAACTCCAGTCACAGCAGCTTGGATGTGGTAAAGGACGCATACGTCGGCACACACCTGTATGAAGAAAGGAAGCTCCCTAGCTCAGAGAGGTGGTTACGTATATCTTGATCTTCTGATGATATAATACGTACAGTGGTGTGAAAAAGTGTTTTCACCCTCCCTGATTTCTTTTTTTCATATTTGTCATACTTAAATGTTTCATATCATCAAACAAATGGAAATATTAATCTATGACAACACAACTGAACACAAAATGCATTTTTTAAGTGAAACATTTTATTATTAGGGGAAAAAACATTTGGGACTCCAACAAACCACAGCGAGAGCCATTATCCACGAAAGGCGAAAACATGGAACATTGGCGAACCTTCCCAGGAGTAGCCGGCCAATCAAAATTACCCCAGGAGCACAGCAATGACTCCTCCAAAAGGTCACAAAAGACCCCACAACAACATCCACAGAACTGCAGGCCTCACTTATTTCATGTTAAGGTCAGTGTTCATGACTCCAGCATCATAAGCTGTGCAAAAATGGCCTGCATGGCACAGTTCCAAGACCAAAACCACTGGTGAACAAAAAGAACATTAAAGCTTGTCTTAATTTTGCCAAAAAACATCTTTATGAAAACCATGAGCTTTGGGACAATACTCTATGGTGTGGCGAGACAAAAGTAGATTTTTGGAAGGTGTGTGTCCCCTTACATTTGACGTAAAAGTAACGACGCATTTCAGAAAAATAACTTCATACCAAAAACATATGGTGGTGGTAGTGTGATGGTCTGTGTGGTTTTGCTACCTGAAGACCTGAAAGACTTGCTGTGATAAACGGAACTTTAAATTCTGCTGTTTACTAAAAAAAAATCCTGAAGGAGAAAGTCCAACCATCTGTTTGTGACGTCAAGCTGAAATGAACATGGGTTCTGCAGCGAGACAATAATCCAAAACACACCATCAAGTATTGAATAATATTTCAATTAGTTTGATGATCTGAAACATTTAAGCGTGACAAACATAGAAACAAATAATGTAACACTTTTCCATACCACTGTATAAACTGTATGTGTGTTGCTTTCTGCAGTCGCATTGCCATAGCTACGGTTTGTATTTCTTAACGTGTATATTTCTTAGCATTCCGTTGCTCCTCTGGTGCGGTAAACTGCACGCACACTCACAGGTGCTTTTCCAAATATTTTCTGTCGCTTCCATGTGTCGTAACACTTAAGGTATGAGTACTGTCATCACAAGCAAACACTCTTTTCCCTTTTATCTCTCTTTGCTGCTTTTTAAAAGAAATATCACTCACCATTCACAAAGAAACAAAAACATTGGTGAGGCAACTGTTTTACAATGACATGATGACATGACAGACAAGTCAGGAGAATAGCCACTCTTCCTGTCTAAAATCATTTCCATTAGTTCGCAATCTCGGGTGTACAAATTCTGATGCTGAACTGCGGATAATAAGAAATCTATCAACTAGTTGGATGCACAGTAAATAAGTGATCATGCCGCACTACAGTGTATGTGTGTATTCATTATTGACAATCTGAAATACTCCATCCATCCATTCCATTCCATTTTCCTCTGCTTATCCGGGTCCGGGTCGCGGGGGCAGCAGCTTCAGTAGGGAAGTCCAGACTTCCCGGTCCCCAGCGACCTCTTCCAGCTCCATCGGGAGGACACCAAGGCGTTCCCAGGCCAGCTGTGAGACATAGTCCCTCCAGCGTGTCCTAGGTCTTCCCGGGGGGCTTCTCCCGACTGGGCATGCCCGAAACACCTCACCAAGGAGGCGCACGGGAGGCATCCGGACTAGATGCCCGAGCCACCTCAACTGGCTCCTCTCGATGTGAAGGAGCAGCGGCTCTGCTCAGAGCTCCTCCCGGATGGCCGAGCTCCTCACCCTATCTCTTAGGGTGAGTTCAGCCACCCTACGGAGGAAACTCATTTCCGCCGCTTGTATCCGCGATCTCGTTCTTTCAGTCATGACCCATAACTCATGACCATAGGTGAGGGTGGGAACGTAGATCGATCGGTAAACAGAGAGCTTTGCTTTCCGGCTCAGCTCTCTCTTCACCATGACGGTCCGGTACAGCGCCCGCATTACTGCAGATGCTGCACAGATCCGTCTGTCGATCTCACGCTCCAACCTTCCCACACCCGTGAACAAGAACCCGAGATACTTGAACTCCTCCACCTCAGGCAAGACCTCACTCCCAACCCAGAGGGTACAGTCCACCCGTTTCCGACTGAGAACCATGGCCTCGGATTTGGAGGTGCTGAGTCTCATACCAGAAGCTTCACACTCAGCTGCAAACCGCTCCAGTAAACGCTGAAGGTCACAGCCTGATGAGGCCATAAGGACCACATCGTCTGCAAATAGCAGAGACGAGATCCTAAGGTCACCAAGCTGGACTCCCTCAACGCCTTGACTGCGCCTAGAAATTCTGTTCTTGAAGATTATGAACAGAATCGGTGACAAAGGGCAGCCTTGGGGGAGGCCAACGTTCACCGGAAACAAGCTTGACTTACTGCTGGCAATGCGAACCACCAATGCGAATCAGAAATACTGTATATTGAAATCAGCAGTCTTCGCCAGTGTTACCAACTCTGTTACCAGTGTTACCAACTAATAAGGAAAATATATTTTGACTGGCCTAAACGATCCATTTTCCTCAGGCTTTCAAAGGAAACAAGTGCTGGTTTCACCCTTAAATAGGGGCCACACTTGTTTTTTCACAAATTGATCACTGATTGACTGCCACACTGCTATTTTTGTTTTCTGAGAATCTACTGCACCTACTGGTAACTTGTTTGCCATGTAACAAGTAAAAAAGCCATAAAAACATATTTATAACAGTGATTAGTCTGGTTAGTCACATTGCACTGCTTGTATTATGAACACTACTGTAAGAGGTGGAAACGGCCTCTATCACATTATTGTTTAATCAGACCTGTTTATTTAAAGGCAGACTGGTGTCAGGTTTGCTTTTGCTGAATGCAGTTCTGCACTTGACTCTGAACCTGCAATGACACTAAAATATCAGTGTCATTGTGTCACATGTCTGTGAAGCTTTGACTTAGTTTTTCCAAACCCAAGTAAGTGAACACACAACCTTTGGATTAGAAAAGGAGCTCAGCCACACAGTGAAGGACCTGAACCAGCAAACCTATTCAGTATTGATCACAAAGAGGACATAATCAATTCAACTACAATTGAATTCACATCAAGTCAAGGAAGAGGACATTTCAACAACAGCACACCCATTCTTCTCCTCTGCCATTGATAGTACGTTGGATGCACATTTGTCATGTCGAGACCTTGGGGGCAATTCCCGATGAATATTCAATAATTAGATTTTTCCCCTGCTGTTTCCAGAGCACTGCAGCTCTAGCATTTGTTCTTGTTGCACATCACTACATGGTCACCCGAGGTGTCACAGGGTGTTCATAATGACAACACAATGCACAGTGTATGTAATGCAGGTATTCTCCGCAGAGAAACACACATAAACACTCTTTTATTGAGCTGGTAATCTAGTGGCGTGTGAAAATGCAAGGCTCTCATTTAGTTAAAATCAGTACTTCTCCTGCCAGGTAGAGATAAAGAAGTTTAGAATGCAAGGAGAAAAGACAGGAGGTGGAAGCAGAGAATGGGGCACATGAGGTGATGGGAGGAAAAGAGCAAAGCGCAATTTGTTGCACAAATCTTTATCCCCCTTTCTGTTCTCTCGCCGGCCTCCTTTTTATTCACACGCTTGCATCCCCGCAAAGAAGAGTGTTTTGCGGTCTTTGCTGTGGTCGATATAGCTTGTGATCTATTGACTGACAGAGAGTGAGAGATGAGTTCAATACACTTCAATTTAGCTCCACTTGCTTTAATTACTTCCACCCAGTTTGAGAGGCTGAAAGAGAACGTGTGTGTGTGTGTGTGTGTGTTGTGTGGCTACCCCTGAAGGCTGATGATTAAAAAAAAGTGTCATTATTGAATTTGGGGTCTGTTTAGCATTTAGGATCATCCATTGGGCTATTTGACTCCTGGACAAAGCAAGGAATAAAAAAACATACAATATTTGGTTTATCACAGTCAATTGGTTCCAGCCAAAGTAGGATGAAAGAGGATTCAATGTTAATAAATTGAATATTTTTGTAGTTAGAGCACAGACAATCTGTTTATGACCTCCTGAAAATAGTATTTTACATTATTAGAGGCCTGTAGACATTAAGTAACACCCCTATAGTCAACTTTATACTCATATTACCAAACATAGTAGACATGATAAGCAATAATAAAACATAATAACTCACAATTAACATTGGGAAAGTTCTTTGTTTTCCACGTAATGTGAGTCAAGCTCATGGCATAAAAGAAAAAGGTCGACATTGGCGATCATCTATACTCAATATATATTTTCATCACTTGATTGATGTACAGCACAGCCAGTCTAACATTAATCTGCCATACATACATTCTGATTACTTTGTTTACACCACATTGTGCCACTCTTGTGCGCAGGCTACGGGATCTCTGAAGTGTCACAAGAGACCGCTGCCGCTTCCACTCTACTATAGAACTCTACCGAGCTAACTAGTTAGCCTCCAATTTATTTATTCTGAACTACAAAACTTTAAACTAAGAGAGGGAAAAGGACAAAGTAAGATTCCAAAAACGTACCGCTGCCGCACGGAATAAGAGGTGAACTTTTTTCCCAGTCTTTCCTGTTGGACTCACTTAATGCAGGTAATGTCTCATTACTGTAATGTTTTCATTATGACTGTACCTCACCACAGCTACCACAGATGAGCAAGACTCTGTTGTTTACATGCAACTCACAAAGAAACAGCACTCTTTTGAGGACAGGAATTTGCATATTCTGTACAGATGGTTTGGAAGAAGAGTGAGTAAAGCCATCTACTTCAAGTTTGGAAAAAACGTCTGACGGGGGGAGGTCTACGATACCACCTATCTCCCACATACACATACATATATACATATATACATATATACATATATACATATATACATACAAGATTTAATCATTTAGTCTCCGACAAATAACAAACATGGCTACTTTTGGTGATTGTACCCAAATGGCCGGGTAGAGGTCTCACTCCAGTATATCTTAACGACTGTTGTTTTGCACCACAGATGAGTGAGACTATTTTTGTTTGGGGCGCGCCTCTACCTCTGAGGTTAAGTCACAATGTGCGTCTACCGCCGCACAAAATGAAACCAATCCCTGTAAGTCCATAACTTGTAAACATGAGATCACGGGCACATTTCTTATAAAAAACGTCTCCACACAAGCATTGAAGCAGGAGCTTCGTTTTAAAGCTCCGTTTTTAAGGACAAAAAGCTACGTATGCATGGAAAGATGTGTATTTAAAATATCCGTATTCGTGTGGACATGGCCAAAATAGCTGTATCTCATTCTTTGCCCATATGGTGTGAGCTACTACACAAAGTCAGTTCATATTGAAACATATTGGAGGTAAGAGACCATCTTGTTCAATGTAATAAACATAAGGAATGAATTGAGTCTGTTCCTGTTCAAGAAGTCATAAGCATCACTCAGTTGGCAAGTGTAATTAAATGCAAATGATAGCAATCATCCAACCACACGCTGCATGTAGAACATTTGCCTCAACAATTACAGCGTGTTGTTGAATGTGTTTACTTAAATTACCAGAAAATCGTCTTATGGGCCGGCAGTGTGGACACCAATCCAAATCCTCGCACGGATTGCCTCTGTGATGGATACAGTGACTCGTCAGAAAGTTTTAATAGTGCTGTCTTTCTTGTATTTCTTTTGTGGAATTGAGTTGAAGACCATGTTTAGATGGCAGTTGGTGTGGAAGCATTAGGAGATTATCCTGACATGACATGATGTCCTTCATCTGTTGCTTCATTGCGAATTGGCCTCTCTCCTGTGTTAGACATAGTTAATAATATATACTCATTAAAAACTAAAATAATAAATACAGCTACCCCCCTTTATGATTGAAGCTGTTGCAAAATGGAAAAGGAGGTTTTCTGAGTTGACTTCATGCATTGTGCTTTTTTGTAATACAAGTGTAAAAACTAGTCTTTGCTGAACAGCAGACGTGTACTGCATTCATCGCTACACAACATGTTGTACTGAAATATCTTCTGGTGGTGGTCACGGTGTAACCTTCTGTGGAGGCACCAAAATATTGTAAGACACCATAAAGTCAAAGAAAAACCAATCTAAAAAAAGTAGCAGATGGAAAAATTATTTTACTGTTGAGTCTTCAGCTACGTAAAATTCTCACATTGCCTACCTAACATAGGACATTGAACCACATGTATGAATATTGGATTTGCACCACAGGATATTCAGGGCGTGTATGTATTGCTCAGTGTGCGTAATCATTCCTGAGTCCATCAGTAGTGACGGGTCAACTCATTTGTTAGTCAAAACGTGCATGTCAGTTGCGAGCATGGGGGCAGAGGTTTGTTTTGTCTGAATTCACCGCAGCTGAGTCACTCACAACATTAATCTCACGCACAGACAGCCGATGACTGACGGTGCGCGTGTGATGTTGCATCTGTGCGCACGTGTGTTGTCGACCGCAGGAAGCCGGCCAGTGTGTGCGGCGCATGTTGGAGACGCGGACCGGCAGGGATCACTCCAACACCTGCCTGCCTTTTTGACAAAAACAAAACCTCTCACCTGGCCCCCTGCACACACACACAAGCCCTATCACACTTATTTGAGTGTAAATTAGATATTTGCCAAGATTTTATACCTTTTGATCAAAGACATACCAGACAGTCCAGAATGTCCTAAGATTGGGAGTTTTGGATGTTTGTGTACTTAACTACAGAAACTACCAGGTATCTCTCGGGGCTAAAGCTTTTATTTGTGCAAAGACAGTTTACACAAATAGATTACGGGTTTGATTGCTCAAACAAATCAAATAAAAAAAAAATATGGAGCTGCAACCAGCTCAGGGTGTACCACTTCTCATCCAAGGTCAGATGGTACAGGCTCCCGCTGGCAGCTGATGTGACCCTTAAAAGGATGTGTGGTAGAAAATGGATGAATGAATGAGTACAAGGAATAAAACGGACAAAGCAGGGTTTTTAGCTAGGCACCCTTTAATTTGTGGATCAGTAACGCGTCCTTGATCCGCCTGCAGAACTAATTAGCTTTTGTTACCATTTAGGATAAAGGTGTCTTAAGTGTGGCCTGGAGCCCTTTTGCAGTGATCTATCCATCCATCCCTCCATCTTCTATGTCGCATATCCTCATTAGGGTCGCGGGTGTATGTTGGAGCCTATCCCAGCTGACTTTGGGTGGGAGCCGGGCTACACCCTGGACTGGTCGCCGGCCAATCGCAGCCATATGCGGCCAGGAGTTTGTTTGTCATTGGCCCGCAGCTTATTGTAGAAATAAAATAAAATTATATATATATATATATATTAGCATTTTATAATATCAAAAATACATGAACTATGTGTAGAGGTTTTTGAGCCTTTTTACAAAATCAGAAATACATAAAAGAAAATCAAAACGACCCCTCTTTCCTTTGATTTTCAGTATGTGGCCCTCGGTGGAAACATCCCTTGGACATCCCTGCTTTAGAGACACCGTAGTAAAACAAATTTCATATTACAGCAAAAGTGGATGTTCCAATATCACATAGCTGTGATTTCTTTAAACCAAGGACATGCACACCGAGCGCCAGCACGTCACGTTCAGCAGCCAGCGCTCTAGTGAATGAATGAACTTTTATGGCCACTGTTAGCAATAATATTATTATTATGATTATTTTATTTGGTAGCCCCCTAAATGTGGCACCTGGGGTGACCACGTAAGATACAATGACAAACAGCGCCATCTAGTGGGGCATTGCCCTCCCACCTCTCCCTAATGCACAGTCACCATTGCTTAAAAATAGAATTTTCCTTTCTTAATGATTTTCCTCCTCTGACTTTTCGCTGCTGGACGTTTGCCTGCTGGATCCAGCAAGGGGGATCTAACCATTTGATGGAAAGCCCCACAGAGGACTGCAACACAGTGAAGGATGGGGAGGAGGCGGGGTACTACACACACATGCGTCTTCTGCACACTCATGGACACACACACACAAGCCTTCACACATCAGTCAGTCATGCCTCTGGTCAGGAGAACCCCTGGCTCACCTTCACACAGATTCGTAGATCACACACTCTCTCGCTCTCTCTCTCTTTCTTACACACACACACACACACAGAAGTTGTGCTGACATGAATCTATGCAGTCACTTTGACTCACATAAACATGCCTCCCCCTTCCCAGCACACACACACACACACACACTTCAAAGGAAGAGTGCAGCATGACAGGCTGCAACACTTCCAACCCACATGCAGTGTTTCTGTTGGTAATTCCTCCTCTTACAAAGCCACCTGTTTCTTACAAACCTTCAAGCCAATCCTTCCTCTATCTGCCCTGGTTTGAACAGCAACACACACACTCACACACACACGCACGCACGCAACATAAATGCATGCTGGTACTCAGCTGTTATTTCTCTGAGGTCCTCTCACCACACAATGTGTGCCCCTATTAGAGGATTAACTGTCATGTCTTGAAGATTGCTTTGATACATTATCTGACTCAAGGTGGCTAATGTAGCTGGGATCAAAGGTAGTGAAAAGTACATTTTGATATATTATTGCCCCATGTGTTTCCATCCGGTCATCAACTCAATCAGGATGTATAGCACTAATATTTATGAAACGAATACTAGCAAGAAACGATACTGATGAAGTTCAGGTGGTATTTTGAACTACTTATGTTGCTATGGAGACTGCACTATACTTCCCCTTGCTATTGTGACAACATAGTTTGCGATGAACTACCTCACAGCTAAAAAAACAAACAAACATGGAAAACACGTTGAAATGAATTGCTGCCGTTGTCGATGGTGTTATTACTCTGATATAGCTCAGTTAAACAAAAAGGTAATGTCTGTAGTCAGAGAAAATGAGGCAGTGAATAGCTTATATATTATCTAGACTATAATGGAGCTGCATATCAATGTATTTTATATAATCACTTGACACCAGATTTAGGTGCATGATCAGAGGCTTTGTTGGCGGGCCCCAACCCTCAAAATTGACGCAGTGAACTTGCTGCATCAATAAACCAGCTGCTTTATATTACAAATGCTCTAAAGACCATTAAGATGTCCTACTTTTTTCATCATTCTTTTTCTCATGCATATCCTGTTTTTGGTCACGGGTGAGCTAGCGCCTATTGCAGCTGGTGGGGTACACCCAGGGCAATCACAGGAGTGGCAAAATTAAAAGGAAATTCATGTGGAAATAGAAAAAGAATCAATAAAACAAAAATAGACAAATGTGGTCATAAAATGTTTACCTTTTGTGTTCGTTTTACCTTTTTTAATTTTGCTTTTCTGTATTGTCTTTGTTTTTTCCATTTGCTGTTTGTCATTGCATTTACCAGTTGCCTCAAGCTGGCGACAAAAGGCAAAGACAAATGAAAGACTAGTCAATACCTGATCACACGATTCCTGCTTGCAGTGTCTATGTAGTCGCTATGACCGGAAGCGGATCACAGACAGGAAGTAACATCACTACCACGCCACTATGCACATACTTTGTGTGGATGTCTTACACGATGGAGTCCATATCGAAGCTGCCAAGGAAAAAAGGAGAAACAGCAAACGGAAGAGACAAAATAGGGAACGCCAAAAAATGGAAAAAGCTATGACAAAATGGAAAAAGCAAACACAAAATGGAAAAAGATGATTCCATTTGTATATTTTTGTATTATTAATTCTTTTTGTTTCCACATGTGTTTCCTGTTAAGTTTGGCACTCCTGTGATTCCATAATGTGCAAAGTCTTGACACAGGAATGCATAAATATGACAACTCCATCACCGATTCAAAGGTTAAATAGTCTAAATGCTCAAAGAAAAACAAGTGTTCTGCATGTCCCAGGCAAGAGCAGGTAATGGATTTAATTGGCTCTACTACATTATTACTGACAACAATGCGTCTGTCTCACACTGTCACAGCCGTGTGTTCAGTCTGGGTTGTTCCAAGAAGAGGGAATGACTCACCTGTAGGTAGGTAGGTAGGTGAAGAGAGAGATAAAGGAATGATGAAGGAGAGGATGAAAGACTGCTGCAGAGTATCCGGCATGTCAGTCATTTGTTAATTGTGGCACACGTCAGTGGAAGTGCGAACTGTTTCTTCATGCTCATGACCTCATGTTATTTTTCTCCTTTTCTCCTCAATGCTTCCATGAAGCAAACATCTTGTCACCTCCCAATCTCCTCTTGTTTGTTTCTGCTGTCGTTCCTCCAATCCATGTGACATACTGTATTGTTTAAAGGGGAGCTTTACTGTCAATGAAGGAACAAAACCTCCTGTTTTTCATTTCCAATATACGAGTCTGTGTTTGGGAGGTTAGATTATTTCCTCAGCAGGGGTTAATATTGTCCGGTTGTGTGTATTGTTCCAGCCAAATAATGAAAAAGGAAAAAAACAGAACATGAAACCCATTACTGTTTTATTGAACCCTATTTTTTCTGGTGACCTTTATAAAGGCAGCGATATTGTTGGTCTCGTTCTCGTGAACATAATAAATGGACACCTGCCTCCAGTCTGACATTAAAAATTGAAGACAGAGTACAGCCAGTATCAAGAATCTCATTCTACCTTATGAAATCTACGATGCGAACCGTTTCAATGAATCTTTTAAAGGGTTTTTTCGTACTCATGTCAGCAATATTGGTACGTTTAGTGAACTGTGCAGACTAATGGGAGTCTCTCACTACATTATTGGAATATTAGTCATGATTTTTAATGATTTGAATGTCAGTATTTTACTCAGCATTGGATGTAACTCACCTTTAATACAATTTAATTTAGGTTTACTTTTAAAGAAAATCTTCAGAATATTTTATTTAACCACTCAACTTGTCTGTATTTACTGACCAATTCAGTTCAAGATCAGTTCCAATTTCTAGACACAAGTTAGTCCAATTTGTCATCCTTATCCAATGAAATCCAAGAACTTCCAAAGTTGCATATACTTTTTTATGTGGAAAAATAAGAAAATACAATTATATTTTGTATCTCTTATTTTGGTATCTCCAAACTTTGTGAGAACAAATATAAAGACAAGAAAAATACACAAAATGATGATACGTGCTTTTCACTGGGAAGTGATGACTTCAAATTTAACTAAATAATTAAACAAGAGATTGCACTCAAATTCAAACAATGGCAAAATGGATCATGTTTTTTGGTTTATTTTGTGTCATACCTGTAAAAATATATTCTCAAAATAAATATATAAAATAAATATGAAACTGTGTCCCATGAATTAGAGCCTCATAAATAAGATTAAAATCGGTCAACAGGTCTGTTACGTCCTTGTGAGTCCTGTGGTCATCGTCTAACTGCAACCAGCATTCTTCACTGTGTCCTGTGGATGACAGTTCAAAACGGAACACATCCACCATAGAAGAAGAAGTCCTGCTTGTCGCCGGGTCTTTTTCTCTTATTCCTCAAGCCCGTTTTCTGAGCATCAGCCGTCAGCAACATACACAGCAAATATGGCTGCTTTCCAGTGCATAAAACTACCTTTTTTTCGGTAAACCAGCCAAACTGTATAGCAGATTGTGTATATGATTTTTGTGGTTTGCGTAGCAGCCTTTAGCGTTTAGCATCAAAGAAAGGAACCTACAATGAAACAGAAAAGGCTTTTGCAGCCAAAGCAGGAACAACTAGCAGCTGCTTGCTAATAAACATGTCTTCGTTCACTTAAACATGCAGATTAGGACAAGCAGGTAGACTCGAGGGAAATCCATCTTGGCTGCTGATGCCACTGCATGTGCCAATAAAGGGATAATGTGTGGCGGGGGGGAGGGGCTCTGTGTTTCTGTTGCATCGTCCATAGAAGATTCTTGGTGCTTTTCTGTCAAACTCCCTTGTACACCTGGTTCAGCAACGGTCGCTATCCTTCCGCCGTACCAGCAATCCAGGGTTTGGATCAGGTGCATTTCTTGTGATCCCTTTCGGATCATACCTCGCCCACAAAGATGGGAAATCTGATGCACGTGAATCCGTTCAGTTTCTGGCCAACAATGGTCCGACTTCAGCTCTGGCCCAGTATATCCCTGTATAGTTCGGGTACTCTGTCAGGATCTACTGGCCTCGGCAAGAAGTGAGAGAATCTCTGATGCCGCCGCGATCTTGTGCCATCCCGCGGTGTCCCATCTTTGTTAAGCGCAACAAAGTAAAATGCTCCTTTTTCTCCATGCCTGTAAATGTTGGATGAGTAAGTGTTATACCAGTTCTCCTCAAACTGCTCCCGAAAAACACTTTCTGCTGATAGCTTCTCCTGGAAAAACAAGAGAAAAGTCAGTTTAACAATCTAGAATGTGACTCAGATTTGTGTCTTTGGGAAAGTCATCTTGCATGATATGTACTTACCGAGCCATAGAGTTCTCCCTTACTGTTCATGGCAAGGTAGAGGCCGCTGTCCACACCCCTGATGCTGACCAGTCCCACAGCCAGACTGATGAACTCCAAAATACCTGCACATACATGAACACATATTAAATGACAATAATCTTACCTTTATTTCCCAAATATGTTAGATAAATCAAGCAGGGCTATAATCTCTAAAACCACATTGAAAAGTGATGTTGGAGCTCTGGAATGGTCTCTGCAATGAAGTCACTATTGGATCTCAGAGCAAATGAATCAAATGCCAGAAGAGTTACTACCTCAGGGCAGCTACATAAATCTGATAAATATCTGATATAATCTGATAAGGCTTTTGATCATTTTAAAACCCCTGTGTATCAACAACGCTTTCAATGTGTCAATGTCCAAACTAAATAGTCCAGAGGAAAAGGATATTTTGTACACTTGACTTTTATGGCTTGGAAACCTCCCTACTGTATACCTTTTTGGTACTTGCCTACAGTGTGTTTCAAATGATTTGCGCTCCGACTTTACCCCATTGCTGACAGTATGTTGCAACAGCTGTTGTCACGGTGGTAAACATGCTACATGTAGGCCTATTATTAGTACTTGAATATGAAGGGGGTGCCTTTGGGGGAAAATTCACCACTGATGTTATAACGCTGAGCTTATACGTTGACCTTGAACGTTTGCAACGTCTCATGAGATCCAGCGCTGTCAAGAATTGTTAATTGTACAATATTTTAAATTTGCAATGGTGTAAAACTGCACTGCATTACACTGAGAGCTGTTTATAATATGTTGGTTTCACAAAACTCAGTATAATTCAGTACTGTTACAGTTTGGAGTGTTATTATTGTTTTATTTGGGTCTTGTGCAAGTGATCATAACGTTTGTATTGCTGTTTAAACTTGGTCGTGATGCATTCATTCCCCAAACATTCCGAAATCAAATGAGGCTTCTACTTGCACGCCTACCGAATCTGCTGTGGTCTTTTCTGGTCCCCTGCACAGTTCCATCGGGGTGTAGTTCCAGGTGGAAGCCGGTCCTGCAGTAGAGCTGCCGCCGCCTCAGAATCCCCTTCAGGTGGCTGAGGTCCGCTAAGCTCCGGGACAGGCGTTCGGATGATATCAGGTGGTCCTGCTGGTGCTGCTGCTGCTGCTGCTGCTGCGCAGGAGACCCCATCATCATGAGTCTGCTCACCGAGTTGTATTCCACTGCGCCGGCTGGCGTGAGAAGGAAATGAGCGCCACCCGTGGAGCCAAAGCTGTCCAGAAATCCGTTGAAGATCCCAACCTCAGCTGCTGCCGCTGCTGCTGCCATCACAGTGAAAACACCCGTTCGGGTTTTCTTGTGTGAGATCCAAGGTGGAGATCCGGAGAGGTTCTCAACTGGGGTCGGCGCTAAACAAAAGTTCAATCAGCACCTCCTGGACCTGACGTACATGCAGACATCACTCCTGCAGAAACCTTCTCGTCTGCTTTGCAGTTTCTCAGTGCATCACCTCGGCAGTCCTCTCCCTCTCGTCGGGGATACTCCTCTCTGCTCCACTTAGAGGATGTTCCTCTCTCTCTCCTCCTCCTCCTTAATTCACTTGTTTGGTTTATTCATGCAACGCCTCCTGCTCTATCCAGCAGCAAAATGGAGAGCATGTAACAGCAGCTTAAATCTATATAATGCACTCAAGACACCCGGGTTGCCTTTTTATGCAAATGAGCCCTGATCTCCTTTATGGCGCATTACTGCACTGCCCCTCAAAGGGAGCCATTCATCCCCTGACGCTTTGGTGCGTAGTTTCAGCGTTTGCAAATGAATGACCATTTATCAAAATGTGCTTTTTTGCCATTTCAAAGCGCGCATTACAAGCTGAAAAAAAGTTGTGCTGCAGCAGAGCGACTGCGGATCATTTTCAACCAATCAAGTGTTTGCGTACTGAAACCCCAAGCGACCTTGGTGTGAAGAATAAACACGGCGAGTGTTTGTTTGCGTGTGCCAAACAGCGTGAATGTGATCTTGCCATTACCCTAAACGCTTTACACTTGCACTATAGTTGCACTATGTCCCCCCATTTGGAAATGGCTCAGGTGCAGCGAGGAGGAGAAGGAAAGCCCCCGTTTGCGTAATTTTCGCACACGGCTGTTGATTTATTGCCACCGTGTTTTATGTAAGCCGAGGGCCCGTACAGGCGCACACACACAAACACACACACATATATCTACAGCTGTACACACCTGTGCAAAGACATCACTTGCCTGTCAATCCCCCCATTGATCTTTCCCGGGATCTTTGAACAGTACAGGGGCTCATACATCCTTAATTGTGGTCTTAAAGGGCGAATCAAAGACGCAAAGGCTTCAAAGTAAAGAAGATCTTGTCAGGGGAAAAACAACCCCGAGTGGGGAAAATACCTGTTTGAACTGAAATCCGCCAACACAAGACACTTGGACGACTGAAGGGGAAAGACAGAAGTTACTTCCAAGTACCAGGATTTTTTAAATGAATTATCAATCGAAAATAATTCGAAAATAAGTCCAATAAACTTTTTGGACCAGGGTAGCAATTTGTACAATCAAAAGCCGGAAAAGTCAAGTGTCAAGCCCTCCACCCGCCACTTCTCAACAGTACAGTAACTCAGGACTTCTCATGTCATGCTTCTTCAAACATTGCATACTTTCTTTAGACTCTGGTACTAAAGAAAGTGGCAACGTTCAAATGTAATCTCGAAGTCCATGCAACTAACACTCATTCATTAATTTTCTATATCACCTGTCCCCATAAGGGGTGAGTCGGGGCCCTTCCCAGCTGACCCAACCGAGATTCAAACCCATGATCTCCTGACTGCCGAGCATTGTGACAGATATCGGTAATATTTTGCCAGCCATATGCAGCATAATAAGGTAATCCAATCGTTGCAAACTGATCTCAATCCAATGCAGTATGCAGTCCACACCACTGCAAAACACAAAGACAATAATGCTACAGACCCTCAGTAGATACTGTTTATGTTGCATATATACACAGCTAACAATGGTTCCTTAGTGAGCAGACTATATGCAAAAGAGGTAGTGGATGCAATATGATCAAAAATGAACTGCATATTTCCATGCAGGCGCAGGACATTCGCAACTTACACGGCTTCCGTCCTCTGTAGAGATTAGACACATCGCCCTTAAGTTTTGTCCTGATGTTGATGTTCCTACGTAGGCAGTCTTCTTTGTCTTTCCTGAGCTCAGTTTAGTGACAAAGTGTCCCTGTTTGTTTTGGGGGAAGAGCAGCAAAGCAGCACATCGTGTACTGTCATGACTATTTCAAGTACTTCAATGATAAAGTGAAAAACATCTCTGTGCTCGTATCTACAGCGCACGTTGTTGTGTTGTATGTTTTTCTGGGAGTGTAAGTAAAATGGTAGAAAATAGACTGGACATGGGGTCCGTATTGCATGGTTAAATGCACTGATAAAATCTACTCTATTGACTCTCACCCAACACAAACTTAGCATTTTTTCTTCATGTACATTCTATTTTTTAGGCAGTGCAGTTTGGACCAGGAGCCCAAGTTTCAGGTTTGTGGAGGATTGATTTGGGGTATTTATCCGCACACATGCACACTTAGCTGCCCCCACCCTCTGGGGACTTGCAATAATGAATGACTTGAAGCGGAGGTGGAGTGTGCTGTGTGTTGGTGTGTATGTATGTGTGCGTGTTGGAGGGTGTCCATACGTGTACGCCCGTGTGGTCATGTGCTCAAGTTGAATTTGCCACAATGACATAAAAGCAGAGCGGCATTGTGTGACAGTATTGTTATTTTGTGTCAGCTGTGTGTGTGTGTGTGTGTGTATACAGTATGTAGTTATTTCGTGTCTCACACTTTTGCCCCCGGGCTGATCAGATGCTGATATATTAGATATTGATTTATTCAGAATTAAGACGTCAAATACAACGGCACATTTCCACATGAGGTGCAAACTGAAATGTTCCCATGGTCACGTGACTTGCTGTCCATAATGATTTCTTGGTTTACTGCTTCCTTAATGACACTGGGCAAAGTGAAGCCAACCATGTAGGCCACATGTGTCAAACTGGCCCACCACATAAATTTATGTGGCCCATGAAAGACTGGGAATAATATATGTCACTAATGCGCTTCACCTTTTTCCTTCTAAATTCAATCATTTTGACAGGAAATAAATGTAGTGTGTGCAGTTCTACTGAACTTGAATATTATCTGATATAAGATATTCCAAACGTTTCTTGTTATAGAAAATAAATACTTCAATGTCTGCATGTCACCTTTATATTCTCTTTTTGCTGATCAGCAAGTTGTTTCTTTGGAATTGTGTAATACTATCATTAAGTTATATTCATATTTATATTCATATACTGTACTATATTGACAGTTACAAGTGGCCCTCTGAGGGCAGCCATAACTGCAATCTGACCCTCAATGAAAATGAGTTTGACACCCCTGAGTAGGCACTATTTCTGTGTGGAGGAGGAGGTGCATGCATTAAGAAGGCCCCCAGGGTACACCCCCCTCTGCCTGATCCCAAATTACTAATCGAACTGCTGGATAATGGAATAACTGAATAAGTACCCTAAAGGTTAATGTTGTAAATTGTTGTCAGACTGGTCTGACAAGATTCTGGTGGTCTTTGATGTAAAAAAGTTAGTCTTTGTTTGTACATAAAATCAGTAGGACTACATATACTGTATTTTTTAGAAATTGATCAGATATGATTGTTCATATTTTTCACAAACCTGCGTGTTTGCACTTCAAACATCCACCACCGCAAATGTTGTTGTCACTTAAAATAAACAGTTTATTTGTTTAGTTTTTGTTTTTTTTAATTTTTGGTTACTGGGAGGTGTTTTAGCCGCACGATGGATGAGTGGGTAGACAGTCAAGAGATCTAAGTTCGAATCTCCGTTGGGCATCTCTGTGTGGAGTTTGCGTATTCTTTGCGCGTGCGTGGGTTTTCTTCGGGTACTCCGGTTTCCTCCCAAATTCCAAAACCATGCATGTTAGGTTAATTGAAGACTAGGTATGAATGTGAGAGTGAATGGTTGTATGTCTGCCCTGGGATTGACGTGCGACCAGTCCAGGGTGTATCCCGCCTCGCGCCCAAAGTCAGCTGGAATACCCTTGACTCTAATGAGGATAAGCGGCATAGAAAATGGATGGATGGGAGGTGTTTTAAAAACCTAAATAGCCATTGAAATGACTGATGGTCTTCTCACATGAACCGGAAATAGTGAAATAATTATGCATAATAACAATCTATTTTTCTACCTCAATCTGAGCTTGTAGCCGTCATCAATTGTGCTTGCGGGCAGTAATTACCTTTCACTTCAAGACGTTTCTCTGTGAAATGATTGACCCAAAGTCACTTTTTGTTGAAATGGAGTTCATGGTTGAGGGTGATACATTTGTGTTTCATGTGTGAGCACGTGACAGGCTCTTCTGTTAAACGTCTCCTGTATTCCTGTAAGTTTAAACTTGATGAGAAAAGCCCCATCAGGCGGATGTTGGTCCCACGTCTACAAACTTATTACTTACTATTATTCACCTCCAGAGAAAAAGCTTGTATTCCAACAATTGATTTTCCACTCAAAGATAAACCAGTGGATTCCATTACAATCCTAATTTTAGATCATTTTAAAAGAAAAACACGATTGAAGGTATGTTTTATATCAGCGTTCATGTACATTGGTGCTGGTACCTCACAAACCCTGTTGCACCGCCTCTCTCGCGATAGCGTCGAACCCGCGCGAGATATCTACCCCCAAAGTTGCGAGCAGCATAGCGGTAGCGCCGACGACAGCAACGATGGCCGCTTTCCGTCGAGTGGCATCACTGGCCAGTAAACTTCATCTGTGCTCGGCGTCGAGAAACAAATTCGCCGGTCGGCAGAATGCGTCGAGGGCGCGGGGGTGTCTCACTTTGGGGCTGTGTCTAGCGGCGGGAGGGGCCGTGGCACTTTACTTGTACGAGGATGTGGCGAACCGCAGAAGCTGGAAGAGAATGGGGACACACAGCATCCCCGGCTTGCTACCGTCCGTGCCGGCTGTCCAAGCCAAGGAGAAGGTAGGTGGTTGAAACATACTGGTGAAGGTAGTAAAGGCGATATAGCAAATGCTGTATGTCAGTAATGCATTTTCTTAGTGTTTGCTAACGAGGGCCTTGTGTTGTTTTTCGTCCTCTGTAAAACACACTCAAGACTGTTTCATGATTTTCCTCCATTAATGTAAGAATACATTGTAGGGGACTCAGCGCGTTATCATGCTGGGCATATGAAGTGTGCTGTTTGCTCACTGTTTGGCAGCTGGGCCATGTACGCGCGCATGCGCAGCAAGGCGCTTTCCGCTGTGGCTGGTGCTGAAACGTCAGCATGAGGACTGTGCAGCTGCTGCTACACTGCAACAAAGGAATGAATTTAAATGTGATAGGCAGGGCTTTAAAAGTAGATGTTTACATACATAAAAACACATTATTGAAGATGACATCATCTCAACATCAAGGACACAACTCCCAAAACTCCCAATGCAGCTCGGTCATCTGCCACGGGATCGGGCTCATCTGGTTGCGGTAATTATGTGTTACATGTCAACACGATAGGTGCGGTAAATGCGCCTAAAAGCTGGTTGCTACTCGATTCCCGTGATGGAGTAGAAAACGTACAACCACCGTGCAGACATGTCCGCGGGGTACCGTGGTTAGCTTCATGTTGGACGCTGGATGACTTCCCTCTCTGTGCCCAGGCTCCACTCTCATGGTGCCAGGAGCTCGCATGGGACTTGCCGCTCTAACCCCTGGTTGATCTAAAGCACACAAAAAATTGATGTATAACCATGTCAAATAATCACTCCTACCCCAAAAGTATTGTAATGGCGGCTGAATGATTCCGTTTATTTGCATATCAACACAGAGCACTCACTCTTTTGACAAGATATTTCACTTGCTAGTTTCTTATTTTGCACACTTGATTCCAAATACTTGCTTTCACCAGCATGCTGAACACCCCTGCCCTCTGTAGCCCACACACTAAACAGGGTCATACAACACAACATACCCATCTCTGCTGTATTTAGTACACCCATTTTTTTCAATGTTATTTTTTTATTGAAGGGACTTTTATTTTCATTAGGGACCTGACTCACAGAGGTTTGTTGCAAAAGCCAAACAATATTGTTGGTCATGCTGTGTAATAATAAATAGTAAATTCAGCAATGCTTAGGTTGGATTTTTTTCAACGCTTTGTTGAGCTAGTTAATAACCATATTCAATTCCACAAATTCATTTTGTAACAAAAGTTTATTATAAAAAAACGATTGGTACCGGATCGGATCGGCAAAGCTATAAAATAATCGGAGCTAATCGGGTGCCAAAAATTGTTGATTGAGACATCCCTAATTTTACACATTACCGGAACTTCTTTATTGGGCGCATTGATTTGCCCATTGATAGGAAGTAACGCTACTTTAGTCAACAACAACAGCGTGTCAAGTTTGTGTCTGTTTGCTACTACTAATCATGGCAGACTTTGTGACAGCTGCCGTCGACAACTAGTGGCCAAATGGGAATCCAGAACCTTATCTTTTTGAACCTGTATATATGGAGGATGAGCTACAGTCTGCAAGAAGACAGAGTGAAACTTTGTAGCAGATGAAGGGGAAGTCATTACTCCGGGATGACTTGGCGGTGTAAATGTGGAGCTTCCCAAGCCATGCTGACAGAAATGTAGTGTTTCTGTTTTATGTATATGGCGAGGAGGACATTGCTCCAAGAAATTGCATCACAATGAGTGAAGAATTGCTAGCGCTCACAAACCCTGCAGACAAATAAACTTTTTTCCCCAAATAAATAGGAAAAGACACCCCAGCCAAGCTGGACCAGACAGACAACTGTTCGACTGCATTGTGATACATGGAGCACATAGCACATGATATGAACGCAGTCTATCTATTCGCGTATGAACAAAACGTGTTGCTCTTCTCTTTGCAAAGAAGCTCCATGCCTTAAAAAGCTCCCTTAGTGAAGGCAGAATCAAAGCTTTATGAATGAATTGGTACGCTCATTAGCATGTTAGCTGAGCTGTGCAGAAAGCTCGCTTGCTTGAGCCCTGTGGCCAAGCAGGCTTAAATTTGGAAACCTTTCTGCTAATTACATAGATTCATGCAGCACAATCTGTTGGTGGGACAGCGGCTTCTACCACTGCAGCTAATCAAGTTGATGGGCTGGGTGCTCTGAGATTCTAATCATGATGAAAGTGTGCTGTGCTGAAATAACTTGTGTGTTCTTGCACTAAATGGTATTATGCTGTATGGAGGGGCTGACTACATATCTTTTTTGAAGTTTTGTCACAAAAATATCATCATTATATAGATGCAGCTATCTATTGGGAGGCATATTCAGTGCTTCTGAGGTTTGCTTGGAGTATTTAAGACCGATTTGCCTTCATAAAAAAACAGGTATTGCAAACAATTGATAGTGCGACACTGTATTTTTTAAATCTATTTTTAAATGTCTAAGTCCCAAAGGTAAGTTATGACTTCAGAGGAAAACTGTGCCCTTAAAGAAGTGATGACTCATGCGGCTGTAGCGGAAAAATGGCAACGCAGGCAGATGAATATTATATTGTTGTTTGTCGTGCTGGATACATTGGATTCGAGCACGTTTGAAATACATTTTTTCTAAAAAGAAATGGAGTTTTGCATCCATCCATCCATTTGCTATACCACTTATCCTCATTAGGGTAGCGGGGGTTGCTGGACCCTATCCCACCTGACTTCAGGCGAGAGGCGGGGTACCCTGGACTGGTCGCCAGTTAATCGCAAGGCAGACATACAATCATACCAGGGACAACAGATGAAATATAGCCGTTTGGCTAATTCTGGTGCATTTGCAGCCATGCTATTAATGTACACTGTCCCTGTCCAATAAACTAATAAATAAATTAATTCACACTCACATTAATACCTGCAGACAATTTAGACACACCAATTAACCTAACATGCATGTTTTTGGAATATGGGAGCATGCAAACTCCACACAGAGAAATGCACTTTTCTGCAAAAATACATCAGTGATAATTCAATAATACATGACAATACATGTAAAATGTACTGTATACATGTACCGCTGTTACAAAGCTCACAATTTTCACATTTATACTACACTGATCATGTTTTTTGTTGAGATTTTGCACTATGCTCAATAGTCATAAAAAAAAATTAAGCAAGAAAAGTAGAAGTTGCTAGATCAGGATCATCGACTAATTTGGGCATATGATGTAACTAGGGATGTCCTGATCCGATTCAATCCGGTACCGATTTTTATTTTTTTTTAATGATAAGCTTTCTTTACATTTTTGTAGAATTAAATATGGTTATACAACTTTAAAATAATGCATAGAATTTATAACTGTTTTTTTTAACAGACTCTCTTCAACGCAATGGTAATTTATTGGCGGTCTTCTTTATAAACAGCCACCGGTTAGGGCGGCCCTTCCCATGCAAGCTCCCTGTACCATGACACAGCAGTCCGGGCACAGTGAGGGGGGACTACCTCTGTAGGAATGGAGCCGAATATCCAGCGTCCAACATAGTTTTAACTAGGCCTGCCACTATAACAAATTTTGCTGGACGTTAATTGTCCTACCAATTATTCAGAATAGATAATATTATTGTCAACATTATTTTGACAGAATTTTGTAATTATATTATATGGCATAATAATGTGAGTACACTATCAAAAGCAATGAACTTTAATTTTGCAATAATATTTTGTATTGTAAATGGATTGTGAAGAGCTTTTAAATAAACTAAGCTAAACAAACAAACTATTAAAAACAAACAAAAAAGACAAAATACCCAAATGGAAATAAAACAGACTCATCTGTTTTGGCAGAAACTGCACTTAAATAAAAATCACAATCAATCACAATATTTCATTGTCACTTCAATTATTTTCGTTTCTCTCCACACAAACAGGCTGGGTCACATGAGGTTTCACTTGTCTTAACACCGAGGCACATTGCTTTTATAGTGTGTTGTTTATAAAACACAATCTGATGTTAATTTTAGCCCGTTTGCGCATTACCATTTTCTGACATGAAGAAGTGTGTGACAAAGACAATTAAATAATGAATCTAATCCAACCATTTCAACAGTCATATTTATTGCAAATAAAAAACGATAATCTATGTCAATCTAGCAGGAGGGTATAGAGGTACGACGAGCCATGTGCCAAATATTCTTATCAACGTATCAATTAAATTTTTTTCTCCTGGTGGTCCTGGACCGCAACCCCCGCGTTACCTATTATGCTATAATTTGCATTAGCTATCTTTAGGAAGTAAAATAATGCCTTGTCAGTTACAAACATCACATGTGACTTGTATTTTACAGGTACACCCGATGGAATTTAAGGATGGAGATGTGCACATGTCGTCCCACGAGCATCGCTTCCGTTTGTTCAGCTCCGTGGAGTATGAAGGGCAGCTGTACATGACTCCACAGAATTTCATTGAGTCTGTCACCATGAGTGAGCCAAGGAGTAAGTATACAATGTATACCTTGTATACATTGTTGATTATTGTTAGTGTTATTAGTTTAATGTCAGGGCATGCTTTAATAAGTAACAGACAACATGTTTTGCATCAGTTCTTAATGACGCATTTGTTTTGTGTCATGATTTTAGGAAGTTTATAATGGACAGTGAATTAACTTTGTGATTGACCTGTTCGCCTAGTGGTGGCCTTGAATCTAAATATTAGCTCGGACCTCTTTTGTTCTGCACAGTCAGAAAATGGGCATATGAGTATTACTGGAGACTCTAAATTGTCTATAGGTGTGAATGTGAGCTTGAATGGGTGTTTTTCTAGGGGTGATTCTCCTAAAAGGAGCACCAGAAAGGATGCCGTCACGTTGAGGGGCATGACGACGCATAGACTACAGTGATTTGCAGCTATAACAATATAACAGTATAAATTCAGTGTTGTTATTTGACATGACACTGATGGAGCGCTTGAATACTTTATCATTTTACTTTACAATCATGACCGAAAGGACAAGATCACGGGTACAAGTGACCTAAATAAGTTTCCTCCAAAGAGTGGTTGGGCTCTCCCTTTAGAGGTAGGGTGAAAACCACTGTCATTTGGGAGAGACTCGGAGTAGAACCTCTGCTTCTCCACATTAAGAGGAGCCAGACGAGGTGGCTCGTGTGTCTGGTTAGGATGCCTTCTTGACGCCTTCCTGGGGAGGTGATCAGGGCACGTCCGACCGGTAGGAGACCTCGGGGAAGACCCAGGCCACTTTGGAGAGACTCTGTCTCTCAACTGGCCTGGGAACGCCTCAGGATCTGCAGGGGGGAGCTGGACGAAGTAGCCGGGGAGAGGAAACCTGCTTAGGCTGCTGTCCCCTGACCCAGGGAACTATTGTTTTACGACGGATTTCTGCAGGTGATGTGTGTTGCTCTCTAACAGTGTTGAGTTTTAAGCAGGTTCCATCCAGTAGCTCTGTGGTATGTCAAATATACGTCGTCATTACATCACATACTAATCAGCCAAGAACACCAAAAATGAAAAATTGTGAAAAAACTTTTTAATCCTAAATTGTAGAGTGCACAATAACATTTTTCCTTTACTGTTCGCAAAAAAAACTCATAAAATGGTGAGCCACTTGTTAGTCACACTGAAAATTTGATACACACATTTAAAAATACAATAAAACGGTGCAAATCAGGCATGTATCAAAAAAGTACATGAATTAGTAAATGTTCAGTAAACAGCCCTGCTGCCATGAAATATATCAAAATGTGATATTTTTGCACATTAGAAAGTCGTGGAAAGTGCTAAGAAAACATACAATTATTTATTATTTTTTTTTAAATGCACCACTAAATGTGAGACTATAAAAGCAAATATGGTATGTATTTTTGTTTTGATCTTATACATTGCCAATTATTTTATTAGTTTTCCACAATAACTTTCTGCAGACCCCTTTCTGTAAATTCTTAATGACATTTTTTTTATTGTAATTTGATTTGATGCACTTTTTACCTTGATTGTCGTAAATCTGTTTATTTCAGATTACAAATTACTTTAAGGTAATGATCACATTTTAATGCTTTTGAAAATTCTGGGTTTTACCATGTCTTCGCTATCTCTGTCAAACTACCACCATTGGAAATGGATCTGTTGTGGCCAACCTCAAAGCAGATGGCCCAGCATTTGTTTAGTCTAAGGATAATGTCAGTCAGACACGCACACTCACACTGACACTGACCAGTTTGTCTACATTCCATTAGCTCACATTTACACTTTCTTCTATCCATTAAATATCCACACTCAGCCAAGTTGCCTGGAATGTCCTTGTTTGATCACAGCATCCATCCACTACAGATTGTATGATTGTTTTCTTAAGTGGGCATGTGTTGCGTGCAAACCAAACCATGTATCTGCACTGGCTTCCTGACATATGATACCGCCACACATACCCTCTCACAGCCGACATCCTCTAATGCCCCCTTTGAAGTTGAATTAAGATGAACTTTGTTGTATAAAACAGAACAAAAGTACTATGTGCTTTTACTGGGACATTCCATGTACTACAAAGACGAGCACAGGGCACTTTAGATAGGCCTGTGATGATCACAGTTGTATATACAGTGACTGTCTGTGCGTGCATGCGTGTTTGTGTGTGTTGTGACTGTACCGGGCACATTAAGACCCATTTGTAGATAATACAGATGCTATCTGACAAAGCCCACCCAAATGCTGTTCTCCTCTTTCCCTTCTTTTTCTCTCCTCTTTTGTTTGGCTCCCTGGCAGACAAGAGGCCCTGGAGGTCCCTGACCAAACAGGTGGGAGATGCACTCTAAAAGCTTCTTTCTTCTTTCCACCTTCTTGTAAGCATCCGTCCCATCTGATTGGCATGTTCTTGAAATGTCAGTTTTTTTTTTGAGATTATCCAAATTACCTTGCATATAAAGTATATGACACGGTCGCATTTTTAACTTAACTTATGTGGTATATTTAGCCATGATTGACATTTGTCCAAATTTTGAAATTAGTATCATTTTATAGGAATGGGAGAATCTTGGTGGTTGGTTGTTATAAACTTTTTTGATTCCATTGCTGTCCTGAGCAAAATCATGCTGTGAGGATGTGCATGAATGTACTGGAACTTCCCATAGCTGACGTCATATATTTTTTTAGACTACATGTTAGTTAAGACTTCAGCACCTCAAATTATCAACGACCAGTTAACAGATTCATTAAAGCCTAGCCCTCATATTAACAACATAAACAACGCATATACCCTCACATAATGGCTTCCCCTCACACATTGCCAAATGAAGAATAAAGATCCACCGTTACCCCTGAAAGGACATGGTTGGTTCGATTCCCCATTGGAGCATCTTTGTGTTTGCATGTTCATGCATGGGATTCTTCCATGTATTCTGGTTTCTACCCACATCCCAAAAGCATGCATGCTATGATAATTGAATACTCAGAATTGAACATTGACGTGAATGTGAATATGAATGATTGTTTGTCTATACTGTATGTGCCCTGAACCCTCACCCAAAGTCAGCTGAGATAAGCTCCAGTTGACCCGTAACCATAACGGGGGTCGATGTGGTATAGAAAATGAATGAATTAACGGATGATACCCCTGACAACCGTAGCTGTTTTCTCATGTATTGTATATGTTTAGTTTTTATATAAAACAGAGCAAAACGACTCGCATCTCATTGCTACCTTGCATGCGATGCAGCATAAGTGTGTGTTTTGAGTTGCCCTCCATCTTTAGCATGATATGGGAACAGAGTGGATTAAACAATATGCACGCCAGTCTTCATAGGAGCTGTTCTATAAATTCATTTCAGGAGCTGGAGAAAATCCTATCAGACACACCCCCTGTATGGAGAGGATCGTCCAAATTGTTTCGCAACTTGAGAGAACGAGGTATACATACTGGAAACACACACAATTTACACACACACACACAAGTAGCTAAATAATGTGCTGAACATCTTCATGCATTACATTTTGTTGTTTTTGGTCCATGTATTATATGATCTATAAATTCATGCGGATATCTGATATTTTTTACTCCCTGTCATGGCTTACCTGCCAGTGTGTGTGTTTTTTGTGTGTCACAGTAGGCATCTCTAATCCAATGTTGGATGCATGCTGTTCTTCCTGACAACCAAACAACCTGCTGGACAGGCTAAATATATCATCCCTCCTCCCCTCATATTACGATACATCTCCAATGAGAAAGACAAAACCGCATTATCTAGAACGAGAAGCAGGTGATCAGAAAACCAAAAAGCATGAATTGCTTAACATGTCAGTTAATGTCTTTTGTAAGGTATGCAATTTAAATGGTATTTGTCGGGACACGCATTTCCATGATGAGCAGGAGCAGCTAAATTCCTTGGAATGGATACAGCGTTCTTACAATGACAAAGCTAAATGGAATGTTGTGTGTGTATTGTGCGTTTACTTTCCTGCCCCTTTCATACTGAATGTAAACGTTGCTCCAAAGAAGCAGGTTCCATACACTAGCCCTGTGTTGTGGGGAAAATTGTCCAAAGTGACACAGGATAAAAGATATAAATGTCTGGTGACCAAAGACAACTTTGATACAGTAGAACTACTACATTTTGATTTTGGAATTGCAGAATGACATATATACTGATTACACTTTATCTACACTTTACACTTTATTAGAATATAACAAAATCTTTACCCATATTGGTAACACTTTATATCGAGGTGCTTGTAATAACCCTTAATAGGTAGTAAGTAAAGCTAATAAGACACTTATTATATTAATAACATTATATATTAAAGAGTTAGGGCTTGGTTAAAGTTAGGGTTAGGTTAATAAGTGCATAATAATACCTTTATAAATCTTTATAAGCACTTTAGATCCAGTAGCTGCAGCGCAACATTGTTAACTGTTAATAGGTTATATATTACCAGGATTTATTAGGCATTATTATCATCACTTGAGCACTTGTCAATAAATATCTCAGTGCTTATTTCAATCGGCTTCAGTACATTAAATAAGCAAATAAGCAATAAATATATCTTATTAAAATAAGAGGCTTATTAACCTGAATTACTGCTTATTAAAGCTTATTACAAGCACATTATTATAAAGTGTTGTGATTCTCGAGATTATTGTTCACGTGGGTTCCTTTTTCATTTACACATAATTAATAGCATTTTATAGGTGTGTACACCTATAGAGCGTACTGCTGTCCAATAATTAAAATGTTTAATTGGATTAACCACAGGTTACAAATGAATTAATAACTATGTCTGAAATATGTATTTTTAGTGTTTAATTAACAGACAGCTAAATAGGACAGGAAACAATCTTTTATTTTAAACATACTACAACATACAACACACCATAATGTAACTTGTCTTTCCTTATGCAGTGTCTCTGTGCAAATCCTGTGAACCAGGCCATTAATGTCATTTTGGAACACTGTACAGTAACAATATTAAAAGTAAGAAATACCACATTTTTGTCCTACACGTTTCAGTTGGGCCATTTACCCATTGCTCTTTTTTATTTGGAAAATAAAAGATTGCTTGCTTATGCTACTTTTCCAAGACTCTTATTTCTTTTGTTTTCTGAGTTTTTGGAGTGTCCGTGAATGCACCTTGTGGTAGTGCGGTGGCAAATGAGGTGAGGAATGAAGTGTTGTTCCGAGACATCAATGGACAGATGTGCTTGCGAGTTGGCGATACATACTGTACTTGTTGTTGGAGTTGAGCGCCGCTATTGATGTTTTAAGGTAGGCACAGTTAAAAAAAAGTTTGGAGGGATCCTTCACTTCATAACAGAAAGGTGTGGCTTGACATGATGAGTATGCAAAAATGTAAACATAATTAAATAACCTCCATTAACATGCATTTTCACCGCCCTGCTACAGAGCCCTGTGTAGTTTAAGTGATGTCCTTGATCACTGTGCTGTTTAAACTCCTTGGGGTGTAGAAGTTCCAAATCAGCTCCTTTATACAAAGTAGCTGTGCGTTAGGAAACGCAAGCCTGTCACCGCTTCTACCTGGTGTCATGTTCAGCAACTCACACACACCCACACACATGGGAAAGCAGTGTCCCGTAACACTCAGGCGAGTCACCCTGAACTATCTGGACAATCTATCAGACAGAAAGCGAAATAGATTGCTAATGGGCTTGAGGCAAGAAAAGATCACCTCCTGAAATATTTTTCACCTCCTTATCCAAACACACACACGCACCGACGCACATACACACGCACAAACACACACATCTTTATGTGGACATAAGAGTTTGTAGAAGGAAGTGGTGTGTCCAAATGTCTTGTTGGCATCTTTCCTCCAGGAGATACATTTTAAGATGTTATCTGCTTGAAAGGAGGGACTGCGTGTTTTTATGAGCATGTGCATGTGTGTGAGGCCATCCTCAAACTAATTTCCTCATGGTTTCATTGCTAGGTATCATCTCATACACAGAGTACCTCTTCCTGCTCTGCATTCTAACAAGTGAGTCTCTCTGCTGTCCCAGCAATTTTACATACTGTAGTACCTCTTTGTGTGAAGCAATTACCTATTTAAAACATTTTCCATATGGCCTGAGTATATGTAGACATGTCTCACATACAAAAAAATCACACACTAAGGTCGTTTGTCCATCCCATATACAGCCTTTGGGTGACAGGCGGTGGTACACCCTGGATGGCTCACTTGTCACACAAAGAATCACAAATCGATTAATCAATCTATCTATCTATCTATCTATCTATCTATGAAATGTTGCACCTTGGATGCGTTCAAGGTTTCAGTGGATAGTAATTTCAATAATGTTATCTAGCAATAAAGCTAAATATGCATTTACAGTATATATTCATGAAACTATGTTCATGCTCATATACACTGTATGTTTTATACTGCTGACCATTGTCTTCTTATAACAGGATGCTATTTGGCGATTTAAAATTGCCTTCCACACACACTCTTGTAAACCCCACCATTTGTGTTCTCCTCTACTGCAGAGCCCCATGCTGGCTTTAAGATTGCATTCAATATGTTTGATGCAGACGGCAACCAGATGGTGGATAAGAGGGAGTTTTTGGTGGTAAGTCGCTAATAGGGAATTTAAATCCATTTGTCCCTGACAGAATGACATTTCTGTTGTCAGAGCTATTTTTGATACCATGTTTTGTATATAATATAGTGTCGTGGTAAAACAGTGTTTTAATGCAGGATGTCTGGGACTTATCTGCGGCATGTGTTTGTGTGGTATGTCGGACATACGCGTGTCACTGTGGGAGTTTACACTTGGACAAAGAGCTGTGCTTGGAGCATGTGATGCTAAATTTGTCCTCTTTCCAGCTTCAGGAGATCTTCCGGAAGAAAAATGAGAAGAAAGGGAGAAAAGGGGATGCGGAGAAATCTGCGCAGTTGGTAAGAATGTTGGTAATAGGGAACCTGGGATTGAGACTATTGGTATTGTATATAGGTATACAGTAGATTCCCGCCTTTTGCAGGGGTTGCATTTTGGGTCCATGCACAATAAGATGCACATAAAAAAATTATACTTTTGAGACACAGCTTGCTCCCCTGCCCTTCCAAACCCTGCTGCTGGCTTCACGTTGACGTTGTCCTTGACATTATCCTTTTATTTTGGATCAACTTTTGCAACAGATTCGATTCAGATGCCCCACACACAATTACCACATTGTATTTCATAAAATGTACACATACTCAGCACATGCAAATGCTAATGTCAGATGATCGATGATGATCTGGGTCAAATTTGTAGAAGTTATACAAGCAACTACGATGTGATGTACAAAAACAATTGTGTGACACATAACGACGTAAATGTGGCACAGTGGTACATGAATGCTGTACACTCTTTTATATATTTATGACTTATCACCAACTTTTTATTATTTATTATTTTTATTATTTTACTGGATGCTGAATCGTGAATGTGCGGGGATATTTTTCCAGTTGCCTTGTCCTAACCAATGTTGTGACCATCAACATGACTGACTGACACTTGACCCCAAATCAGTGGCGATTGCTCTAAAACTGCAAGGGAAGCTCAGCGGCCCCAAAATGTTGCAAAAAAAGTTGTGAAATATGTACTGCTGCGTGTACTTTACATTGGCTGAATATGTGCTAAATTCGCCTTTGTTCAGAATCAACTTCTTATCACAGGTAAATGACGCCACTTGACGTTATCTGGAGACTTCCTCAGCAACTTTGTCTTTGTTAAAAAACGACTAGCAACGGAGGATAGCAGTTACATATTCCATTCCATTCCATTTTCTTCCGCTTATCTGGGTCGGGGTCGCGGGGGCAGCAATTTCAGTAGGGAAGTCCAGACTTCCCGGTCCCTGGCGACCTGTTCCAGCTCCACCGGGAGGACACCAAGGCGTTCCCAGGCTAGCAGTGAGACATAGTCCCTCCAGCGTGTCCTAGGTCTTCCCCGGGGCCTTCTTCCGGCTGGGCATCCCCGAAACAACTCACCAGGGAGGCGCCCGGGTGGCATCCGGACTAGATGCCCGAGGCACCTCAACTGGCTCCGCTCGATGTGAAGGAGCAGCGGCTCTACTGTGAGCTCCTCCCGGATGGCTTAACTCCTCACCCTATCTTAGGGTGAGTCCAGCCACCCTACAAAGGAAACTCATTTCCGCCGCTTGTATGCGCGATCTCGTTCTTTCGGTCATGACCCATAACTCATGACCATAGGTGAGGGTGGGAACGTAGATTGATCGGTAAACAGAGAGCTTCGCCTTCCATCTCAGCTCTCTCTTCACCACGACGGTCCGGTACAGCGACCGCATTACTGCGGACGCTGCACCGATCCGTCTGTCAATCTCACGCTCCAACCTTCCCTCACTAGTGAACAAGACCCCGAGATACTTGAACTCCTCCACCTGAGGCAAGACCTCACTCGCAACCCGGAGGGTGCAGCCCACCCGTTTCCGACTGAGAACCATGGCCTCGGATTTGGAGGTGCTGAGTCTCATCCCAGAAGCTTCACACTCAGTTCCAAACCGCTCCAGTAAACGCGGAAGGTCACAGCCTGATGAGGCCATAAGGACCACATCATCTGCAAATAGCAGAGACGAGATCCTAAGGTCACCAAGCTGGACTCCCTCAACGCCTTGACTGCATAAATGCATTTATGATGTAGGCACAAAAAAAAATAGCTTTCCCTCTAACCAGCAGCGGCCACTGCCTCAATTCCATTGTATTGTTGAGGCTAACTAGCCTCTGATACTCTGACAAAAGCATTTTTTTTTTTGCTTTTCTGACAAAAGCATTTAACGTTTCTGGAATGCTCTGCCGAGCTGTACATATGGATGTATATAAAATGATTTCAAATGATAGGTTAATTCCTGTTTTTGGAGGTCTTAGAGTGGGTCCTTCATGGAACCATGACTGATGTGTGCATGCTGCCTCACAGGTTTTAGATGTGACATCGCGGTTGTACGATGACAATGACATCTCCATTGGGTTAATTGGATACACTCTTTGTCTTCTTTCACGCTCCTGTGATTAAGCTTTGTTATTTTCATTAGCCTGTTAAGTTTCTATTTTAACCTTTTTAATGTGGAGGCCTACGGGTTAGTATGTTGGCCACACAGTCGGGAGAGCTAAAAGATTTGTGTTCAAATCTTTGTTGGGCATCTCTTTGTGGAATTTACATGTTCTCCTTGTGCATCAGTTTTCTCCGGGTACCCCGGTTTCCTCCCAAATTCCAAAAACATGCATGTTAGGTTAATTGGCAACTCTAAATTGTCCATAGGTATGAATGTGAGTGTGAATGGTTGTATGTCTTTGTTTGTCTATATGTGCCCTGCGATTGGCTGGCGACCAGTGCAGGGTGTACCCCACCTCTCACCCGAAGTCAGTTGGGATAGGCTCCAGCATACCCCGCAACCTTAGTAGGATAAGCGGCATAGAAAATGGATGGATGGATTTGCTGGCATGACAATTTATTTACCATGTATTAATTACCGTGTGTTTTATCCATCCATCCATTTTCTATGCTGCTTATCCTCATTAGGGTCACGGCGGTATGCTGGGGCCTATCCCAGCTGACTTTGGGCGAGAGGCAAGGTACACCCTGGACTGGTTGCCAGTCAATCGCAAATGTGTCTTTTAACCCGTGCCAAATCTAAGTAGAGAAAAACCTGATAAAACCAGCAGATCATAGGACCCACATCTTCACATTTCAAATGGTGCATTTTATTTTTATATGTAATAGTTAATATTAACAATAACATACAATATAACTTTGTATTTTCTGTACAGATACTATTTGAATGCAAGTTTAACTGTGTGGTGTTGTTTTGCATGAAAAGTTATAATCATAGAAGCGTTGGAAATGACATGCGTTGTGTATCCACTGCCTCTCTCCTTGCATGTACTAACATGTCTTTTATCTTCTCTCCTCCCTCCTCTCTGGCTGCATGCTCTGTCGTCCTCTTCCTCATGTCTGTTCTCTGTGTGTTAGAGTATGCAGCTGTATGGATATCAGGTTGCCCCCATGAACAGCGTATGTATCCAAAAACTGTTAGTGTTCCTTTTGTTTTTTGTTGGACGGTTTGTGATGTGATTCAAGAGTGAAAGGAGAAATTGTTTTAAATTAAGTTGCGTCATTAAAAATGATGGCAATGAAATAGTATAACAGGACCGTCATCATACAGGAAACTGTAAAGCGTGCCATAGTAACCATTAAAAGTACTTTTTTTAACAATAGTATTTTGCTGAAAATTGTGTATTAAAAGTGGACCTTCTCATGTCTGTGTTGCTATATAAATGGACACTACATATTAAGACTACATATAGGCAAGATGGGATGTTCGTTTGCCTTCTTTTACTTTTCACCTGTGTGATTGAATGGCAGGGTGCTGGTGGAAGGCTAACTGAGATGAGTAATGGATTTAAAGGGTCAGTTATTGGGGTTGGAGCTAAGTGACTTTGACATTTTTGAATCATAGACTGAAAAATCGCGGTTGATGAATGTTCATCCTCAGCAATCAGGGCTGTGTACACTTCAGTGCAGTGATGCTTTGTTACAGCGAATGTAGCAGCAAGACAGGGGAAGTATTCTTCCTGGAGAGAAGTAAGCGATGAGAGGCATAGCACACTTTGGTAAAACCAATGTGGCTTTAGCTCGTGAATGAAAGACTAGGATTGTATAGTCAATGTACTTTTTCGATGGGAGAATGTAAGTTCTTAATTGTTCAAATTAATCGTTGCTGGCAGTTTTTTTGTCCCCGGCTTATACTGTATATAGACTGAAGATGCTGCTAATAGAAACAGCAGTATCTTCATCATTATCAAATCGTTCCGACTTCCTTGAGATGTAACTCACATGAATGAGGTTCAAGTGTTGGGTTGCTTACTAAGGGCCAGATTCACACAGCAATATTAACTACATTTTATTATTTACTCTTAAATTGGATTGATCGGTCTGTCATAAGCAAAAAAGCAGAAGCATATACTTCCTGAAGAGGTGGCGTTAGAAGTGAACTGACCCTGGCCCTGCTTGACCACCCTACAGGTGCTTAAAAAAGACAATCAAGAGTTTGTGGCGCGAAGTTACTGGGACGTTCTGAGGCGAGGTGCCAGCCAAATCCTCTTTTCTGACCTGGCAGAGGTACACAGACCCAACTGTCCTCTGTACTGACATCCCTCCCATATCTTTTTGCCTTTTTTATGTTCATCATCATCCCTGAGTGTCCTGTGTTCTCATCAAGCATGCCACAGTATGGCCTGAAATGCATGAAGACGCTGAGGTAATTTTCACCAAAATATTTGCCTGCCAAAAAAGTATTTTGTCAAGTTTCCCAAACCCTTTCAAGTATTTTTGTTGTACTTACTATAGCTGTGCCTCAAAAGTCTTTATTCATTTCCATCCTTAATATCATCTGAGATATACTATGCCCTCATACATTTCCCAGGATCCCATTTTGTGTCTTGTTTTGTTCGACAGCCCTCACCATATTTATTTCCTTTCCTAATTTATCATCTTTAAAGTTGATGTACTCATTACAGTTTATAAGCTTTGTTCGATTTTTGTTCACCTAAATTCATTTTTTTATGGAGAACTCACATTTTAAACATTCTCTCTATTGTCATGTCATAAAAAAACATCCAGAATATGACTCATTTGTACTCCTTGTGTCTGTTTGTTGCTATTATTTGTAAGTACAGTATTCTTATTGTGCTGGTGTGCCAAGATTATCCGATTCATTTTTTTTGTGTGTTTTATGACATCCTTTTCTGTCTGTGTTGTGAAGTTGCTAATGGTGCCCCAATACACTTAAACCATATACAACTGGACAGCGCAATATCGTTAAAATAACTTTATGGGAAACAAAATGAAATACAATTCATAATTTTAACTATAGCAAATTTAGTATATTTAGTGACTTGGGAAAAAGTTATTGAATAGTATTGAATAATATATAATGTAAGATAATATAATATAGTTTAGTGTAGTATAATACAGTATCATTTAATGAATTCTAGTTTTTTCAGTTTTTGCCCTGAATAAAACTGCACATTGTCTTACTGCGAGGTCTGCCAGGAGAGGAAGAGAGAACATTCACAATCTTGTAGGTGTTGGTAATGATAATGATCAATAACAGCTAACACAAAGTAAGCTGACTAGCTGTGTAATGACAGGCTTTGTGCTGTTTTGGCAGCGGAAGCTAAGGTGTAGGTAATGACAGTGGAGCGTAATGGGTCTGACCTTGTATTTACTCTAAGGTGCCTTTCATCTGCCGGCATGTCAAATGGACAGAGCACACACAGTGTCAGGCAGAGAGGGCTAGAGCAAGCATAAGTGGACTAAAAAGAAAAAAATCTGATATTAAAATGGTTTGAGATTGCAACATGAATGAATGATGCAAAAGGTAACACAAACACAACGGCGGAAACAGGAATACATTGAGGTGAGAGATAACAGCAGATGATCAGATAAACAGAGAAAAGAGGAAGCGATAAAATCAACAAATAGGTAAGAGAGGCCTAGAGTCGAGGCCAAAGGTCAGCAGAGAACAAATGTTGAGGTACAAAGTGGGTGGGTCGAAGAAAGGGCCGGGAAGCACTTTTAGGGCAAAAGAAAGAAGCCGATCAAATTTAAAGAAAGATGTGTTTACTCAACAGATTAGTCAAGCTCTTCGCCTTTGTCTGGCAAAGGAGGCTCTGTGACTGACAGCTCGAGGAGGAGGCATCGGCGGGTAGTGCGTAGAGAAAGGAAATCAGAGTAAACTGAGAACATGTAGTGCGAGAAGAAAAGAAGTGATTGGAGAGGAAAAGAAAAGGACTGACAGAAGGTGGGAGAGAAGACTGGGTCATGGGAAGGAAAAGGTGGACTAACCTGTGCCCTGAGAATGTGTCAGTGACTGACAGTTGGGATGACTGACAATGAACAGCTCCTAGGTGGTATTAGTCACAGATTGGCAGGGTGAGGAATAGCGTTTAGTGTTTACATTAGTAATGACTGTTTTTACCCTTCACTTCATGATCAAAGTCTGCTGTAACACACACACACACACACAAACACACACTCATCAGGTGTAGGCTTCTGCCCTATGGGGCGGGGTAATCATTATATCCTCATGGGGCTGATGAGCTCGTCACGATGCTGCCACACTTTCAGGAATGATAGCGTTGTTTTCATCACTGTGGCACACACTGCCTGTTTTGCGAGAGGGATCGCTCAGCACCTACTGTAGCGTCTACATTTTCCTGAGAGATTGTGAAATATAGAGCACGTATTCTACGGCAAAATACAAAATATTTAAATTACCACTAGCATTCAAGTTATTCATTTTTTCAATCATGACTTCACCCAAATAAACAACTGACAGACACACACATAATTAGATATATGGGATGACAAATTGGGGAAAGAGCACAGAGCTGGGGAATGAGCTGGGTGTATTAACAGCTCGTATGATATGCATCCGGTTTAAGACAAAAGTTCATATGAATGTTGTTTTTCTTCCTGTTTGTGCCTAATTAAGGGCCTAATGAAATGAACTCAAATTGTGAAACACAAAAAATCTGACAAAAAAATGACAAAAAAGACTGAAAGTCCAGGCTGAAAAGGATACCCAAACCGATTTAAGCTTTTGACAATTTCCTCCAATGCATGTACAATTGTCCCTAGGCACATAGTGGTTTGAATTTTGTGGCTTCACGCTATCACAGTTCGTCAGAAATATATAAATAAATCACACGTTTTGTGGTTGAATACAACCTAGTACTAAAAAAAGTATATATATGTACATAGATATTTAAGCAAACTTTACATACTTTTCCCTAAATGAAGCATCTTCAAACATAAAAATTGCTAAATGAAGTAAAATTAGGAAGACACATTGATAGACACATATGTAGTATTCGACACTGGTCGGTATGTGAAACATATAAGCACCTAACTTGATTGCCAGAACAACAGGCTTTTATTTCCAGTTTTAAATATCTCACAACAGACACGATAATAAAAAAATAATATTGTAATAACACAGGCTACTGTTGCGGCCTAAATCAACTCTGAACTTCACTTCCTGTCCACACTTCCGGAACTCATTTATTGCAACACACATGAGCACAAGTTTCATTTATGTCTTACATGGCTTATTTGCTTTATATTGTGTAATATGGGAATAAAGGTCCAGAGGCCTCTAATATTGTTCAAACCCGTAACAGATTTTCTGTGCTCTAGATACGGTCATATTCGATTTACAAAGAAGGAACCCTACTTTGCAGCAGGTCTGGCACCATTTAACAGCAAAAATCGAGGGGTTACGGTATAGTCTTTGTGTTTCAAACTACCACTTTCGCTGCTTGTAGAAAAGGTAATGGGACAGATGGGCATTACTCTTACTGGAAGTGAAAATGGATGGCGATATGGAGTTAGTGTCTCCTTTCTACTCCTCAGGGAAGACATTGACTGGGAATGGTTTTCTTGCCATCCATTTGTGAGGTCTTGAATTCGGAGCTCTAAAGTTCTTCCCCATCACGTCATCCCAAAAGTGTTTGATGGGTTTTAGGTCAGAACTCTCTACTTTTGCTTCCACACCAACCTCAACCCAGCCTTTATGGACATCGCTTTGTCTACTAAGGCACAGTTATACTTTGACTGTTCCATGAAGTGGCAAGTATAGAAATGTCCAGAAAATAAGATTGATGACGGAGAACTGAGACCAAGGCCAACACATTATTAACTATTACCAGATTTAAATGGCATGTCCTAAGACTACTCCCTACAGTGTAAACAATGTGCTTGAGTTGCCTGGTGACTGTCTAAGACACACTACCCATTTTGAATGTTGCTCTTACATTGAATCGATCTAATTAATGCAAATTAATCTCTGTAATCGTAACTCTTGGTAGGACTTGTTGTGTCTTGATAGGGGCAACATAATGGCCTTGTTTAACTTTTTCTTTCTGGCTTGCTTTGGGTTGTAGGATTTTACACTTGAGGTAGAGCCCCATTTAACAATTAACGGTGATGGGAATGGCATAAATTTTCCTCCGTCTTTGGCAAACATGAGATGACCCAATATGATGTCTGCATACAGTAGCATGGCCATAGACACCAAGGTTTGGCACGGATGTGCATGGCGGCAAGGGAGAATTGTTATTTACTTTTCTGCCTGGAACTGCTTTTATTGGAACTGCGCAAACACCAATCACCTTTTTCTGAGGAGTTTTTTTTATTTTTTATTATGTATCCAATAATCCTACCAGCATTCACACTTGTCCTTTCAAAGGGACTTTATCATCTCAGCAAAGAGAACAAATATTATAGCACAAAGTCTGTTAAGTAACCACAAAAATTGTATTTAGACATAGTTTACACATGGGGGGATGTGAGTAGACGATACGTGATCATGGATGAAACAAGAAGGTAAAAGGTGGAATCTGCTCACTTCGTCCGCATCTGTGTCTTTGTTTTGTTTGCTGCTGCTGTTTATGGTCTGACTCCGTGGGGCATTTTGGGCATATGCATGGGGGGTGGCCGGATTGTGTATGCTCAACATGTGTGTCTTACTCTGACTTAGTCAGTCCTCCGTCTGCCTCTCCTTCTCCTATATCTTCTTGCTTCCTAATTATTGTTGTACCACCAGCTTGTTTGGAATGTATTGATCTGTGCACTGATGTAAGATATTTTTATTTGCTAATGACCGTCATCTGTTTCCCACCAGAGCAACATTAATCACCAGTCTGGGTTACATGGGGAGAATATTACATTTGGGTTTGGTGTGCTCAATTGGAAATAAGAGTTGGTAAGGTTTACACAACGTCTTTAAGAACACACATTTGATGATGACTACCAAGAGCAGGATTTGGCTTTTGTAGTAATGGTAATGCTGTTTGGCCTCAAACGATATTGAAATCAAACAAACAAAAAAATCATTCAGACTGATCTTACAAATGAATGCTTATTGATGCCTTGGATCCCTTTGTTTGAAATTTGAATTGAATGCCATGTAGACTGGTGCATTGATGTCATGGTGGCTGTTTTTTTTTGTTTATAGACATTCCAATGACATGACTTGCTTGGCTCCATTGTTGTCATTTTGGATCAATGATGGCCTCGTCCTTCAAATTAGCTGTTTCTCAATATATATTTATGTCATGAAATTTGCCAAATCTATTGCATCAGGTTTTGTTCCAAGTCAAAATCTGTATCCTGTTCATACGGTGTTGACCTTCATGATGCATTTAACACCAAACTGGCTTTGGATTAGGTCTGCAGTGCAGTAATTCCATTCTTTGGTATTGAGAAACAGGTGGTGTTTCTTTTCTGAAGAAAAATAGTTTGTGTTCTCACAGATCTTCTCTTTTTCCCCATTTATGTTGCTGTTTCTCATGCTCTCAGCATGCAGATGAGAATATAACCATTGACACCACCCTGCTGGTCCACTTCTTTGGGAAGAAAGGGAAGGCTGAGCTCACTTTTGATGACTTTTACAGGTATTATTCAGGAGAACCAGCACAAAAGAACTATCTGTGCTGTCTTCTCCAGGGCAATTATCAAATGACTCCACCTCCTTTCATATTAGGTTCATGGATAATCTCCAGACTGAAGTGCTGGAGATTGAATTTTTGACCTACTCTAAAGGTATGACCACCATCAGTGAGGAAGACTTTGCCAAGATCCTCTTGCGCTTCACCAATGTGGAGAATATTGGCGCTTACCTGGAAAACGTCAGACACAGCATACCTGACGAAAAGGTATGTTGCAGACAAACAGTTGTTGGGGGTGTCATCCACTGAAACAAAACAATGCTGCATGTAGATAGCCTTTCTGTTTTGAACTGTTACCGTCATGTCTCACATAAAACTCCCCGTAAAGCAGACGTGGCATCTGTAAAGTGCTATAGGGAAGGCATTTCATCACTGACTTGATCATTACCATCCATTTTCTTCCGCTTATACGAGGTCGGGTCACGGGGACAGCAGCCCAAGCAGAGAAGCCCAGACTTCCTTCTCCCCCGCCAGTTTGTCCACTTTGCTCCTCCCGATGGATTCCGAGGTGTTCACAGGCCAGTTGAAAGACATAGTCTTTCCAAAGTACCCTGGGTCTTACCTGAGGCCCGCTACCGGCCGGAACCCCTTCCCAGGGAGGCGTCCGAGGGGCATCCTAAACAGATGCCCGAGCCACCTCCTCTGGCTCTTCTCAATGTGGATCAATCGGTTTTCATTGTAGGAAAAACCCTACAATGAAAACAGATTGTAGGGAAAACCAATTTATTGTAGGGAAAAACAGACATCTACTCATATTACATTGTTATGCCAATTTCATTATCACAATATCACATTCCTACTCATTATATATTTTTTTATCATTCATAATAAGTATTGTTACTTTAATATAGTAATATTAATTATTCATGGGAAGAATAACATATAAGATGCAAAAATATGAATTGTTTATTATAAAAGAAAAAGCTAAATGTAGGGAGTTTGTGGGTATTTGAATGTCACAAATGCTAAGGCAGCAGTAAACAGGTGAACTGGACCATGCGCAACTTACTTATCATCCTTTTAGTATCTTCACATTTTTACAATACAAATTTCAAGTGGTTCAAATTTTGTGGTTCAGCATTTGATGTTTAGATTACAGCAACACATCTGCAATTCCCTCACACATCTGTTTGATTTGTTCCTCCTTCCTCTGCGAGTGCTTCTGCCTCCCAGCCATGAATAGCACCTGAAATCTCCCACCACTATCTCTGCCTGAGGCTGTTGTCACTCGCCACACTTCGGCGCTCCACTGCCTCGCTCGACCACACGCACATTCACCCATACCCTTCTGTTCCTCTTACACTTTGTACTGCACTGTATCAATTCATTGGCATACTTAAATATTTCTTTTCATTTATTTGTAAACCACTATTTATTAGACTGCCTTCACTGGTGTTTCTTCCAACTGATCTGTTTAAAATCCATATCCCCAAGCTGATCCACCTCAAGTACTTTATGGAGGTGTGTTTCTTTTGGTCTTTCAGGGAATCACATTCGATGAGTTCCGATCCTTCTTCCAGTTTCTCAACAACCTTGAGGACTTTGCCATTGCCATGCAGATGTACAATTTTGCTGCTCGCTCAATCGGCCAAGGTTGGAACACAACTTTAGGGAGTAGAGCTATTATGCACACATGTCGTCTTTCTTGCTGGTGTGTACACACACACACACACAAAGTATATTTGTCTTTGTGCCCCTCCAGATGAGTTTGCAAGGGCGGTTTATGTGGCCACAGGTCTAAAGCTGACACGTCACTTGGTCAACACTATCTTCAAGATCTTTGACGTGGATCACGATGACCAACTGTCGTACAAGGAGTTCATTGGCATCATGAAGGACCGGCTGCACAGAGGAGCCAGGGTGAGGAAAAGAGTGTGAAAGAAAATAAATAAACACACGCGCATCCCATGGACTTGCGCACGTGGAGAGATGTCAGATGCCTGCAATTAGGTGGTTTGGTGCTTTGCTCAATGACACACTGACAGTGCTGTTGAAGCAAACTGGTAGGGAAATATGTTTAAATCATTGCACAAGCTAAATGTTAAATTACATTCTGAAGACACAGATTTCAATCTATACATGATGGAACACAAGTTAAATAACTTAGATGTTTTCAAATGATCATAAAATGTGACCAGTCCATGATGTGCCCTGCCTCTCACCCAAAGTCAGCTGGGATAGGTTCCTTCATACCCTTACCACCCTAATGAGGACATACGGCATAGTAAATGGATGCATGGATGGACATAGAATGACCATAAGCATATCAGTGAATCACTGATTATGTCAGACATTTAACAAAGTGTCATTGTACATTACATTACGTACAATTTTGGGAAAGCTGCAGGGATTTTTCTGGATGTTTGATCTTTGCCATCTATGCTGACAGCTTGGATGAAAAAAGGCTGCTAAGAACTCCTCTAAATTACCTGAGGTGGTGTGAAATGTCAAATGACATGGAAACCACCTCCTGTCACTGCACTTGAGCTGCTGTCAAAGAACAACACTGTCATCTACTGGTATTTTGTGATACATTGTTAGATACAACCTTCATCAGTGTCAACCTTAATAACAGAATTCATCTTCAGTTTCCTCTTTCCCATTGTATGCTTCCATTTTTCTTCCGCCTTTACAAATTGCCACTCTTAAGCATGTCACAATGTTACAAAAAAACTTCTCTTGCAACATCCTTCTTGACAGTATGCATTTCCCCCCTCAGGGATATAAAGCAATGGAGCGAGCCACTTCCTTTAGATCCTGCCTAAAAAGGGAGCTGGCGAGCAGATAAGTATGACCGATAATACAAATACTAATGTTTAGTTGTGAAAACATGTTGTAATGCACCTTTTAATGTTAGCCTTTCAACAAAATGATTTAGAAATGTCAAAGAATGTCAAAATCAAATATATTACAAAATAACTGATAAATGTTCAATGTTTTATCATGTTGCATTGGAGCAGGATGTTACGGTGGTAACGTTAAAGATTACTAATGAATGTCAAGTTTACAGTCAGTTATATCCCTGATTTTATTATCTAGTCCCATGTTCTAGCTCCCTGCATGAACATGTTTATCGTGTGCTCGCCAGATGAAGAGGCCTCTGAGGCCAAGAGGGAGTGAACGGGTTCTGGTAGTAGAGATGCCACGTGTTGAGGCGAAAAACTCCGGCGGACAAATGGAGGAAGGCCAATTATTAAACCAAGTGGCTTCAGAACAGAAAGAGGAACAACAACATGAAAGTTTCAACAGCTGAAAGACAAACAATGTAACCTGAGAAAAAAATGTCAATATATGTTATCACTTATTTATGATGTTGTTTATGCATATGTTTACATAATTCTCCAGTGCTGTGTTTATTTCCTCACCTCTTGACATGTAAATACATCTCCATTTAATTATACGTTATCTTGTTTGCTTTTAATCTATTGTATGCACAGAGGGAGAATTATGTTTAATGTAATAAAACACCAGTTGTTCAAATGTAATGACTGGGTGCATGTTTTATTGACATATTAAATAGAAATGTACTTCACGTAGTGTGAAACAATATTTCCAAAGCAATAAATGAATCCAAATACAGTACTGTAGTATATTTCTCTACTTTACGAAGGAATTGCGCATGCGCAATGGCCATTGTTATGTAACCGCTTTTTTGGTCAAACAAGTGTTGAAGTTAAATTGACCCAACAAACAGGCGAAATTGCTTTCAGATGTACTTCGCACATGCAAGTCGTGTATGTGTTACACGCTGATAGGTTTGAACATTTGGAGTGTTTTACTGCAGGTGGATGCTAGTGGTCATGTTAAAGGTTTTTGCTGACCTCCAGTGTCCAAAAATGTAATTACAAGATAATGTCAAAGAACGACGCTACGGCAGTGTTATGATGTATCCGGTTTGACAGAAGACAAACCTGTGGGTACAGTTGGTTGCTCAAACCAGCTTGGCCAACTTTGCGGTTTTATGTTGTATTTTACGTGTTCCAGCTTCGCTAACTATTTAAATATGTTGGAGGAGGTCGCCGGAGAGCGGGAAGTCTGGACATCCCTACTGAAACTGCTGCCCCCGCGACCCGGACCCGGATAAGCGGAAGAAAATGGAATGTAGAGGAGTTTTAGCATCCACATCCAGGGATTTGTCCGGATGGATTTTGCCGCCAAGTGTTGCTCATGTAACGGGACACAATAGGACGGTTCCCGGCTCTGAAATCGGTTCCTGTCGTGTGCTTTAAATGTTATAGTCCGATCTCGATTCATTGTAAATATTCCCCCGGACACGCGCCATATCACTCCGCTTCGACGGTGACACCGCAATTGGTACAAATTCCGTGTGTGTGTGTGTGTAAACCATGACTTGAACATGTATACACGTTAAAAAACAAAGCAGGCATTCCTTTTGTAGTGCTAAGATTTTGACACAAGAATATTGGTAATAATACAGAACAACAAAACATACAAACTGTTCAATAGACTGTTGGATTGTCTTGGCATTTTTTTCCAGGATTTCGAGGTCTGAATATTATATATTTTGGTAAAGTCACCTAAACATTCCAAAGTTCACTGTTGTTTTACTTGACTTGTCTTCAGAGATCTCGTTCATTGCTTCTCTCGCGAGACCGGTCAACACTGATTGCTTTAAATTGCGCATGCGCAATGAGCACTCTCATGAATCATTTTGCACTATCACGTAGCAGGTATTTTTCATTGGTACGCCTTTGCGCAATTTAATCGACCCAACTAACTGGTAAGTTTGCTTTGAAAAGTGCAATAAAGTCATGCAGGTGTTATATACTGTTAATAATCTTCCTTTTTACTAGTGGTAAATAGCAGCGCTCGAGTTTTTCACTACAGGTGTCGGTGTAGTACATCTTCTTTGCAATATGTCAGTTATTACCCTTAATTTAGTCGCCTTAAAGCTGTGCTTTTGTTTTGTGTTCTAATAGGATGTTAAGGAAATAGCCAAGTATTTATGTTTCGGTTATTTTACGTTGCTTTGAAAAACTCTCCATTGCCTAGTTTGCTGCCCTCCAGTGTCGGAGCAGCTAACTGCTGGCTAAGCTCAAAGAACATGATTCGGTACTGAAATGTAACAATTGATTCAGATTTACAAAAGACAAAGCATGAATGTTGGAACCATGGTTTATTAGCCTACTTTGCAGTTTGATTTGCTTTTACACGTTTAACTTCGCTAAACATTTTAATATGCTAGTCTAGAGTGGGAACCGTTGTACGGTGCTTGTTTATTGTCGGAACATTTTAAAAGACGGACAATGTCATTCTAATATTCCCCGTGTAAAGTCAATATTTAACTCCCATTGCTTCCAATAGCATGGAAACTATTTGTGTAAATAATGCTACTGAAAACTGGGTGATTACTTGAACGTTTGACTACGTAATGTCGTGTAAAACAAGCAATACCGCAGCAGAGCTCGCAAAGCATTCTGGGCTTTTTTGCACTAGCATTATAACTAATTGTATGGAACCTAAACTCGACGTAGTTAGTCAATATTAACGTAAACGTACTTAGTTCGTTTTCCACTCATGAACTGTATTCATACGGGAGTAAACCGTATGAGCACCCCGAGTGAAAATGGTGGTCATGTAGATGACTTGCTGTCGGGCGCCAATGTTGCGTTAAGACTATACTTTCAGGGATCATTTCTATAGTTTCCGACTGGAGAAATGTGTTTCTAAAGTGATTGGTCTCACTAACCACGATGAAGAGATGGGATATTCTCTCCTGAACGTGAAGCGGACTGAGAGTAATGAGTTTATCATACGCTCTCGGTCATTGATGAACGTTCATTACTTCTTTACTGGAGTACTGAGGGAGGGGATATGATCCGAGTGGTTTGCGTTTTGTTGATGTAAGCTAAACCATGCACTCTATATTATGTGGCACCCTTATACAAAACTGGAGGTTCCACCAGCTTTCGAAATTTTACTCGACTCAGAACGACTTCACACGTGTCGTGGGCCTGGTCTAAAATCGTGTAAGACAGCACATGCTGTTATTGTTCATCCATCTAGACAGTGTTGAGGCTAACCAAATATTATATACACACATGAAGGTGTTTAGATTTTGTTTACTGTTGCTCCCAAGACAGAAATGGGTTAACAACAGCGGGTAACAGAGACATTGGAAGCCAAACAGATTAAACAATCGGCACAGCTTGCAGCACTGATAATAGCTGTAATCAGAGCTGTGGAGTTGTCAGAAGGTGAGACAGTTGACGTTGTAACGGAACCAGTTCATGTGTCGCGTTTGATGCATTATGATCCAGTACAATGCAGACGGGGAGGCTACAAGACAGCAATAGCAAATCCTATATCAAACACCAGGAGAGCTTTCTGAGACTAGAAGATGCACTGATGATACTAATGGTGGTGGGTATCATTAAAGTGGTGTAGTCCTATCAGACATTTGACTTGAACCCAAGTACCCCCTGATCTTGCACAATTAATAAAAATAAACATAAACCTTTTTATCTTAATCCACTTGAAGTATTGAACATAATTATTTGGTCAATTAATTTGATAAAAATTCCAATTTTGCATGGTCACAATTGTGATAACGTTTAATATGAACACTAATAAATACATAAGTGATCATCCTGCATACCTTTTATTACAGTCAGTGTTGTCTTACCTTTGAGCGTCTTTTTTTTTGTCCACTCACAATGGCTGTGGTTTAAATCTGCATATTAATTATTGCCAAATTAAATGGGAGAGTTTAACAATCACATCAAAGTAGTATTCTGTGTACAAAAAAACATACAACCAACGTCAAAGCCTCATTTTGACGATTTTCACCACTGCGGAGCACCAATATGAATTCAGTCTTCAAGAATAAGCACAAAATAATCATCAAACGTATCTACTAATTTGTTCAATGACGCACACAGACCAATGAACAACATGGCGTACTGCCTTCAGATTTTTGCTCAGCCTCTGCGCACAAAAAGGAATGGGGTTGATGTACTTCCATTAGCCCTTATGGCTGAGAAATGTGGAGTAAACAGTCACACGGGATTCTCTCAGTTCGAGTTGATGTGTGGTGTCAGCACTTCCCATGACCGACTGCTGGCACTGGACCGATGGATTCTGAACTCAGGGACGGCACATGTTGTGATGCATCACAACAGTTGGTGCGTGATTTTTCTGTGCAAGTTGCCGGACGACCACACAACATCCATTGTTACATATTCTTTTCCTATCTTTTGTTGTGCCTAAGGTGGCGGTCCAAAGGGGGAATTGTGGGTCATTTGAACAATATCCAACACATGGCTTGCTTGATCCGGAACACATAGGATAAAGCATAAACTGATGTGCGTGTGGAACATTAACGAACACACAGGGGAGGTGAAACTTACTTAATAGGGTAGAATTTCATCTCCAACACCAGCTCTGCATTTTGATTGTTTAACATGTTAAACATTGATAAACGTTTTAATGTTAGTCCGAAAAACTTGTTTAATGTCGGAACATTGGAACAGATGGAACTTTGCGGCTTTTTCCGGGTATACATTTTTATTTTTAAATTATTTTAGTTATTTTATATTTTATTTAACCCCCGGCACGGCCAACGGCATTTTAAATGTTCCTATGGAAATTTAACTTGACGTAGTTAGTCAATATTACAGTAACGTTTTCCACTCATGAACTGTATTCATACAGGAGTAAACCGTATGAGCACCCCGAGTGAAAATGGTAGTCATGTAGATGACTTCCGGTGGGGCGCCAGTGAAAGGTTAAGACTATACTTTCAGGGATCATTTCTATAGTTATCGACTGGAGAAATGTGTTTCTAAAGTGATTGGTCTCACTAACCACGATGAAGAGATGGGATATTCTCTCCTGAACGTGAAGCGGACTGAGAGTAATGACTTTATCATACGCTCTCTGTCATTGATGAACGTTCATTACTTCTTTACTGGAGTACTGAGGGAAAGAATATGATCCGAGTGGTTAACATGATGGTTAAGTCAATAGGAAAATTACTAAGCGGTAAGAATTTTAGAACGTAAATGCAACTTGGTCGTAGTCACCTAATGTGGTTTTTAGTCGAGTTCGTCCTGTTGAATGTCATATGACGCCAAGTGTGCATTCTCTGGTAGAAACGTTTGAGTAGACGTCCGAGAAGATGGTTTCTCGCTGGATGTGGGATGTGTTTGTACTGGGATGAATGTTTATGAGCTAGCTTACCTTCCTCTTTCATTTGGTAGGGGATTTATACTGAATATTAGACCACGTCCAAAGTTTAAACCAACATTAAGCCCCCTTTATGGGTGTGTGTGTGTGTCTTGTCCAGTATCATAATAGCTGAATGGGAGTCAAGCTGCCAATGAAGTCAATCTAAATGAAGCTCCCTTTTACTGTGTTTATTATGGATTTGGTAGGGCCATCTTTTGATGATGGACCTGACCTGAAAGTGGGTGGAGGGATATAAGAAAGGGTGCAGAAGAACCTTATAGAATATTATAAACAATAACAACCATGTTAACCACAATATCAGCAACAACCAGAACAGTGACAGAGCAAAATGGACAAAAACACAGGAAAGGAGAGAAAAAATAAAAATAAATAAATACATATACACATATACCGCACATATATATAGTACATACACACACCTACTGTGTGCATATATATACATATATATACACACATACATACTACTAATAATAAACATAATAAGAGAAAAACAATGAGAAAAACAGAACCTCATGAAGAATGACAATCCAGATGACACCTGCAACAAATCTACACAACGGCAGCAGTTCACAGTACTTTGCAGTGACAGAATGACTGCATCAGAGTGAAACAGAGAGAATAAGGAGATGTTAGTGGTGAACACAGCCATGCATCCCAAACCAAACTCCCTCCAAAAGCCAGGGTCCAACTAGGAGGACGCCGGGCCCCGGCCCCCCAGCAGGCACCCCAGAGAGGAGACGGCCTGACCCCACCACCCCAAGATGCAACCGCGAGTCCACTCTGAAGAGGTGCAAGGGAGACCCAGCCGGACACCACCCAGGAGCCGAGCAAGGGGCACAGGGGGGCATGGGCGCAACCGCCGGACCAGCCACCGGAGGCCGGCCAGCCACAGGCAAGCAGGGAACCTGCCCCCGAGCAACCGGGCCCAGAAGCTACCTGCCCCCCAAAGCAGGGGCAAGACCCAACACCCCGAGAGGTGCAGACCGCCCCAGAGACCAACTGCCGCGGGCCATCGCCCACCCCGACGCCAGAGGCAGGCGCCCTCAGGGTGCCCATGGGTTTGCCACCCCCCCCAACAGAATCCTCTCCACCCCCAGTGATCGGACACACACACTGCACACCAAACCTTGTTCTCACACATGCCCACACGCACAAACAGACCCCATACAACACCACACCTACATTTTTACATATGCACCTTGAGCGCCACCCTAATGCGCAAGTAGCACATACAAAGCCTGTGGCAGTACACCGCAATCCATCAGTAGCTGCCTTAGCCCAATGCCCAGACACAGACACACACAACGGCCCTCCCCCCGACATTTTAGCCAGCTGAGCTCCGGAGCCGAACCGACCCACTCCACCCTAAGTGCCCCCCGGCCCCAGGTGGCATACAGGAAACATGGTTGTAAAAGGACCCCCTAATCCAACTAAGAGTGTTATGAGGTGTGAGACGTGTGTTAAAATTGAGGAGCTGAGACTGTGTGACACCATGGGCAGAACCATATCGCTGGCTGAGCACGACTGAGTGCTTCCGCCCACCAGGTGCCCCGGGTCACGTCACCCTAAAAGTGAGTGTGAGGGATAATAATTGTATGGAACTTAAACTTGATGTAGTTAGTCAAATTGTGCACCATTGTGTTGATCTAAACCAGTGATTGCCAACAGCTTTTCTTGTGAGAGGTACTCATATGGAGGGTCTCAGAAGCTGTGTCTGCCTTGGTTCCCCAAAAGGCAATATATTAGTAGTATAATGACTCATGGATGGGAGCGTCAGAACAAGATATAAGGTACGTAGCAAGCGTTAAGTTTGTGTTCTGGTTGAAAGCGGGCTTGTCGCTTGGGAGCCACTGTTGTTCTGGCGTATGTTCCATTTTTTCCTGCAATGATAAGCGTGTCGATCAAACACCTCGTAGCTTTGATAGCGTTTGTGCAGACGTTACAGTTAGTAGGACATCCATTCACTTTAATACAGTATCTATCTGCACATGAAATGTCATTCTAATCTGGTGGTGCAAAATAACTTCTTTAATACTTTGGTTAGAGAAGTGAATGAGCTATCAAATTCAAGTTTGTCATGTTTTATCAGATGGAATTCATCATTCAACTATTAATTTATTTTTACTTTTGAAGTGTTGGTTGCACTTTATTCCGATAAAACATGAATGCATTTGCTATGAATTGTTGTTTACCTTTTTTTTTATATCCATAATTGATGTATACCTGATTTTCTTACAAAAAGCAAAGGAAATGCACTGTCCAGTATGCAGGTATTTATTTGACCGCCAGACTGCTTGATTTATTTTGGCAAAAAGTTACGGAATTGATTTAAAGTAACTGAATCGTTTTGGATTGTGCTGTTCTAAATGAACCAATATTGCCCTTGAATCGAATCTGCAACCACAAATCGTGAGACAAACCGTATCGTTGCATCCCTACTAAATATGCTCTTGATTTTTGCAATATGGGAGGAAGCCGGGGTACCTAGAGAGAACCCACACACAGTCGGGGAACATAACTGCAAACTGTGAATCGGCTCTCGGAGACTGCAAATGTGTGTCTACTGCACATGCCACTGACATGTATGCAAATACCAACAACTGTGACTGACAGCCTTATGAGCGCCAGCTATTTTAGTCGGCGCTAACAAAATTGAACAGCGTTTTGTATGCAGTTTAATTTGAAACTGTGAAAAATATAGACATGTTTGTACAATCTGTTCTTTAAATACCACTAGCCGGTGATGGTGTTCTTATATTTTGGGGTCCCTTTAAGTTGACAATACAGTCAGTAGCCTATTGGAGATCCCAATACGTGATATATGTACATTTTGTAAAGATAAGTGAATAATTTGGTGTTTTTTGCTTTTGAATTTGCTGCATGGTTGTATTCAAAATATAAGAGGACACATATTTTAAACAAAGACAACAGTGCGGAATTTCTCCACAAAAGTAAAAACTACTACTATTCTCTCATTCAAATCCGTTGGTGTTTTGTTTTACTAAGGCTTTATATAAAGGCTGCTGTCCTTTTTCAAACAGCGCGCCACGGATTCCGGAAGCACGTTTTATTTTTGCACACAGCTTCCTCTCAGCGTTTCACCAAGTTACCGTCAAGAGCCATTCAAAAACACACCAAACAAACTTCCGGCAAACGCTGTGTGGCTGCTACCAAAATAAGGGTGTCGTTATAAAGTAGCTTATAATATGTACATGGGCTTCAGGGATGGAGATGAGCCTTCCTAAGCAGCACTTTTTTGTGCTATCCCTCTTTGGCGCCACAGTACGCGTTTCAACCCCAGCGTAAGATACCAATGGCGGTTTCGGAGAGAGACTGCTCAAAAATGTCTATAAGCGCAATTCCGAGTTTAACTGAACGGGATTTGTTGTTTGTTCAGAAAAGGGGGCGTGGCTTGCATGGGTGTCACTCACTCGAGGCTCGTGCGTACACATTACAGTATATGCGCAGTCTCAAAAAGAAACTCACGTCACCTTTTCATGCACGTGAGGTTTACGTGGGGTGTGGCTTGCATGCTCGCGGCAGGAAGAAGGCGGGACTTTGCACGTTACCCTACATTCCAATATACGCTTAGGTTTGATTTAACTTGTAGATCATATTCCTCTGAGGAAACTGGGTTTACCTGTTGGTCGGAAGTTTGCGCTTCCTGTCAATTATACAAACATTATGTAATAGTACACCAGACATAAACATGACGTAACAAACCGAATTAACTGGAATGAGTTTCGGGGCTGTTTTATACTGAAAGCAGGGGCAGGAAGTTGCGCAGTACGTCGTTTTACTGTGACGTATCACGTAAATAAGTTGCTAAAGCGTCGGTGTTGTTTTCCAATACCCGGAATCCATCTCACCTTTCGGCGGCATAAATTCCACCGCCGAGAGAAAGAGGGTAGTACCCGGTACGCTATGATACGATACCCGATTGCGTAACATAGCCACAAACGCGTGTGCGGACGAAACGGAGTTGGGGACGTTATTCGCTAGCTAATGGGGTGCTCCGTACACAGCTCCACTTAGGTGTGCCGCCTTTGCCTCGAGTTTGTGGCCGATCATAACAGTCTACTACTACTACTGAGTTCAGTTTAGTTTAGTTTGAGTAGGATGAACTGGCTATTCCCCGTCTCTAAAGGCTCCGGACCTCACCCGCCGCTCAACAGTCTTCAGCAACAAAGGCAGCGGCAGATTGAGTCACTGAAAGCTGCTCATCCCAGGTAACGTCAGCAGCTCGGTCATGTACTCTGTTTATACCCCTGGCACGTGTGTCGGTCTGTTGGAATAATATGCTAACCTTGTAGCATCACAGAATAAACCGCGTCAAAGCGGTCCAGTCGCCCACTCCTTTGGCAGGTACCCCACTCGTTTCTGGCTGAACACGTCGCAGTGAACGGTCGGTCGGGTGAAAAGCAAGTGTTGTTCGTGGACGGTCGACGTGTCTTCGTGGCTAATGCCTGCTAACACTTCCTCGTCGCGGGGTGTGCTTGCTAATCCAGTTGGCTCGCGCCCGTGGCCGTGCCTATCTTTAGACATGAATTGCACGTGTGGTGGCTGGCTGTTTTGTTAACGCGTGCCTTCTATCAAACGCGATCTGTCAAGTGTGCGTCATCTGTCCTAAAATATGATATCGTGGTAAAGACAATCATAGTAGTTTAGCGAGGGTGTGTGTATTTAGCGTGCTAATGTTGGACTAATTCATCCTGATTTGTATCAAACTAATTGGTAGCTCAATTATGCAGAATAATGAAGTTGATATTAAAGTAGAGCATTGGTCGCCAAGGTCTAAAACAAGGCTTGTTTGTATCCCCTTTTTAACCCGGCTAGATCACCATGGTAACTTAATCTTACTTCCTAACCCAACCGGGTTATGTTCAGAGTTCCATCTTAATCCTCTAGTCCCTTTAGGAGTTAAAATAAAAATATTCTGTTTTTACATTACTATTTCAAATTCTTGAACATGGTCGGAGATAAAGGCATACTGTCAGTGAGAAAAATACAATTTACTAATCTAATTTGCATGTTTTGGCGTGACCAGGCTCACAATTTGTCATATCCGTGTCTCAACAATAGCTCATCAAAATTTCTGATCGACTTGTGATATTCTTCCTCAAATCTCAAGCAAACCCGACCAACATCGTCGTCGTCGTCGTCGTCGTCGTCGTCGTCGTCATTCGACAGCAGGATCTTGAACACCAAGGCTGCCTCCACCACTAATTTTTAGCGCTATTATATAGACCGGGGGTCTCAACCTTGAGACCCTGCAGGTTTTCTTTCCAGCCGGGCACTTCAGAAGGTGATTTTAATGATCAACACCTCCTTCAATTTGAGGGAAGGAGCTCATCAATAAAAGCACCTGCTTTAATGACCTTCTGGAAAGAAAGCATGCAGTGCCATGGACTGCCCTCCATGGCACAAGTTTGAAACCCCTCGTATAGATAGATATAACGTATCTATTATGCCTGTAAATATAAATGTTGGAGCAAAAACAATTTGGGCACCACTATGATGCGAACGGCTTTTTCAAGATAACACTGATCCACTAGCATTTCCTTACATTGTCTACAATGCATGATAAATAAAAACAAAGTCAATCATTTTGACTTGTTACTTAAATTGACTTAAGTGTGAAATTTTACACAGAGTGACATTATGTGAATAAAATGATGTCATTGTGAGGCAAAGGAATGTTTGTATGAGGAAGTGTTACCCCAGCGAACCACTCAGTCATGGTGGAATGTCATCACAAACACCAGCCCCTCCCGAACTAAACGTGTCAAAACTGTGGCAAAAAAACTTGGAAACGCCTCTTATCGCGCATGAATGAAAGCTAGCTGGTTCAGTTTTTTGTGTCATCTTTGGAGAGTGACAGGGCCTACGGGCGTGTTTAGTGGTGAGCATGCGTGTCTGTTGGTCACTCTCCGGGAGGGGAGGGTCACTGATGTGATAATGAAGATAATGAATTTAATTTTGGGATTGCAGCGGAGAACTAAAACTGCAAATTTGCTGGAGCACCTCATCCACACAGAGAGCCAGACCCAAGGGAACCTTTGATGGGCTTCATTAATACACAGTTCAGATTTTCATCCAGCTGGCAACATATGCATTTCAACAACAGCTGCCCTGACGGGTCGAATGTGCCATTTGTCCTAAGAAGGCCCTGCCACAAATTTGAAGCCCGCCCTCGACAGTGCCTACACTAAAAATATGTAATTACGGAATTTACAACTATGATCACCCAGACATGTCCTGATCTACTGCCCGTTTGCGATCGACAGGTTGGCGACCCCTGAGCTAGGACATTTCCAACCAGTCAGTTAGGACCCAACTGTATATTAAAACACGTTTTCGTGAACAGGGATTCGTACTTTTCCAAAACTGTACAAAATATTGTAATTTTTTCCCTCTCCCATCTCAGCTATGATCCTTTCTGTTTGTTTATATCCCCAACAGCATTGCAGAAATCCAGAAAGATGTGGAGTACAGGATCCCGTTTACAGTCAGCAACTCCACCATCACTGTTAACATGTGAGTTCTTATTTGCGGTCACACTCGCAGAGTTTAGGGATCACGAGCAGTCATTTGTGTGGCTTCATCATTTTCCACAGTTCACACAATCAGCAAAGAGAGTTATCTATATCTGAGGCTGTTGTTTCAACCACATTGGGAATATTTCATATATTTGCATGTACAACTAAAAATGATGGGGAACATTAACACATAACAATGTTAAAAATATGTACTTATGGACAAATCAAACATTGGCAACTATAACAGTTTTCAGGTGTGGTTGAGCCTCATTAGTTTCAGCTGTCACAGTGTGATTAAAGTTAAACGCTGGTGAGAGAAGTTTCCCAAACACCGGCTGCCTTATAAGCCACCATGATCCCCATTTACAACATTACTGTGTATATTCGGAGCTCTGTAACGCTCTTTGTCGGTTTGCTTTAATTTGATGTTGTCCAACTCTTCCTGTCCATCTCTCCAGTCTTCTTCCTCCTCAGTTCCCTCAGGAGAAGCCGGTAGTTAGCGTCTTCCCTCCTGTTGGTCATCACCTTGTTGAAAGCAATAATGGCACGGTGATCACAAGCCCCCTCATCAGTAATGTAAGTATAGCCGGGTCATTCATATTACTGAATTGTTGTAAGACCTGCCGCTAAGACTAAACCAGGGTGGTCGTAAGTGGCCTTTCCCCTGCTCCGCAGCTAACTGGCTCACCATAATCCCACCCCCTATGTTTGCATTTTTCTATTGCCAAAACCAGCTACACTTCGAGCTACAATTTATACCTAAAAATATCCAAAAACATAGACTTGCCGACTACTACAACAACACAAAAACTTGAAGGCTTAAAACAGTTGGGAAATTTGCATAGATAACAGATTCCAAAAGAAAAAAACCCATTAGGCTATTTGAATCGTGATATTGGATAGTGTGAGCTCATGTCTGTTCAAGTTCTGTATACATAATGTACATCCCCTCCCCTGGCACAATTGGGAGGAATGGGACCCAGTCCAAAATGGTCCCGCTCACACCCATACATCATAAAATGATAGGAATGCAATAACTCTTCCCGGGATCTTTATGATAACCACCACCTTTCATCATCCACAAATTCAAAACCTATCGTGGAATCGTTCTCTCCTGAGCACATTTTGCTAATGTAGCTCCTCCAACACGTTATCAATTTAAAGCCACCACCACGCATGATGTACATAAACAGAAAGACTCCAAATAAGACTTGAGGTAATCCATCAAGTCAGGAGAATGACAGCATGGATGCCATTGGGATCACAAGTCAGTGGGGGGTCAAAAGAGGGAGCTGGAAATGCACCCAAGTCTGTCATGGTTTGAATGGCCTAATGCGAGTGCACCCTAAATTACCCACAGATTGCTTGGGGCTTTTTTGGGACTAAACTTTGTGGACCACACTTTGGGGAGAAAAAACATGATAGACATGATTTTTTGTTGTAGTTTGGCATGCACTCGGACCTTGGTAAAGTAATTCAGAGTCTGCTAGATGAATTCTGGAAGAGTCCTCCTGCCCTGATGTCCACTGGCCCATCTGGCTTTCCTTAGTAAGTCTGTTCTTTTTCTATGCACGGATATCGTGGATTAAAACAATAATTGAGAAAGAGACAAAAAAAATCTTCAAATGAAAATAATCCGAATTAAATCAACTGCATCTGACCTTTACTAACAGCAGTATGTACAAGCCATCTGGAATTCCTCCTTACCCAACTCGGGGTTACCACTACGGTCTTCACCATGTTGGCCCAAGTCATACGCCGCCTCCTGCACCAGCTCCATCTGGACCAGGTCCAGTGCTTCACCCAGGGGTTGACATCGTTCATGGGTCCACTAGAGGCCCAGCTCCTTATGGACTTATTACTGACCTGCCATTGCCTGTACCTGTTGGAGATTTGCAGGTACACCAATGATTAATAAAATAAAATGCAATTCAGCTGCAGAAATACAGCATTAATATTTTTGTTCCCAGTTAGATGGTTTATTGACGTATTGCTTTATTGTTGTTGTTCTCTTTGCAGGCTGGAATAAATGGACATATGTATAAGATGCCTGAGATTCCTGAATCTTTTGCTGAACTCTGTGACTTAAAGTAATATATTCTAAAGTGTCAAGACATTATTCAAGCAGGGTTTGTGTGATTTTGATGAACAAAATTATATGTTGTATCTTGTTCCTCTATGGTACACAATCACCTGTTGGCCTGCCCTCGCTGCATTGTACCACAGTCTGACGCAGCTATCCGACATGTCTGAAAATGAGGATGTGTTACTAAGGTTCTTCGTGACATTGCCACAACTGAAGCAGGTCACACATGACAAAGAGGAGTTGATCACCAACATAGTGGATATGGCAAGTACGTTCCGCTCCCATCTCTGAACTGTAAGGTCAAGCAACAATGAGAATCTTTAATTGTATTGACAGGCTCATGCATGTTTTTCACAGAGAGAAACCTTCAGATGGAACCACAGCTGGAAGGGAAACGACAAGAAATGATCTACAAGGTTGAATACTGTTAAATCAACCCCAACATTGATGACGGCTGTAGTTGTCTAGCAGCTCATGTGTGTTTTGTGTTGGCAGTTTGAAGAGCTGACTCATCTGAAGGCTGCCTTTGAGACAAAACTGCAGAGACAGCATGATCTCAGTGAGGTAAGTGGCTACACACAGTTTGATTCATAATGCAGACTGTGCTTCCTGGCATATCCCAAACCCAAACATCCCCAATCAGCATGTTATAATAATAGGTGTGAATGTGAATACGAGTGTGTATGGTTGTTTGTCTATGGGCCATTCGCCTAAAAGGGGTACCAAAAGCCTGATATGTGCTGCTTTCTCTAAAAAAAATAAAGAAAAATATGTCCAGAAATCAGTGCAATTTGTCTGTTTTCCTATATTAACATGCGTTGCGTTTCTCTGTTTAGTGTCATTTATAATTGAGTCGGTAACAGTAATCGAATCAGTGTTTTGAAAAGAATGGCTTGTTTTATAAATTTGCCAATTCCAAATATTTGTGTTATTGTTTTGCAATGCTGCTGCAACAGAGGGAAACTAACAGTACCTCTTTTCCACACTAGAGCTGCAGTCTCAGTACTCTTCAGGCTCGATTGAAGGTGGCAGCACACCAGGCTGAGGAGGACTCAGAGGAGACAGCTGAAAACTTTTTGGAGGGACGCACTGACATAGATGAATTTCTGACCAGCTTCATGGAAAAGAGAACAGTAAACATACACAGCTTGTATTTATTAGGTACATCACAAGAAAGAGTTGTATTCATTTATTTTGTGCTACTCTACAGCTTTGCCACAGCAGAAGGGCCAAAGAAGAGAAATTGCAGCAGTCAGTCAACACACATGAACAGTTTCCTATCAGCCACTAGAACAGAAGGTACACAAAAGAAGAAAGGGATGACTGTACACATCATTTGATTGTATTTTCATGAAGGAATCGCATTGCTTCTGTGTTGTAGATTTAGTAGTATTAGTAATGGTATGTTTGTTTAGTAATGTACGGGTGAGACTTTTTGGTGCGCTTAACACCCTGATAATGTTCAAAGCTCACATGCATTTTGACAGTATGCTAATGTAAATTTGTGCCAATCTGGGTAGTATGTCTGGGATCCATTGTGGTGATCTGCATTTGTAGTTACACATACAGTGATCTGAAAAAGTGCCCCTTTCTGATTCATTTTTTTGTGCATGTTTGGCACTTAACTCATGTTTAGCTTAACTTAAACTTAAATGTTTCAGATCATGAAATCAATTGAAATATTAGTCAGTGACAACACAACTGAACACAAAATGTCGTTTTAAAATGGAACCTTTTATTATTATTAAGGAAGAAAAAAAATTAAAGCCTACACGGCCCTGTGTGAGACAAATTGAGATATATGAGTCTGGAAAAGATTAAAAAAGCAATTTCTAAAGCTTTGGGCCTCCAGCGAACCACAGTGAGAGCCATTATCCTCACATGGCAAAAAAATGCAACCTTACCAAGAGTGGCTTTCTAACCAAAATGACCCCAAGAGAGCAGCGACGACTCATCCAAGAGGTCACAAAAGACCCGACAACAGCATCAAATTAACAGCAGACCTCACTTGCCTCAGTTAAGGTCAGGGTTCATGACTCCGCATAAGAAAGACGAAAACCACTACAGAACAAAAAAAACACATTAAGGCTCGTCTCTATTTTGCCAGAAAACATTTTGATGATCCCCAAGACCTTTGGGAAAATACTCTGTGGTCTGATGAGACAAAAGGTTAGCTTTTTGGAAGATGTGTGTCCCGTTAGATCTAGCATAAAAGTAATGCTGCATTTCAGAGAAAGATCATCACACCAAAAGTAGAATATGGTGGTGGTAGTGCGATGGTTGGGCTGTTTTACTGCTGCAGGACCTGGACGACTTTCTGTGTTAAATGGAAATATGAATCTTGCTGTCTACCAAAAAATCCCCAAGGATAATGTTTTTTAAGCCGAAACAAACTTGGGTTTTGCGACAGGACAATGATCCAAAACCAGCAAGTCCACCTTTGAATGGCTGAATAAAAACAATGAAGACTTTGGAATGGCATAGCCAAAGTCCTGAGCTTAAAAAGGTGATTCATGCTGGAAAAGCTTCCAATGAGGCTGAATCATAACAATTTTCCAAAGATGAGTGGGCCAAAATTCCTCCACAGCGCTGTAGGAGACTCATTGCAAGTTATGGCAAGCGCTTCATTGCAGTTGTTGCTGTTAAGGGTGGCACAACCAGTTAAGTTTAAGGGGCAATCACTCTTTCCACACAATAATAAAACGTTTCATTTAAAAACTGTGTTCAGTTGTATTGTCATTGACGTAAATTTGATGAGCTGATACATCGAAGTGTGACAGTTTTTCACACGACTGTATATTTCCTGATGTTTGTATCTGATGTGTCTCTTACTACTCAATGTTTTCTTCTCAGGCTTGCTGTTTTCTCAACCGACTTCAACCAAAAAGAATGAAGACATTGGATGTGGAAAGGCAACTGTGGACAAGAAGAGGAATAGGAAGATGATCGCAGCCGTGGGGACTTTTAACAACAATTTGCTCAGATCGCGGCTCTTGTGAAAGAAGGACAGACTTTAGGGTCACCACAGGAGGCCAGATTTGGTACATGCTTTCAGGCTTCAGACATATTTTGTGTTGCACAAGCTGTACTGTTTGGATTCATCAGAGAAGACAAAAGATTCAAAGCGTGCACTTGAGGATTGGTAGGGGATGTGAACCCATTCCTTGAAATAGTAATGTTTTTTGCAAAGCAAGAATCATCACCACAAGATGATTGTTAAAATGTTAATTTTAAGATTTGGGTGTCCCTTTACAGAGAATATTAACCACATCTCTATCATCTGTCCAAGAAAGACATCCGTTCTAAAGACAACATGATTCATGTTCCATTTAACCTCAAGTTTGCTTACACTGACGATGTAGTCATTCACCCTCTCAAATGTCAGCATCATGACTCTGTGGAGGTTCAACTAAACAATCAGGGATTTAACCCAAACAAGGTCAAACAATGTAGCCAATAACGTTATGTCAGATGTTGAAATAGGGCGTATAGTGTCTCCGGAACCAAAACCAAAAGACCAGTGTTCCCTTTGCATGAATAATACTTATCATAAAGGCAGTACTCTGATAACACTAATGGTTTCTGTACTGTATGTGGCCAAGCTATCTCTTCAATTGAATGCAGGAATCTTTTGACCAGATTTTCATTTTGTATTTAATGTTGGTGATAATGGTTGGATTCCTCAATGCAGTAGGTCAACTGGGAGCTACTGCCCGTTTGTGTGGCGTTTCATCTTTCCTTACAAACTAAAAGCAAGCTTTGGTTACTTTAAGAACGACAGGGTTTTTCTGTGTGTTGTGTTTGTGTTGTTCACACACATCGCCTCATCACATCATCCACGGATGCAAAAACAAAACCCATCCTTTCAAGCATTTATGTTTACTGTGATTTTCGAGAGTCCAAATACTGTATGAAGGTTAATAAAAACGGCCTATAGTGTTTTACTCTTGACTTTGGTGCATGGAAATGCCTGATCTCCACCACCATGCAGTCACCCTTTTGACTTTAGAGCTTTGGATGAAACAGCTGACAATGTGTGTGTGAAGTTTTAAGGAGGATGATTTGGTTAAACGCTGCATTAAAAGTCAATGACATTGAAAACTGTATTTAAGTAATGTTAATAATAGACTATATTGCAATCAGTCTTGGACACCTTGTATTATAAATTCTTATTTAATATGTTAGGATATTAAAGCATTTCCAATACATTTTCTGTGATGTCATTTGTATTGCTTTGAAGGTGAATGGGTCGTATCAGAAACTGTTTTCAATGCATTAGTAAAATAAGAATCACTTGACTGTACTGGCTTAAGTCCAAAAGAACCCGACCTCATTTTGTCGCGATCCGCTACGGCTAAAATAAAACCGCTCAGCCTCCCACGTGTTGAGTGGGGCTGTTATGTCGCCTACTCCACGCTTGATGGCGCTGTTGGTGAATAGTTGATGAAATAAGCACTCCTGACAGTGTTAAGCACAACCCATCCATCCATTTTCTATGAACATGTATAAATGGTTATTCTGTAAGCTATGGTTTGTATGAAGTTTTTATTATTCTCTTTCCCCCATGCATGTATTTCCTACAAGGACCTGTTATGTAACACACAGTCATTGTTAAACACGGCAATCATTTACCATATTTTACAATTTAGGGCCATTCAAACTTTTCCCACAACGACCAAAACACAGAAAAACTGAAGGATTCCACTTTGAAATATTTGCCCATCCATCCATTTTCTATGCTGTTTATCCTCATTAGGGTCACTGCTGCACTGGAGCCTATCCCAGCTGACTTCGGGTGTGAGGCGAGGTACACCCTGGTCTGGTCATGAAATATTTTTAAATATGCTAAATCTATTCAGACTAAGTCTGTAAATTCTAAGCTGTCGGAACAAAAGCTTTTTTCAGGGGATGACGCAATTTAAAGCAATAGCTAATAAAATACGCCATGAATTTATTTATGTTTATAATATGCTGAGGGTGACTCTATAAAATCGAATGTGAGTGGACATGGTTGTTTGTTTACATGTGCCCTGCAATTGGCTGGCAACCAGTCCAGACCCTGACCCTCGCCCGTAGACAGCTGGGATAGGCTCCAGCATACATACCCTTGTGAGAACAAGATGTACAGAAAAAGTGGCCGAAAAAATGGCCCAAGACCCACACTTTGGATACTACCGCTATAAGTTATTGGTAAGTGTTTGACTTTGCTTAGTTTTACACAGCAATGTAATTGTGGTGGGTCAAAAATAATGTCTTTAATTATACATTGTAATTTAACAATGACTGTTTGAAAACAATTATTTTCTAACTATAATGACATAACACTACTAGCAAGTGTGTACTTCAGGATGACAAACTAGACTACTCAAATTACCATAATGCGGGGGTGTCCACAGATTTTCCCAACAATACGGATAAAATCAACAAGACAGGGGCCACAATGATATTGTACACTTTGAGAACCAACTCATGTAGATGCCATGCCAAAATTGTTATGTATTCAAATAAACAGCCTGCATCACAGCTTTGTGTTGCTATATACGTGACCAAGTGCATTGGTACTATTAGCTTTTTATATATAATATTTTAAAAAATGCATAATATAATACACACAGTGCCCTGCAATTGACTGGTGACCAGTCCAGGGTGTACCCCGCCTCTCGGCCAAAGCCAGCTGGGATAGGCTCCAGCATACCTGCGACCCAAATGAGGATAAGAGGCATAGAAAATGAATGAATGAATGAATGAATAATATACATATTTTTTTCTTATTATTTTTTGTCTTCATTTTTTGAGACTTAATGCCATATTGTGACTTTTTTCATTATCTTTTTGTAATACTACCATTTAAAATTAGTTTTTTACTTTTATGCTTCAAAAACAAAATGTTGTTCTCATAATATTGCTATGCTCATAAAACAACTTTACCCTCTTAATTTATTACTTGTTGTTTTTGTTCACATGTTTAACTCCATCATAACTGTAAATGAAGTATTATATAACTGTCATATAATTGTCTGACTAAAGAGTATTTAAGTGTTACTAAAACAACATAACTGTGGTGTAACAGTATATTGCAGTCAATTGAATTTAGCAGTACTGCAAATGGAAAAAATATACAAAAAATATTCATGGTAAGTGTGGGAATTTGACTGTTTTTCAGTTAAGGTTAATGGTGAATATGTTTCATAATGACCACGAATAAATGATTCCTAGTAAAAAATTGAAATAACAGCTTTACTTTATCATGCATGGACAATGTTCAACCTAACCGACTTCTGAATGGTGTGTGTGTGTGTGTTTCCCTTGACAACCAGGACTGTCGGCCTCTCACGCTGTGAGGAAGGCACCTCTGTTTCGAAAAAAGCAACTAGTAGACGACCCACTTTGATGTCTCACACCCCCGCCGAGAACAGGTCAATTGATGGGGTGCAAATTTTTGGACGACATCGAGCTCCCCTAAAGAATTAATGAATTCATACAGCCGAGCACGGCCAGTCAGGAAAAACAGCATGGGCTCTTTTTCTCTGTGGAAAGGTGGAGCTAAATATACAGCTCTGTTTTTATATGTTTAGAGCACACAGGGGTGTGTTCATGTCTTATATACGGATTGTGAATGACAAGCAACATTCCAATAAAAGTGCGGTTTTCCTTTAAACTTGTCTTGCATGTGCTTAAACCCTTTGAAACGCTTGCAGTCTTACGTCTTTATATACTGGGGCGCCTGCACCCCCCTCCCCTGAGCTGATCCAGCTCACTGTGGATAAGTGTGCTGTTCCATGCGGTACGTCACTGATATTAAAATGTTTATGTCTTTGAAGCTTCCTCCGCTCACTGAGGTCACATGATATCTGTTCAAAGGTCAAACACAAGCAGCTCACAGATTGCTAACCTTTGACCCTTTTGCCAACACTACATGCAGAATTGTCTAGGTCTTTCTTGCACTTCTTTGAAATTATTTAATAATTTGTTGATCCATTATTCAGAAATACCTGCGGAGGGACAATTGGGTCATACCTGTACAGTTTCAATTTTGCGTTTTTGCCAAAATATGATAACAAATCAGGCTGTTTTGTGGTGGTAACCTGTCTGTTAGTAGTATTAGTAGATACATAGTTAGGCAAGTATACCATATTTTTGCCTAAATTAAGCATTTTCAAGCATATAAATGGCTAACTTTATTAAATACATATTCAGAATACTTATTTATAATTATGATTAGAATATGCTATAATTATGATATATTGTGAATTATATGTGGTATTCTACACTGGTCAGTCGGTGTCAGTAATGTTACTGACACACAAACACCAGACTTGATTGCCGGAACAGGCTTTTACTGCAGGTTTGGGAAAAAAAAAGTCAACAGGGTGCCTAGTAAGTAAATAGTCACATCTTTTGCAGATTTTCCCACTCTGAAAGCCATTTTAAACAGGGGTGACCGGTGGTCATCCAAGAAGAGGAAGCTTTTTTTCCACATCATAAATGTGTCTTTTTATTTATAAGTAAATTCCACGTTCCTACTTGTTTTTGACAAAGACAAAGTCGCTGGGAATCGGTAAAGTGTCCAGATAAGTTCAGAACAAATGAATAAAAAACTTGGAAAATGCTCCGGGTGGAGGTTTATACTTCAAGATTGCTGATTTGCGCATTTTATTGTTCAATCAAAATGGGATTCTGCCTTAGACAGATTATCCAATCATCATGCAAAAGCCAAAACCACTGCCCCATAGACCCCAGAGACGCTGAGCACCTAATGGGCAGGACAAAGCCATGCATTTATACAATGACCGTCCAGTTTTGTGCATTGAAGAAACCCACTCTACGTTTCCCCATGGACAGTTTTGCCAAGTTTTCCAACCCCTCAAAAACAACTAGCGACAAATCTAGCTACTTTTTGTGGCGTTGCTGGGGAGTTTTCTGGTATTGCGATGCCGCAAGCGTTGGAGCTCGCCCTGTTTTACACAGCGAGAACGCAAGTGTTTCTTAATCATCAATAAGCCTAGATAAAATAGGCGGCTGTGTTTATTGTATTTTAATTGTCTTGTTAGTCTATTTATTTGTAAAATGAACATCAAGATAAAATAGTTTGTTTATTTATATTTATAGCAGGCAGCTGTGAGTGAATCTGCACACACGGTGAGGCAAAGACATTTGAAAAATGACCCGGTGTCATAGAGGGTGCAAAGAAGCCGCTTCTTTCCAGGAAAAACATCACGGACAGACTGGTATTCTACAAAAGGTACAAGTGTTGGACTCCTTTTATGAGTGCAATCTCTCCCAACGAGCCAAAAACTGTTTGGTGACAAACAATGCCTTTCCCAGCATGATCAAACACCAAAAGTAATAAAGTGTTAACTGAGAACTTGTGGCTCAAGAAGCAGATGGATGCACAAAAATCAGCAAATTCTGACAAAACTCCAAGCCTTGAATGTCCAATAATGGGCTGCCACAAGTCAGGATGTGGGCCAGCAGTAAATTGACAGCATGCCAAGGTGAATTGAAAAAGCAACACTGCTTGTGAATATTGTCATTCATCCAGGTCCTTTTTTTTTTTTTGTCTTGTCCAGCATCATAACAGCTGAATGGGAGTCAAGCTGCCTTGAAATGCTGAGCAAATTTTCTTTGCCAAGGGAGACTTCATAATCCAAATGAGTCTCCCTTTGACTCCCATTTGACTGCGTTTATTATGAATTTTGTTGCGCCACATTTCGATGCCGGACCTGACCTGAAAAGGGACGTGTGTGTGTGTGTGTGTGTGTGGGGGGGGCTGATATAAGAAAGGATGCAGAACAACCTCACAAACATATTTCAACCATATTATAAACAACCGTGATAATCACAATTTCAGAAACAACCAGAACAGTCACAGAGCAAAATGAGCAAAAATACAGGGGAAAGAAAAAAAGAAAAAAAGAATAATGATAATACTAATATACATGTACACACATACATATACACATATATGCATATAAATACATACACATATACATACATATACACATATATACATATACACACACACATATATATATATGTATATATCCATACATACACACTTACTCGTACACGTATACATACACATACTGTGCACATACACAAATCCATGCAGTACATACATACATACACACACATACAGTGTGCATATATATGTATACACACATACTTTGTACATACATATTTCCTAATAATGATAAACATAAAAGAAAAACAACGAGAAGAAAAACATAACCTCTTGAACAATGACCATCCAGGTGACACGTGCAACAAATCTACATTAAATCTACATTAGTCTGCAGTGACAGGATAACTGCATCATAGTGAAACAGAATGAGGAGATGTTTGTGGTGAACACACCCATGCATCCCAAACCACACTCCCTCCAAAAGCGAGGGTCCGACTAGGAATACGCCGGAGCACGGCCCCCCAGCAGGCTCCCTACAGAGCGGAAGGCCCGACCCTGCCACCCCAAGAGGCAACCGTGAGTCCACTCCGAAGAGGTGCAAGGGAGACCCAGCCGGACGCCACTCGGCAGCCGAGCAAAGGCCACAGGGGGGGCCTGGGCGCCAACCGCTGGAACACCCGCCGGAGGCCGGCCAGCTTCGAGCAAGCAGGACAACCGCCCCCGAGCCCCCGGGCCCAGAAGCCACCCAACCCCCCCAACACCCCGGGAGCTCAAGGCCACCCCAGACACAACTGCCGCGGGCCATCGCCTTCCCCAACGGCAGAGGCAGGTGCCCATAGAGGGCCCATGGGTCTACTCCCCCCTCTCACCCCCCGTGACCCGTCCACGCCAGCCCCAGTACCCACACCAAACCCTGTTCCTACTACACTTACACACATACATTTTCACATATGCACCTGGATGTGCCACCCCCCAATGCAGCGAGCAGCATCACCGCAAGCTCCCCCGAGACACGGGGCCACACCACCATACCCGGCCGCCGAAAAATCCACAGAGTCCCGCACGCACGCACGCACGCAGGGAGCGTCCAAGAAAACAGGGGTGTAATAGGATCCTCTAATCCCTGCCTCCCCACCCAAATAAAAGTTTTATGAGGTGTGAGATGTGTGTGTGTAGGCAATTAAAATTGAGGAGCCGGAACTGCGTGACACCATGGGCAGAACCACTCCGCCGGCTGAGCACGGCTAAGTAGCTCTGCCCACCCTGTGACACAAGTCCCGCCAGCCCAAAAATGAATGTGAGGTGTCTGTGAGTCTATGTATAGTAAATAAGTGAAATTAAAACTGGGGAGTTTGCGGCCCACAGGGCATGACAGAAGGAGGTCATGTTTGTGACCCCCCCGCCACACCCCCATGGAGCACGCGCACTCCCCAAGATCCTATGTGCTTGTTTGCAGGAAGTGGGGGGGCGAGGGCGCGAGGGATAGTAAGACTAGGAGGGATTATATATATATTTTTCCCTCCCAGAGGACGAGCCATTGGGCAGTAGGCATCCCTGTTTCCCGGGACCCACCGCGGGCCAGGGGCCGGCACGAGGCGAGGCGAGGCGAGGCGAGGCCCCGGACGGCCAGCAACCGCAGTCCGGGAGCAGCCTCATCCAGATGTCACACACTAGCCACCATGCGCGCCACTGTAGGAGATTCCGGCGGCCCACACCCCTGAACACCACCACCGCCCTCCCCACCCCGTATCAGAGAGGAACCCGGGCAACACACCCCACCACTCGGAGAGGCAGCAACCATCCAGGCACAATCACACACCTCACCCCCCACCACTGCCCCCTGTGCCCACACTCCTGTTGAATCCCCTGCACCCAACATAAGACATACAACATACACACAAACACACTGACACACACCCACACCCGCCCAACCCCCTGCACACTCCCCCAACCCCGGTCCTCCCAGGCACCAATCCGGCACCGGGACACGCACCCATCCACCCCTGCAGCAGAGAGTCCGGGCCAACCCAGGACCCCCGGGGGTCAGATACGCCCCCACTCCCACATCCAGGTAAAGGCAGCCCCCGGAACCCAGGGCCCAGGAGTGCCGCCCCACCCACACCCAGCCAGCCCAGCCACCCGACCCGGGGCCCGACGGCCACGACCCATGCCCCAACCCACGGTCCCCCGCCCCTCCACCAACCAGTCGTCTCGGCACCAGACCTACCCCAGCCTCTATAGAGATAAACACCGGTCCCCCGCAGAGCAGCGTAGCCCAGCCCCCCACCCCAAGGGACCCCCAGCGGCCCGTATGCCCCTGGCACCTCCGCCAGCCGCCCAACTCTCAGAGTGAAGTGAAAGAGCTAATGACTTTTTTTTTATCCCTTTGTTTTTCCAGAGAGAAAAGTTTATCATTCTTTTATTTTGTAGGATGTCAGGGTTGTTCCAGATGGGTGTCAGCTTACATGGATAGAGGGAACATTTGTTTATTTTAAGAAATTCCCACCAAGCTGTCAGAGTGGAGCTGAAGTTTATACTTTTGTAACATTTATGATGTTTAATGGTTGAACTGATGAATGGTAGATCACATATTGCTAGATCATCACACAGTGCTTGCTCTACATCTCGCCATGGCTCGTCTGGATAACTCGGTTTGAGCCATTTGGAGACATATTGAAGTTGATTGGCTAAGAAATACTGAGAAAAGTCCGGAAGCTCTAAACCACCCCTGCCTTTGGTTTGTTTTAACGTATTTAAGCTGATACGTGATGGTTTGTCTTTCCAAAGGAATTTAGAGATGTGGGAGTCCAGTGACTTGAACCAGTTGGAGGATGGTTTGGTGGGTATCATTGAAAACAAATAATTAATTTTCGGTAAAACCATCATTTTGACGGCAGCCACTCTCCCCATGAGTGAACATAATTCAACTGTGTCAGCTCTGACAACTTGTGTGAAATGTTTATACCCAAATATCGGATATTTCCTGTTCGTATTATGGCATCAGGTATACCCTTAAAGTGACAGTTAATGGGTAGAGCTCTGGTCTTAGACCAGTTAATAGAGTAATCAGACACTGATGAGTACTTGCTTATAAGTTGAATCGTGCGGGAAAGGGACGGTTGAGTATTCTGTAGAAAAAGTAATTCATCATCAGCGTAGAGACTTATAGAGATCCATATCTCGTAGATCCATATCTCTGGTGCGGATCCCTTTGATTTCTTCATGTTGTCTGATGGCCGCTGCTAAGGGTTCGATAAATATGGAAAACAGTGAAGGGGACAGTGGACAGCCCTGCCTTCTGCCTCTGTGAAGGCATCCAGGTCTTTTTTCTGTTCTAGGGGCAATCAATCAATCACAACTGAACTCTTCAGGTTGTCTTGGATAAGTGGTTTTCAAACTGGGAGGCGCACCCCCTAGGGGTTTCCGGCGTTGTGACAGGGGGTGCGCAGGGATACCATGAACACTTTTCACTCTGACTGTATTTTTCGGACTACAAGCCGCCCACTTTTTTCCATCCCTTAGAACTCTGTGGCTTTAATAATGAAACACCTTGTTTATGGATTTTGTTTTGGGCTAACAAGCTCTATGTTTTCTCATTACAAATAAATATGAACATTTTCTTTTGTCGCGTTTTCCTTAGCGGCCCGGCGTCTCATGATGACATTCCCACTTTGGGTGTGTTCCAACAAAACTCTAATTAAGTTATTGTGTGTATCCGTGCACGCCTGGAGTATGTTGTTCAACCCACCCTTAGCCATAGCTATTGGTAACATTCCCAAGACTCAAACTATTTTGAGTATTGTTGTCAAGGGAAAACCTTTAGTGCCGCTACAGAGGACTGATTTAAGGCTAACAATGGGTGGTATACCAGTGGATCTTAAAAGATGTACGCTCACCAAATGATTTGGAAAGGCTGAGCTGTTTTACTGCTGTGTTACAGGCGCTGTTTGGAAACAAGCTGTATAAAAAACATTTACAAAGTCTTTCTGTGTAAATCTTCAATTTCACAACGTTTATATCTGCGGCGGCCGCACAGTGGCTGACTGGGTGGCATGTTGGCCTCACAGTCAGGAGGTTCAGGGTTCGAATCATCATTGGGCATCTTTGTGTGGAGTTTGCATGGTCTCCCAGTGCGTGCGTGGGTTCTCGCGCGTGGTGCTCGTAAGGTGTTTAGCACACATTTACATATGTGTCACATTCTTTTTGGTCCATGTACGTGTTCCTTCCTTGTCACTATATTAGTTTAGAAAACAAAGATACTGTATGTTCTAATAACATGTAAGTGCCTTGTATTGTCTTCTTCTTCTTTTCCTTTCGGCTTATCCTTTCAGGGGTCGTTACAGCGAATCAATTGCCTCCATCTAATCGTGTCTTCTGTATCCTCTTCTCTCACACCAACTACTTTCATTTGCATAAGTGCCTTACTAATGGTTTTCTTGCTCGTATTTGTCCCAGGTTCTTCCTTGTGATTCTGGGTTGGTCCCTCAACTTTCTCAAAATCATCCTTGCTTGAAGCTCCAGAGTGAGTGTGATTGGTAATCTTGTATTTCTGAACTATTGCAGCAATAGTGGTGTTTGACCGCATTACTGCGGACGCTGCACCGATCCGTCTGTCGATCTCACGCTCCAACCTTGCCTCACTCGTGAACAAGACCCCGAGATACTTGAACTTTTCCACCTGAGGCAAGACCTCACTCCCAACCCGGAGGGTACAGTACACCCGTTTCCGACTGAGAACCATGGCCTCGGATTTGGAGGTGCTGAGTCTCATTCCAGAAGCTTCACACTCAGCTGCAAACCGCTCCAGTAAACGCTGAAGGTCACAGCCTGATTAGGCCATAAGGACCACATTGTTTGTAAATAGCAGAGACGAGATCCTAAGGTCTCCAAGCTGGACTCCCTCTACGCTTTGACTGCGCCTAGAAATTCTGTCCATGAAGATTATGAACAGAATCGGTGACAAAGGGCAGCCTTGGCGGAGGCCAACGTTCACCGGAAACAAGCTCGACTTACTGCTGGCAATGCGAACCAGGCTCCTGCTTCAATTGTACAAGAACCGAATGGCACGTAGTAGCGGGCCACCAATCCCGTACTCCCGGAGCACCCCCCACAGGACACCGCGAGGGACACGGCCGAATGCCTTTTTCAAGTCCACAAAGCACATGTAGACCGGTTGGGCAAACTCCCACATACTCTCCAGTACCCTTGCAAGGGTGTAGAGCTGGTCCAGTGTTCCGCGACAGGGACGAAAACCACATTGCAGCTCCTGTAGCCGAGGTTCGACTAACGGTCGTACCCTTCTCTCCAGCACCCTGGAGTAGACTTTCCCAGGTAGGCTGAGGAGTGTGATCCCCTATAGTTGGAACACACCCTTCGGTCACCTTTTTTAAAAATGGGGACCACCACCCCGGTCTGCCAGTCCAGAGGTACTGTCCCCGACTTCCATGCAATGTTGTAGAGGCGTGTCAACCAACACAGTCCCCCAACATCCATTTCCGTCCATTAAAAATTTCTGGATCCAGACGGTTATCCAGTTCACCGGCTAAATTTAACACTAAGTGTCTGCTTAAATTTGTATTCATCAAAATCTCAAAATGCTAATATGCTAACGATAGCATGCTAGCAATGGTAACATGCTAACATTAGCAGGCTAAGACCTAGCATGATAGCGTAATGTACCTGGAAAGCTAGAGGCGCAAACAAGTGCTCTGACCATTTTGTTTGTGGAGTTACACGCACAAATGCCGAAAAAGATCCTATCTCGGAATGTTAAAGAACTCTTGAAAAAATTCCTGGATCCATACGGTAATCCGGATCACACCCAAAATGTAATCAGTTTTTTTATATGCCATTTTTGACAATTCCTGAAAATTTCTTCCAAACCATTCAGAACTTTTGAAGCTATTTTGAACACAAACAGACAAATGCTGGCAAAAACATAACCTCTGCTCTAGTCTTACGCTGCGCTGGGCGGAGGTAGTGCGTAAACAATCCTTACAGTGCTGTTTTCGGTCTCGTGTCATTTTTGCGTCATTCATTCAATCAAACGGATCTTACCACTTCCGATTCTCTGACAGGTGGACTGCTTTTTTAATTCTAGATGGATAAGATACTGTAGATGTTCTGTAGTAAATGACCACATCATATGTTGATGTGTGTTGGTCTTGGACCATTAAGAGTAAATTTATGTAATTCCTTCCAAATAGGACAGGCATCAACTTTCATTTTCAATTGAGCTGTAAATGCTGACAATTATTAAAACACTGAACCTTGCGTGATATTTTTCCCCCATTAGGTGACACACAAAGCTGCATTAAGCACGTTCAACTTCCGGAAGCTGCTGCAGGCTGAGTGACATGCGCAGTATGGCCACAACACATTGCCACGGCAACCATCTTTCACAGCGAGTCCCTGGCAGCATCACTCACTGGCTTGTGATCATCTCCCGTTGGCCGCAGAGCAGAGAAAACCGCAGTAAGTTGATTCTTAAATGTTCTGCAATGCAGCAGATGGAGTGGATGGACAAATATAGAGGTCGGACTGTCACAGCTGTGCCGGTGACAATGTCATTTTAATGACATTTGTTTGAATTGATGATTGCAGATCAGACAGAACAATTTTGTGCTGATGACAAGACCTTCATTGTTACTGAGACTATGGATGTAATGGCATAATACGGGGCTAGCAGATTTAAGTCATTAAAAAAGTCGCTGCATTGATGGTCTTTGTCTGGCTGCGCCTCCTCTGTTGTTGCAGTTCCAATGCAGCAAGTTGAGATTCACATGGGCAGTGATCCTAAACTTGAGAGGCATAAGCAGCACCCTTTTCACGCTAACATCAGTTTCTAGCTGTACATCTAGGAGGTTGAACCGCTCACTCATTTTGTATTATTCCCATGTTATCATTTTAGGAAAGCTACTCCCAGCGCTTCCATTTGTCTGATATTTTTCCAGACCTCGAGTGTGAATGCTAAGTGTTAGAGACTCTCAGCTTGTTTGTTAATCACAGATGCTAATGGCGATGATTCACTGCTTTCTCACTGGGGGTTAAAATCCACCCACACAGAGAGAACATTGAACATTCTTAGGTAATGTCCCTCCTTAGAGAACTAGAGAACTGATCTGTGTCTGAATCACGGAATCATAGACATAGATAGATTAAGAGGTGATTTAAAAATACATCAGAAGTCGAGCAAGACCCCTTAGTTGATTTGAGCAATGTCTACCTCCATCCCATCACACACTTTTGAGATAGACTTGAACAGAAGCCCAGTGTCCAGTGTACATCATCATAACACATGGCATTCTGGTTGTTTAGGTTACATTATTACGTTATTTGTTTTCTATTAGTGTGCACTAAATAGAAAACTTACAGAGTGTGTTGTGTTGTCACCAATGAGTCATGACGGCAGGAGGCCAGTAGGGTCTTCTTTTTCTCAGGAAAGGTGTTGGTATATTATTACACTGTGTGAATAACGCATGTGACTCATCACCTCCTCTTGATACATATGTATATTTGTACATATGCACAGTACACTGCTCAAAAAAATTAGAGGAACACTTTGAAAACACATCAGATCTAAAAGGGGGGAAAAACAATCTTGAATATCTTCCCTGATAATAAGCAGGTGATGTATTAGGAACAAAATGATGCCACATAATTTGATAGAAATGAAAATGATCACCCTAAAGAGGGGGGAAATGAAAGACACCCCAAAAATGAAAATGAAAAAATGATGCAGCAGACTGGTCCATTTTGCCAAAATGTCATTGTAGCAACTCCAAATGATTCTCAGTAGTTTGAGTGGCTCCCACGTGCCTTTACACATGCCTGATGACGTCTGGGCATGCTCCTAATGAGACCAGAGATGGTGTGCTGGGGGATCTCCTCCCAGATCTTGACCAGGCCATCACTGAGCACCTGGATAGTCTGACGGCACTGGATGGACCTAAACATAATCTCCCGGAGGTGTTCTATTGGGTTTAGGTCAGGTGAACGTGGGGGCCAGTCAATGGTATCAATTCCTTCCTCCTCCAGGAACTGCCTGCATACTCTAGCCACATTAGGTCAGGCATTGTCATGGACCAGGAGGAACCCAGGTCCCACTGCACCAGCATAGGTTCTGACAATTGGTCCAAGGATTTCATCCCGATACCTAATAGCTGTCAGGGTGCCATTATCTGACCTGCAGAGCTCTGTGCGTCCCTCCCAGGGATATGCCTCCCCAGAACATTACTGACCCACCACCAAACCGGTCATGCTGAATGATGTTGCAGGCAGAATAACGTTCTCCACGGCATCTCCAGACCCTTTCATGTGTCGGATGTGCTCAGGTTGTACCTGCTCTCATCGGTGAAGAGCACAGGGCTCCAGTGGCGTAGTTGCCAATTCTGGTGGTCTATGGCAAATGCCAATTTATATATTTTGTTGTAAATAAACAATATACAGTACTTAAGCAAGTATTTTTTTTAGATTTGTATTTTTTTAACGACAAAATAATGCAAGTTTTTTGTCCTTGACTTATAGTCGTGTTCAAACAGCAGTGCAGTCATGGTGAAGCTGGGCACCAATTTGTCTGGTAAGATGGAGAAACAGCTGTCTGCAGATGATGGCTTTGATAACATCCCCCTCATCACACCCCTGGAGGTCAGCCAGCTCCAGCAGTCATTTGCAGACAAGGTAAGGATGCTCTGTTAGAGTTGCTCTAATGTGCGGTGTAATTTTTGACCACAGCATGTTCATGGTAGCATTAGAAGACAACTCAAACACATTACCTTTTGTAATGCCTGCTACGAGGGACGGAAATGTCTTTGTGATAGACGATTCAAATATACATTTGCAAGTTATGAGACGATTCAAAAACGATGTATTTTAAAAACAGAACAGTTCAATATGATTTGATGCATATAAAATTTTATTCTTTGGTTAATGATAAGTAAAGATACCCAAGTGTATGATTGTGGCCTTTGTGCGTTTTCCAATGTGTAAAAAAAGCACATCATATCCCCAAGCATGCTGTAAGGCACTAGCAAAAATAAAGTCAACCAAATAACATGTCAAACAAAGTAATTGTTAAGACACAGACAAAAAAACACTTTCTCAATGAACATCTTTTTGTTTGATGGGATATTTTAGATTCTGTATGGTGTAATTATATTTTTACCTCCACCAAGCAAATGCACAGCACAGTTGTTTATCTCTTTGTGTTCAAAATAACTTCTGAATGGAGTGGTTACATTTTCTGGAATTGTTGGAAAAGGCATTAGGAAGAACTGATTACATTTTGGGGGGCATCTAGATTACCGTCTGGATCCAGAAATGTTTTTAAATGATTTTTTAATATTGCAAGATACTGTTGTACCATTTTTGGCATTTGTGCATATAACACTAAAATGGTCAGAGCACTGAGGATAAGCGGTATAGAAAATGGATGGATAGATGGATGGTCAGAGCACTTGAAAAAAAATCAGACAGGTTCTACAAAATATCAAAGATTGAATCAGATAGTGGAATAATTCCAGATACTATGATCCTGAACAGTTTGGCGAAGGTCTGCCCTCTCCGAGTGTTATTCTAGTTGTACCTGTTACTTTGGGAACATTTAAGTTCAAAATGTCTTACTGTTGCTAGAAATGGAGGTGGATCCCCCATATTGTATACTGTGTGCAATGACAATAGACATCCATCTATCTAAATAAATTATAACAATGAAAAAACAGAAGTCATGGCTTTCAGTCCAATCTATACACAATAAATAAATAGTGCAAAGCGTCTTACATAATGACTAGTGGTGTAACGATTGGTTTCAAATGATTCGATTCGTATCACAATTCATGGTTGCCGATTCGATTCAAGGATGATATTGGTTTATTTAGAACACGTAACAGACTCTTGCACTCTTGCGACGCACTGCAGATTTTCTCACCAACCAGTTCCTCCAGCAGTTGACTTGACTGAAGAGCTCCTTCCCTCAAACTGACGGAGGTGTGGATAATTAAAAACACTTGCTGTAGTGACCGGCTGAAAAGAAAACCTGCAGTGTCTCTGCCCTTCGTGGCACGAGTTTGACACCCCTGATTTAGAATGACACGATACGAAACGATTCAGTAACTTTAAAACTTTTTAAAAAGTAACTTTCTATCCAGAAATTCAAGCAATCTGACTGTGAAATAAATACCTGCATACTGGACCGTGCAGGTAAAGTTTCCTAAATTCCCTTTGCTTTTGTAAGAAAATAAGGTATAACTCTATTATGGATAGAAACAAACAGGTAAACAGCGATTCATGCCAAATGCATTCATGTTTTATTTGTGCAATACATACTGTATTGTTTGCACAGACGCTATTAAGGCTACGAGGCGTTTAATCACCACGCTTATCATTGCAGGAGAAACACATGCCATAACAACAATGGCTCCCAAAACTGACTCTTAAACGACACGCCCCCCCCCCCCCATTCCTGGTCTCTTCAACGTGCACATCAGCAATACTTTACAGTCGCTACATACATTTTATTTTGTCCTGGGGCTCCCAATATCAGTTTGAAAGGCTTAAAGTTAGACTTAACTTTGGATGTGGCCAAACACTCCCCTATAAATCCCATGCCAAATTGAAGAAGAAGTAATCTAGCTAACAAACATGTATACAAATGAAAATACAGCCCATATCTTATGAAACATTTTATATTTTAGAATTTTTTGTATTTTAGAATGTCCACACGGACTCTTCTAACAGAGCGTGCACGCTCAGTGTCACATGATATCATCCGTGCGCCCCAGTCAACAGGCATGACTATCGACCTACGACGCATCAAACTGTTATAGGGGTAACGTTGAATGTCTTTATTATTAAAATAGCAGAAAAAACACATCCATATAAAACCTGCCATGCTTAAAGCCAACACTTTATTTCATAGTTTCGATTAAATCGATTGATTACCTTTCAAACAATATGTCGTCTGGAGGACCATTTTGGTGAACTCAGATCAATGTAGTTGCATCAAAGGAATATAAAACAATACATCGATCAGGTGAATGAATCGTTACACCCCTAATAATGACACATCTCTTCTGAGCACAGATGAGTAAATAGAACTATTTGTCTCATGGGTGAAATGAAAATGCACCCAATGAAAAGGAGGCTTTTAACAGCAGACCTAAATCGTTCGTTCGTCAAACCGGTCGCATCAGTTGACCGTATTTGCTACCTTCTCTTAGTTACTACTATTTTACAAACATGCTACATTTAAACAATGTATAAACTAAACACTAAATCTTTTGTCACAGGTCATCGTGAAGACGTCCACTCATTACCAGCAGCAGCAGCCGAAGAAGAGGAACAAGTTGTTCATGCCCAACATTGAGAAGCTGAACATCAGCTTGTACAAAGATGTTTCAGACAGAGCCAAGGTACAAGAAGAATTCTTTGAATGACATTGTCCTCTAAGACCGATGTTGTCTTTTCCATATCCTGTGAACTAAAGGCTAATTAATTTCGCCCTGATTTGTCCAATCAACGGCAGAATATAAGCGATATTCTAATTTTCTCTCATTACCAGAAGCATGGCTAAGGCTTAGGGAGCACTAAAAACTGTCACAGTGGCAGTGAATCACAGTCTAGCATGAATTCCTCATTTAATCCTGCTGGAGAATGGGTTGAGTTTTGACGTTGTGTTACATTTTTACAAATTTAAACATAGTATCAGTGACACATTGTTGGTTTTGAATGGGGCCCTGATTGGAGTAAACACACTGCCGCTGTTTTATGAACATACTGTTAAAAAATCATTCATAACCGAACCAAGTGATTTTTTGTTTGTAAATGCGGCAAGAAAATATCCCATTGTAATACAATTCATTTTCATTTGATAAATCTCTATTTATATTGTTTTGTCACTTTTGGTGTAAAGTGTTCAGAAATATTTATTCTTATTTTCATAGCAAACACATCTAATCTTATACATAATATTTGATGAAAATGTTCTGCTTGTTTGGATTTTCTCAGAGTTTCCTCCCACATCATAACATGCAATACAAGCTTACACCTAAATTGTACCTAAATAAACCAAGTCACGCAGTTTGTACAAAATACAGTAAAAAACCACTAAATATAAGAATGTAAATTTTCCACAAATAAAAACACTATCTCCAAATAATTCACAGCCAAATTTGTCCAGGGTAGGCTATGTTTGACTGTAGGTCTCTCCTGCACATGCATTAAGCAGTTTGTGTTCCTCAGATAACAGGTCTGATCCTCATCATGTTGGCCTTCCTGACCAGCCTGCTCCTCCTTCTCATGTACAAAGCCATGTGGTACAACCGTCTTACCTGCCCAGAGGGCTTCATCCTTCAGGTACACTCTAGTATTTTATTAAGTTGCCCACTGCAAGGCGGACTTGGTGGCGTAACACAGACTCGTGGGGTTCTCACAGCGTCTCGAATGCGGCTCACTTTGTTTCCCAGCACACCCTCACATCAGTCACTAGAGTCAAATTTTCTCAACCCTGGAGCTGGAAAGTCATTATCTCCTAAAGACACCTGGGGCATCATGTACCAAGGCAGCGCCGCCACGCATGTTAGTTAAAGAACCTGTCTCACAGGAGAAAATGAGAGGGAGGGGTGGGAGAGGCCGAGCGTAGTTTCTGGTGATGTAGCGCCCGGGACGCCCGCTTCTGAATCGGAGGGGTCTTTAATTATGGCTGAGCGTGACTAAACTGTGATTAAAGGCTTAACTGTGTGGGGGCAGCAAGGAAGGATGGAAGGGGAACCTTTGAAGTTTTTGCCGGATACAGTTGCTCTTAGCATTTTTCTCCAGCTAATGCGTCGCTGGAGGCATGAAAAGAAGGGTGAGGATGGAGGATAGATGTCACTGCGGTCAGGTAGAAGATAAACCAAAGTGTTTTTTTTAAATATGACTAGCAAATATGAAGTCTTTAATTCACCTGAGTTATTGAAAAGGAACTTTTAAAAGAATACACACTCTCCATAAACACTCTACTACCAATATTAATGGCACATAATATGATTCCAGTTTTGCAGCAGTGTGTGTATAAGGTTTTATAAAAACAAAATATTATTTGTAATCAGTATTATTATTATATGACTTTACTTTACCTTATGTAGATTTCAATTATGTCATGTACAACGATCTGACAAAATATTGACAATGCAACCCACAACACACTTGATGAGTAAATAGCAAGGTCCAGAAGGCACCGTTTTGGTTTAAGAGGAAACTATTCCACGTATGCCATATTGACTAAAAATGAAATAAATTAATGTAAATGTAACAATTTTACACTGCTTCAGAAATGTGATGTTCCAGCCATTCAGTATTTTTCTGCTCGGTGGAGGTGAAAATAAGCCCATGAGCTTAGTAAATCCACACACCGGGCCCACTGATATTATCAGCGATATATTGGCATAAAAAGGTCAATATTGGTATCTGGGGTTTTCAGTTTTAATGAAAACTGATTAAAAAAAGGCTTTATATAGGCCTATTGGCTCCCGTATTTTCCGTCATGCACCGGTATTCCATGATTTCTTCAAGGAAGCGCTGAATCAGTTGGATTTAGTATCACAAATCAACTTTTTATTTATGCATAACAAAATCTCACAATAATTTGGTTTGACTGTATGCATTACACTGTACTTTCTGTGGGAACAGCAGAGGCATTGCACCCCGGCTGATCTGGAGATGTTCTCCGCTGCTGAGCAGCAGAACCCATCAGACATCCAAGGCGGCACCAACTCTGGGCTGTACGCAGCCCTCAGCCGCCTCAACCAGGTCAAAAGGACGGGGCCTGGGCTACCATCGCCGTGGTTACCGATCATAAGAGCTCTGAAGGAGCCTGACGGAGCCAAAGAAGAAAACCATCAGCAAATCAAAGGTGGACTAGTGGGAGATGAGTGAAGAGATGACATGCTTATTGTTGCTTCATGTACTGTATGTATGTTTGTGTGCAGGCTGTCAGTCATACAATGCATCCCATAATCGTGTGTGTGTGTGTGTGTGTGTGTGTGTGTATGATAGGGATTATGGTCTAACGCAGGAATGTATCTAAAGTGGTGGAAAATGTAACTTGCAGTTTTAGTGAGTCGTGACTAAACTTAGCCATTCCTCACGCATACATACACCACACGCACACACACATGGACCATACACATTGTATTGGGGGCACGTTTGTGTACAGTATGTGTGTGTGGGTTCTCATCCTTAGCGTTTGCTCTGACAGCCACCATTCCATCTTAGAAAATGTCTTGCAACATGTTATTAAAAATGTGAATGTGAAAACATCCAAACAACAAAAATGTAAATGCACTGACTTATAATGTAACACTCATTGGCCTCTTTGAATGAATATGAATGTATATGAGGTTCCAGTGTCATGTGTTCTTTTTTTAAATCGAAAGAACACACTATTTGTATGTAAAAGTAAGCAAATCTAGCATTCGTACAGTAATTCTGAATGTATTGTGAGGGTGAGAACACTTTTAGACAGACATCGGATAATATTAAAGTGTCATTACCGTCTTATTCTGTATGTGAACTGGTGGTTTTGTCGTTGTGTAGGAGTGTGAAATCACAGCACAGCTTGTCCTTACATCACAGTGATCTGCCCTGGGTGTCACCATCTGAACACAAATGAAGGCGTTGACTTTTTTTTCGTCATTCATGTCTTTTTTAACTAAAGTCCCTTTCAAATACTGTACATATCTGTACATCTCTATACATATTCATCAGCATCTCATATACACTCACATATTTCCCAACTGTGATCTGTGAACTGTTACGAATCCTAAATTCAAGGTTTTGAGCGTGTGCATGTGTGTGTGTGTGTGGCTATTAACTTCTAAAAGTCTTCTGTAATATTACACCATTAGCTTTTATTTTTCCTCTTTACTGATATTACTGATATACTGACTTATTTGGGATGCAATTGGCTCAAGGCATGAAAGTAAATAAAATGCCAAAAAAAAAAATGTATGGGGCAATTTAAAGACCCTATGGTTTCGTACATTTGCCATTAATTCACGTAAAAGCAGACACATCCATTTTTTCACAGTATCTACACATCTGAACAGTAAACCAACCGGTTGACTTTTAATTTGTTCCCCTCGCCAGTATAGGTGCACAGCGCTGCCAACACTCATTTTATTGTTAATACTCTTGGTCGTTTAAGTGTGAATGGAGTTTTTGCGTTGATGCAAGGGAATGTTTTCTTCCTTTACATAAATTCTTCAAAGCTACGCAAACATGACATTTCATGAACCTTAAAATGCTCCAAAAAAAAAAGCTCAAGATCGGGGGTCGTCCAGAAGACTTCACAATTAACCCAAGCCATACTACAAGTTCTCATGCAAACTTATGAAACTACCAAAAGTTCTTTAGTGATCCATAATAATATTGGTGGGCCAGCCTGGGCACCTCATGTTGTGTCACCATTATAGCATCAACACCAACATCATGTGTCCACACTTTGCAGCAGCAGAGCCAGCCCTACCCAATGGTGGTTTGGGCAAGACTTAATTTGGCAAACCCTCCATCAGCAATTGACATAGGCTTACAAGAGAAATACAATGGCATTTTTTAATTGTTGTATTTAATCAGAATCAGAATCAGAATCAGAAAAACTTTATTGCCATTGTCAGTGAACAATTCACAAACTAGGAACTTTCTTTGGCGACTCAGTGCAACGTAGAATTCTAAGTAAACATAGAGTATTAAATAAACATAGAACTAACTAAACATAGAACCTGAGTAAAAAGTTGAAATCACTGATAAGTAAAGGCATGACAGTGTTTTTAGTGCAGGTAGTATAAGGTGCCAATAATACTGTTTATAAAGTGAGCATAGTGCAAATGTGCAAATGTTATAAAGTGTTTATAAAGTGAGCATAGTGCAAATGTGCAAATGTTATAAAGTGTTCATGAGTTCAACTGAGTTCAAAGTGCTATATAAATTAAATGTATTATTATTATTATTATTATTATTTATTTGTAAGATCATGCATGTATGTCAACCAATTTACATGGTTAACAAAATACAAATACTACAAAAAATCTAAAATACAATAAAAATACACTTAACAAAATTTAAAACGTGAATAAATAATAAAATAAAAAAAATAAAAAAAATAGTAATACATTTCAAACACAACATTCAACATCAAACCATTTAAAATATATAAAGTACATTTTAACTTTGCTATAACAATATGCAAAAAATAAAAACTACATTGCTGACTGCGAGGAGCAAACTTGTTAGCCTACAATTTATTTATTTTAAACTTTGAACCAGAAGAGGCCGCACGGTGGCTGAGTGGTTAGCACATTGGCCACACAGTCAGGAGATCTTGAAAAAACCCGGGTTCAAATCTCCGTTGGGCATCTCTGTGAGGAGTTTGCATGTTCTCCCCGTGCGTGTGTGGGTTTTCTCCGGGTACTCCGGTTTCCTCCCACATTCCAAAAACATGCATGTTAGGTTAATTGGTGACTCTAAATTGTCCATAGGTATGAATGTGAGTGTGAGTGTTTGTTTGTCTATATGTGCCCTGCGATTGACTGGCGACCAGTCCAGGGTGTACCCCGCCTCTCGCCCAAAGTTTGCTGGGATAGGCTCCAGCATCCCCGTGACCCTAATGAGGATAAGCGGTATAGAAAATGAATGAATGAACCAGAAGAACCAGACTATAGAGCGGAGGATGCCACCTGCTGTGACTGCCATGGTGCAGTGTAGTCGGACACCTGCTCCGAGCAGACCCTGTGCTGCCATTATTAATGTTGACGGTGATTAATGGCAATAGTGATTAATGGTACAGACATTATGTTTTGATCTTCTAAATATGAAGTATATTTGATCAAATGTAGAATTACTACCACTCTTGTTTGGATATTAGCAAGGCACAGCAGCAAGTGAAAACAGCCACACGTAACTCGCTGACTCTGCAGACAGTAAGGTAGGTGTGCTTGCAGGTTTTAAAGTGCACTTAATGTGCAGTTCAAATAATGCTTTGCACACTATCACGTCCATATTGTGTTATTCTTATGTTTTATCTTGCAAGATCTTGTGACACCCCTTGGCATTCCTGACACCTAGTGACCAGAATACTACATACACCGTCTTGTCTTTTGATATTTTTGACTTATAATGGGTCGTAGTGAACATGGTATATCGAACATCGCACCCTCACACATATTTTTGTAATTGCTTTTGTAAGTGTGTAATTGTAAAAAGTAAATTGCTGTTTTGTGGTTGACTACAGTCCATTATTAGTCCATAATATGCTTATTCAAGCAAATCTTACATTTTCTTGCCCAACAATAACCATTTTCAAGCATAACAAATGGTTACATAAAACAGTACAAATAAGAGTATAAGGCAAGGGTTGGCAAACTTTACCATCAAGAAAGCCATTTTGCCTCTTTTGAGTAAAAAAAGAAGCATACATGGAAAAGAGGTGTAGAAGTGTGTGCTGGCAGGCTGGAATGGGTGGAGAAAAGTGTCAGGTGTGATAGAAGAGTTTCAGCTAAAATTAAAGGAAAGAAGTAAAAAACTGTGGTGAGACCAGCAATGATGTCTGGTTTAGAGACAGTGCCGCTGAGGAAAAGACAGGAGGCAGAGCTGGAGGTAGCAGAGAAGAAGATGCTGAGGTCCTCCTTGGGTGTGACCAGGATTGACAGGATCAGGAATGAGTACATCAGAGGGACAGCACGTTAAAGGTTTTGGAGATAAAGTCAGAAAGGTCAGATTGAGATGGTTTGGATATGTCCAGAGGGGAGATAGTGAATATATTGGTAGAAGGATGTTGAGTTTTGAACTGCCAGGCAGGAGGCCCAGAGGAAGACCAGAGAGGAGGTTTATGGATGTAGTGAAAGAGGTCTGAAGGTAGTTGGTGCGAGAGAAGAGGATGCAGAAGACAGGGTTAGATGGAAGCAATTGATTCACTGTGGCGACCTCTGAAGTGATAGGTCGAAAGGAAAAGAAGATGATGAGCATATCAGTGATGTCTGCTCAAGATCACTTGACTTATCACAGGCAATTCAATGTGCTTGCCCTGATTTAATGTCATGAACGTGCCTACTAGTGATGTTTGTTTCTATTCTATTGGTTCTATAAGTATGTATCTAGATGCATTCACCAACTTGCGGTGAGTCAGATATTTCAGACTTTTCTCAAAAATGCACATTTCTTCTTCTCAGCAAAGAGAGCTGCAACAAGGAGGTTAAAGAGCCACATACAGCTCTAGAGTAGCAGGTTGCCAACCCCTAGTATAGGCATTAAGACGTAGATGAAATGTAGTATTCTACACTGGACACTAGCTGTCACTAGTAACACAAACACCAAAATTGATGGCTGGAACAACAGGCATTTATTTCAGGTTTGAATGATCTCACAACTCGATCATAATAATAACACGGAATATAGTTTCGGCCGTAATGAAGCTAAAACTCAACTCTGAACCCCCGGTGTCACTTTCTATTCACATGTCGGGATGACATTAAATGCAACACACACGAGCACAAGTCTTAAATGGCTTTTTTTCTAAGATTATATGTCATATATTGTGTAATACAAGTGTATAGGGCAGGGGCGGGTGATGGTCATTGAAGAAGGGAAAGCTAATTTTTTTCCAGCCTACATCATAAATGTGTTTATTTATTTATATGTAAACTCTACCCTCCGTTCTTAGTCGATTAACAAAGGCAAAATTGCTGGGGATCTATAAATTCTTGGGGGGGACAAAGCCCAGCATTTATCCAATGGAAAAACCCACACTACGCTTCCCCATCGAAGACAGTAGACACTCAGCATCAGACTGTGTAAAAGCGCTGTGCACTGCGGGGATGAATTAGAAGAAAGTCGTGTCAGTTACCTGTGATAAGTAGCTGATTCTGAGCAAAAGATGAAGGTATATTTAGTATAATCAGTCAATAAAATGTACACACAGCAGTCCATATTTCGCCACTTTTTTTGGAACATTTTAGGGGAAGCTCAGCTTCCCTTGCGGTCATAGAGCCGTCACCACTGCTATAGGAGTGTTAGTTCATGCCTAGAGGACTCTAATAGTGTAGAAGGTCGTTTTCTGTGCTGTAACTGGAAAAATATTTTATTTATAAATAAGAAATCCTACTTAGTGGACATTAACGTGTGATGGTGGGGTCTGAAACCAGCTCATCATGATAAATGAGGGTGACTGTATTACCATACTTACATACCATATATAGAGTAGTCACAGCCACTACCATCAGCACCAAACACAAAATGGAGCCGCAAATGTGTTTATCTGTAATAAGGTGCACGGGGACGGTGTCACCAGACTAAAGCTAATGCTAGGACAGTACAGTATGTAGCCTACACTTATGTGACTAACACGACTTGCTTTTAGCTCTGTTGGTATTACTGGTATTTCAACTTGGAACTGACTTTCCTTAGCCCTCCTTTTGATTCTATGATATTTTATATATAGATATACAGTAATCCCTCCTTTATTGTGGTTAATTGGTTTCAGACCAATCTTGATGAATGAATTCATTATTTATAGATATAATATTTTAGAGTTAGATCATACAAGACCTCCACATTATGATTTTAACATTATTAGAGCCCTCTAAACATAAAATAATACATAATTTTACAATTCATAGTATTTACAATTCATGTTACACAAAATAGTAGACAAAGAAATAAGCAATTTAAGACACAAATCGTGCTTGTGTGTGTTGTGGTTATCTGGAGGACTGGAAATGATGTTGGGGATTCAAAGTTGAGTTTTAGCTGGAGTGGATTATGGCTGCAACGATATAGCCCGTGTTTTTATCATGACCACTTATATTAGGATTATTGTATATTATTATTTTGCATATTGTGAGATATTTCAAACCTGCAATACAAGCCTGTTGTTCCAGCAAGAAAGTCTGATACTTGTGTGACTCACTAAATCTTACAGAAGCAGTACTGACACCTATTGACCAATGTAGAATATTACATAGCATCTTTGAATGTGTCTTCTGAATCTCCTATATTTGTGTTTTATTTTATGTTGCCATTTTTCTTCTTGAAATTCCTAATTTGAGCTCAAAGTATGCCTAAATATGCATATTTTTGACTAATAGTCACCCAAAAAATAAAAAAATCCCTCTGTTGTAGCAATGAATCAATGTCTGTTCCATTGCAGTGTGAACATGATTACGACCTACTCAACTATGATCTATTGAGTTTTTAGCACTGTGGTTAGAGTTTGTGGTCAGTGGTCTAGCATTATATTCTGAGATGTTTCTTTCATTTGAATAATGTTATTATTATGAAGGGGGGCAGAATAGCAGACAGCTCTGATGCACTACGGTTGTACAACCCTGCAAAGAAAAAACAATAATAATCATTCTAATCATACCTCAAAAGAGAACATCTCTGTAAATGCAAACTTGATTCACATATGTTGGATCTCATTAGACTGTGCAGGTCTACCTAATGAAGTTGAAGCTCCATCTCATGAAAAAAAGGATACAATTGCAGGCAGAGCAAATGAATGGACGAAGAAAGTGAATCGGTCAGACCTGACAAGGGGAGGCATAAGGGAGGCCAGAAGGCGTGGAGGAAGATGAAGGTGAATCCAGGCTGACCCCTGTGTCTCTGTGTGTTGTTGTTGTGTGTCTCAGTGGGTTTCCTCTGTGCTGGCGCCGGCTGGAAATGCCTCCACTAAGCAGAGGCAGTACACACATCATCCTCCATTCAACTCCATTCAGGCCTCTTTGATGAGAGTAACACTAGACATGCTCCGAGCATACAACAGATCTTATCAGGCTGCTGTTTAAAAGGCAGGAGCATCTGATCATAACTTATTGAGGGTTCAGACGTGCTCTCCAATGCTGTTGTTGCCCACTGAACAAAAAGGAGCTCATGTTTTTAAGGTGCGTTCACACCTCGTCTTTGGTCCGGTTAAAGCGTACTCTAGTCGGTTTGCTCAGCTAGTTTGGTTCATCAAATGTGAATGCAGCCTGGACCAAGAGGGGCTGAGATTGCCTGAGAAATGGGCCTGCCAGTAGACTCTAGTCCTGACTGACGGAGATGTGAACAGACAATCTATACATCACAACTGTATGCATTTGATTAACTAATAGGAATGTCCTGATCTTCAGGACCGGGATTGGCTGCCGATCTGCTGTATTTTGAAGATTGGTTAAGACTGGCCTTCGCCACGAGATTGGGTAGATCCGGTTGCCGTGAATCTGGGCCACACTCCAACTCATCTGAGTTGGAGTGTGGCACCAATTGTTACTGGGCACCAGTAACAACTGGTGCCACACTCCCACTACTGGGCACCAGTAACAACTGGGAAGAATGAATCGTCTCGGGGAGTGATTCATTCATAAACCTAGGTTAGGCTTATAGGGCTGTCACGTGATGAACAAACGACTCAAACCCAAAGACTCGAGAGGTGAGCTAATCAGTTCTCTTTCCGGCTCAGGCAGCATAAGGTAGGCTTATGGGGGTGTCACGTGATGAACGAACGACTCAAAACCCAAAGACTCGAGAGATGAACTAATCAATTCTCTTTCCGGCTCTGGCAGCATAGGTTAAGCTCACATGACGCTGTCACGTAATGAACGAACGACTCGAAAAGGGACAGAGAGGTGAGGTGAGTGATTCATAGACACCCTACTTTCTCTCAATACTGTCAGTTACTAATATTCCAAGTTAGTAGCAAAAATGACAGTCAGACATATCAGGGATGATGGATCGAAAGATAAAGGATTAAGTGAATGTCTTGCTTCCTTAATGGGGTGTCCTGAATCTTAATGGGGTGTCCAATCTTTTTCCAGCAAGGGCCGCATATGCAAATGTAAAAGGAAGTCCAACTCATAATGTCTGATTCCGATATCAACAGATACCAATATGTGTAATATCACATGTCTCCTGTTGTGGGATTAACACATATACAGTATGTTGTGAAGTTGCAGGCATGAGCAATTGGCTTCCCGTTAACGTGTTTTTAACACATTAACTTTGACAGCCCTAATAAAAAGACAAAGTTTTGTCTTTAAATATGTGTAAAAAGGACAGCAAATAGACAAAGACAAATAGATAAGATAAAGCAGTGAACTGTTTATTGTCCACTGGCAACTTCATGCTGGAACTGTTAATGCTGCACATCAGTCAATAAGAATTTACATATACCTACATCACCTATGTATGATGTATCTGAAAGGTGTAGTGTCTAGGTTTGCATGAATTATACAGCCTAGGTCCCCAAGGTGGGGGTACACGTACACCCAAAGGTGCACCAAATGCAGATGGGGGTATGTGAATAAAAATTTAAAACAATCAAACACCCTCAATTACGAGTGTGCCTAAACACCTGACGGCGTAAGAAGAACGAGCAGAAAGCACAATGTTGTTCATTTCTCTGTGTGCATCTATAAGATAACGTTTGATGATTATTTTGTTCATTAACAGTGTTTCATCTTGAAGATTTCATTTTTTTGGTGCACCAATCCCTGCAGGGCATTTCCCTGAAAATGAGGCTGCATCGTTGGTTGTATGTATATTTTTGTACTTCGGAGACTGCTTTATCGTGATTGTTAAATTTTCCTCTGCAATTTGGTAATAAATTAATATGCAGATTTCAACCATAGCCATCGTAAGTGGACACAAAATGTGATGGTCTAATTCAAGCCATTCAATAAGAATGCCAACATGGGATGATTACTTATCTATTTATCAGTGCTCATGTCAAACTTTATCCAAATGTAAAATACACAATTTCACCCGGAATTACTATACAATTAAATAACTATGTTCAATGTTTCTGAAAGATATGTAGGATAATTATTTCTTATCTAAATACTGTATACCTATTTATTAGTGCTCATGTGAAAAGTTGTCAAATGTAACCGTGCAAAATAAAAAATGTTGACCCGAAATTACTATTAAATATACCAACCAATTAATTGTGCTCAATATTTAGTGAATTCTTAGTTAATTTATATAGTTGATTTATATACAAAGAGTTGTGTTTTTTAATTGTTTATGAGTAGGTGTTCATGACTTCTTGTCAAATGTCAAATGTCAAATGTAACAGGGTATACCCCGGTAAAAAGTTCGGGAACCACTGGTGTAGTGGGTAGCACCATTGGAACATGGCACAGGGGACTGTGGTTTGAATCCTACTCAGGGTAAATGGCAGCATATGACGGTATATTATTATTGTTCTCATAAAAGCAATACTGGCCCTCAGAGTGTCTGCCAAAAAAATTCTGGCTGGTCAAGTCCCCACTGAAATCCCATGTACCAAATGCACCGCCCACCAATGATAACTTTTTATCAAATCAGTTAAATAAAAAAACCCTTTCAAGAACTAAAGTTTGGCATTGTGGACATTGTGGTTTTTTTTATGTTAAAATATTGTCTTGGCTCGTACTCGATATCGGGTATTGTCTCGTGAGCTGAGTGTATATTGAGACGTTCCTATTTATGACACAGCTCAATGGAAACATATTCATCCTTATTTTATGTTATCATTATTCACTTTTCTATGTTTCATGATTCTGACCTCACATCACTGTCGTTCAATACCGTACACAAAGATTTTACCTCATCCATACTTTCAATTGCTAATATTAGATTAGTCGCGGGTTTCTTTCGAAAATGACTCAGTGATCATGAAAATAGTCATTAGTTTGCAAATCTGCAACAAAAACCACACCAGTAAAAGAGGTCTTTCTGAATGAAAATATCAACTCTGCTTTGTTCTGAAATATTAGTCAATGTCCCAATCCTTTTACAACATCCTGTAATTAATCTTTAAAGGAAAAGGTTCAAGAGACAGACAAGAGATTTTGACTGCAATGAGCTGGTTTCTATTATTGCAGTTAGCTCACAATAAACACATTAAAGGTCCGGTTTTATGAAGAGAAGAGTGGACCATCAATCGTTGTAACACATAAAAGCTGAAATCTGATTGGGCAAAAATACTTAACATATACAGTACATACCCTCCTGATTACAATTTTAAGGCCAGTTGTAAAATTGCAAGAATTTACCTTTGGCATTGTTGGATCCTAAAGGGTTTCTAAGTAGTGTTTCAGAAATGGGAGTGAGCCAAAAACCATTTGGAGTAAGAAATTTATTGCAAACAACCTTTAAACCGAACTAGGCCGATCAAACATTTAGGACCACAGCTCAAAAGAACCCAAAGACGTCCCTAAAATATAAATAAAATGTTAAAAAAAAATGACAGTAATGAGCAGCTGCTCAAGATGGTGACGATGGCTTCACGGAGGGCATCCACTTTTTTGTAACCTTCCCTTGCCACGCATCCCCAAACATTCTCATATGAACTGAGCTCGGGGGAACGTGTAGGATGGTCCGTCAGACTTCTTTCCCCGGAAGAAGTCCTTTGTCAGGCAAGCATTGTGAACTGCAGCGTTGTCCTGTTGAAAAAGGCAGTAATCAGGAACAACCTGAAGCTCTATTGTTCCATTGAAGGAAAGAACAGCCCAGATCATGATGGCGTCTCCTCTATGGTGCCGTGTGGAAAACATCTCAGGTGGGATCTCCTTGTCATGCCAGTAATGTTAGTAGCCATCGGGAACATCAAGTTTCCATTTTTTTTCATCAGAGAATAAAACTTCCTTCCACCTTTCAGTCTCCCATGTTTGGTGCGTTAAAATCAACCTTCTCACCACAAGCTTCCCATGAAGAAGCCGTGGGTTTGTGAGAATAAACTGTTGTCCGTCGTCATTTCATTGCCACATTTAGCAGTGATTTATACAAGGGGAGAAAAGCATCAGGAGAGTGTCTTTTCCAAGCACAACAGCTTGCTGCAATTTAGATTATACGAGGGGAAACCGCTGAAACAAATATTTGACCGTCGTCCGTAAAGAAATGATGTGGATACACAGTATTAATACAGCACAGGCTGAAAAAGGAGTCAAAGGCTAGGTAACAAAGGTGGTAGGTTTAGGTGGTCTAAGACAGTCTTCGTTTGAGTAAAACATCCTTAAAACGTCCTTGTTATTATTATGTCTCACACAGGCGGGGTTTTTTTTTTTTGGCATAAACACGCTGTGTGGTTAAGCCACAACCGCTGGGGGGTTGGGCACATATTTAGAAAGGCTCTGATCACATTCAAGTCTATTGTACTGTTTATCTTTTCAATAGCTTAGTGGCATTTGGAGGGCTCAATTTCATTAGCAAATTGTGAAACTCAAACCCTAAAGCCGGAAATGGTGCCTAAAATGTAGGTGTGGTGCTGAAGGGGAAATATTCCGCTTTTCTTATTCTTTGGTGTAGTGCTGTGGTTCTCAGTTCTTTTCTGTCATGCCCCCACTGGGGGACCAACGCTTTTGCGCCCCCTGGTTTGAAATATGGTATTAATTAATAATATGTATTTATATGTCTGTACTGTACAGACTGAACTCGCAAAGTCTACAAGCGTCTTCAAGAGTCAAATTGCATGCTGAGTTTGACAAATGTATACAGTTCATGTTGGCAGGTCTGCACTAATATTCAAAGTCCTCCCTGCCTCTGAATCCCCCACCCCTGCAATTTGCAATTCATTGATTTCCTATCTTTATGTTGCAGCATATACTGCATGTTTGTTTATTAGTAGCAGTTATGGCCACAAAATCCTGTCATGTTTTATAATCAGCATACTGTGGGTATAGGTCTGTGTTTTGGGACAAGGGAGCAAATTTAAACGAAATGCATCTTAATGAATGTGTGCCTTTGCTTTTTAAATGACATGCTGAGTTACAGATAATTGAAGCGGAAAAACAGCAAACTGGGGTATGTGCAGTACATAACGTAGCATGCGTGGAGCAGCACTCGCACATGGAGACCTTCGCCGCTCTCCCTGAGTGAATGGGGAGACGCAAACACTCTAATTAATATGTCACATTGAAAATATTTTAATCGCTTACAAATGGGGCTGAGTGCACACTGCCCTCTAACATTTATTTACAGTGAGGCTGAGACTTACTGGCACGAGGCAAATTCTTCAATGTCTTAATTAGAGGGAGCCTTCTGATGCATGTGTGGAATCCTCTGCGGTCTGTAAAAACCACCCCTTCTTAAAAAAAATGTCCCCTTCCTTAATCATTACCAAATGGAGACCCCCTTCCCTCTTTCCCATCATGGCTGATATAAGGAATCACAGAGGAAGGAAGTGATTGTATTCAATGGGTACTTTCCATTTTTATTTTTTAAAGCCGAGTCACATCACCCCCACGTCGCTTACAGTTACTGACGCTTTCACGCGTCCCAGTGTGCAGTTGCGAGGAATTGCTTATAATTAAGTTTTATTTGTTTGGGAGCCTCAGGGTAGTACATCCTTTATGCACATTATTTCCATTCCATCCATCTGTTTTCTTCCGCTTATCCGAGGTTGGGTCGTGGGGGCAGCAGTCTAAGCAGGGAAGTCCAGACGTCCCTCTCTCGGCCACTTTGTCCAGCTCTTCCTGGCGGATGCCGAGGCGTTCCCAGGCCAGCTGAAAGACAGTCTCTCCAGCGTGTCCTGGGTCTTCCCCGAGGCCTCCTACCGGTTGGACGTGCCCTGAACATCTCCCCGGGGAGGCGTCCGGGAGGCATCCTAACCAGATGCCCGAGCCACCTCATCTGGCTCCTCTCAATGCGGAGGAGCAGCGGTTCTACTCCGAGTCTCACCTGAATGACAGTGCTTCTCACCCTATCTCTAAGGGAGAGCCCAGCCACCCTGCAGAGAGAACTCATTTTGGCCGCTTGTACCCGCGATCTTGTCCTTTCGGTCACTACCCAAAGCTTATGACCATAGGTGAGGGTAGGAACGTAGATCGACCAGTAAATTGAAAGCTTTGCCTTTCTGCTCAGCCCTCTAGTCACCACGACAGACCAGTGCAGAGTCCGCAACACTGCAGACGCCGCACCAATCCGCCTGTCCTTCTCGCGTTCCATCCTTCCCTCACTCGTGAACAAGACCCTGAGGTACTTAAACTCCTCCACTTGAAGCAGGACCTCATCCCCGACACAGAGCTGGCACTCCACTCTTTTTCGGGCGAGAACCATGGACTCAGATTTGGAGGTGTTGATTCTCATCCCAGCCGCTTCACACTCAGCTGCGAACCGATCCAGTGAGAGTTGAAGGTCACCCCTCAACGCCCTGGATGTGCCTGGAAATTCTGTCCATGAAAGTAGTTTCATGGACAGAATCGGTGACAAAGGGAAACCCTGGCGTAGTCCAACTCTCGTTGGAAACGGGTCCGACTTATTGCCGGCAATGCGAACCAAACTCTGACACCGGTCAGACAGGGAACAAACCGCCTGGATTAGGTGGTCCGATACCCCATATTCCTGCAGCACTCCCCACAGTATTCCCCATGGAACACAGTCGAATGCCTTCTCCAAGTCCACAAAACACATGTGGACTGTTTGGGCAAATTCCCATGCACCCTCAAGGACCCTGCCGAGAGTATAGAGCTGGTCCACAGTTCCACGACCAGGACGAAAACCACACTGCTCCTCCTGAATCCGAGATTTGACAACCCGCGGATCCTCCTCTCCAGACCCCCTGAATAGACCTTACCGGGAAGGCTTACCGGAAGTGTGATCCCACGATAGTTAAAACACCTTCCCCGGTCCCCCTTCTTGAAAAGCGGGACCATTAACCCGGTCTGCCAGTCCAGGGGCACCGACCCCGATGTCCACCCGATGCTGCAGAGTCGTGTCAACCAAGACACGCCCACAGCATCCAGGGCCTTAAGGAACTCCACCCGGGGCCTTGCCACCAAATAAAATTATAATTTATTCCCCAACCTAATTTTCTAAAAAAAACAACACTTTGTTTTGTTGTTTTTCACAATACTACAACTGAAAAAAAAAGTTCTGTGATATAATGAATCTATGACGGCGTGTTAGGGCCACATAAAAAAAAAAGCAATTTAAGATTACAAGATTTAATTAGTGACTTTATAGCTCCTGGTTTCAAAGTGGTCTCAGGCAATGCCTATAAAATGACATTACAACTTTTATTCTCGAAAAGTTTAGTTTTTACTCTGCTAACATGACGATCTTTTCTTGTAAATATAAAACATTATTGTCGTAAATTTACGACGTAATTCTCAAAATCTTGATGATTTTAATGTTTTATTTAACAGGCATTGCCCGAGACAGCTAAAGTATAAACACAGGGGACTTGTGTGACTCTTGACCTGGGTGAAAGGTTATTTTACGACTTTAAATCTTGTAAATTTACTACTTTTTTCTCGTAAATTTACGACTTTTAATCTGGTAAATTCACGACTTTAAATCTATGACTGTTTTCTGTCTTTTTTTTTTTTTTTCCAACTATTTTAACTTTGTACTTGTAAATTTTCCTCTTGTAACATTATGACTTTCTTCTAGGGATGTCCGATACTGGCTTTTTTTCCTATATTGTCCAACTCTCAATTTCCGATATCGATACACAAGCTGCACGGTGGTCGAGTGTTTAGCAGCCACACAGTCAGGAGATTTGGAAGACTTGGGTTTGAATCGATTGAGTTTACATTTCCTCCAGGTACTCTTTCAGGTAGACTTTCTCCAGATACCCTCTCCAGGTAGACTTTCTCACACACATAACATCCTTCCGGCCTTCAAAATAAGGGCGCCGCTTGACACGTGTCTAATTGTAAACAAAATAAGCATGTCATAAAAATACCTTACTTGTGCAGTGAGAATTGCATTGGTGACTGACTGCATCTTCCTTAATCACAAGCACGGACTTTACAGTTTGTTTAGATTTTGTAGCAATGTGTGCATCCCATTAGAAAAGTTACCAGGCTGCATCCATTTCTCAATTACTGGGCTGAATTGTCCATTGATGGATTGCATCAGTAAATGTAAGTTTTGCTGGTAAAAATCATTGTAAAATTTAAAAAACTGGGAAATGTAAAACAAATTTGGGAAAAAATGAAATGGATTTCCTAGGGCCCTCGTGATATTGAGGACATTGTTTATGCTTATTAAATATGACTTGAAGTCAAAGCAGTTGCTATTTATGGACCATGTTGGGTGGGGACTCTGAGCAGCTGTTATTACACTTTTAATTCCATTTACACCTAAAGTCCCTGTAAAGAATTCCATGCTTTGTACATCATGTGCTTGTGATTATTAATTAGCGTTTTACTTGCATTTAAGGATAATAATGGGGGGGGCTAGTAAAATATAAAGACTTTATTGCCTAGGCCTACAATTATAGTTTACTATGTGTTTGTTTTTCAATATGTTTTTAATGTTAGCTGGTGCAACAACTTGGCATGCACACGCTCAGCCCTGGCAGCGATGTTGTGTTATAGAAAGTAGAAGAAAGTGTGCTGCAGCGAGTCTGAATACCAGAGCAGTAACCCAAATTTTTGTTTGCTTTTCAAAACTAAAAGTAGCAGAAAGACGGCCTCGCATCTAAAAAAAACACTCATCAGTTGGGACACTCATATGCCAACAAACCACGGTATAAATGGCAGTTTCAAAAATACTGCCAGTGATCAGTAACTTCTTGCTTCTTTCCAGCAGCCGACAAAGTCAGTAAATACAAATAACTTTGGTCTTGTCAGAGTAATCTGCCAGGGCTTTGTATGGAATCATCTATCATTAATCGATCTATCTATCTACCTATCTATCTGTCTATAAGGTAACGTTTTAAGTAACAATTTAATACAAAAGTAAGTCAATCAAGTGCAAAAATAAGTTGATAAGTGTTAATATGAGAATGTAAAAACCTTGTTTGCCACCTGAAATAATGGAAATAAATTTAAGCAGTTCAAAAGTACCAATTTGGCATTGATATCGGATAGTATTTGGGAATGAATGAATGGGAATGTATTTATTGTAGTGGCTTATTGTCAGTTTATGATTGGGACGGTGTAATGTAAAATGTAATGGTAATGTAAAATGTAATGGTGCACACACACACACACACACACTTTTCATTGGCCTGCCATTTTCAAGGCCTTTATTGGCCTAAACAGAAAGTATCACCTGTATTACTTAGCCAGGTGACCAGCAGCAAAGACGCATTTCCGCTGAGATGTACACAAATGTCCTCTGTTAGGTTGCGATGTATTTGCGTTGTAGAGCTGTCATTTGCTCCTGCTGATGTGGCAGAAAAGCGTCTGGGTCACAGAGTCAGCTGGCACCACGGCTAATGGCCAGGCTGTGTGTGTGAGCGGCAGTGTGTGAATTTGCTCACAAACAAACGGTTTAGTTGTGTGTGTGTGTGCATCCTCAGCCCCCCAGCTCTGCTCTCAGTCCACACACTGAGTCGCGCTCTGAAATGTGGAGCCGAGTGATGACAGGCCGATCGGGGATGGACAATGTGCTGTAATTTGTGAGGGGCCAGGCCCGGAGAAGAATGATGGGTAATTAAGAGGAAGACATGAGAGACACCACAGGGGCCATTGGCTGGGTCTAGCGATAAACTCCCACCCCCAGAGTATATAGTTGCTAACCTTTAAAAAAGTTATGCATTTCATTTCACATGGTACTTAATATAATGTGTTTAACAATGTTGGCCTTTGACAAGAGAAGTCTCAAGTCATTTTTGTTCTAAAATAAAGCATTGGATTTAAGCACGGCAATTTTTCTATGGATGTGTGTTTTTTTTTAGCTATTTTAATGATAAGGACCTTAAACGTTACATAACAGTTTAATTTGTCGTAAGTCTATTAGTCATGCCTGTTGACTGGGGCGCAAGGATGACGTCATGTGACGCTGAGCGTGCACACTCTGTTAAAAAAAGTCGATGTGGATGTCCTAAAATATGCAATTTTTCATAGGATATGGGGTGTATTTTCATTTCTACACACGTTTGTTAGCTAGATGACTTCTTCCTCTTCAATTTGGCATGGAATTTTTTGGACCACAACCAAAGTGAAGTCCAACGTGAAGCTTTTCAAGCTGATGGTTGGGAGCGTCAGGACAGGTTAAAAGGTACGTAGCGAGCGTTAAGATCGTGCATGTTTGTGTTCTGGTTGAATGGGGGGGCTTGTGGTTTGGAAGCCACTGTTGTTCGGCGTATGTTCCATTTTTTCTTGCAATGATAAGCGTGTTGATCAAACACTTTCGCGTAGCTTTAATAGCGTCTGTGCAAAGGTTACAGTATGTAGGACATCCATTCCCTTTAATATCTATCTGCACATGAAATGTCATTCTAATCCGGTGGTGCAAAATAACTTTTTTAATACTTTGGTTAGTGAAGTGAATGCGCTATCAAATTAAAGTTAGTCATGTTTTATCAGATAGAATTTAACATTCAACCTAAAGTGTTGGTTTCACTTTATTCAAATAAAACGTGAATGCATTAGCCATAATTTGTTGTTTACTTTTTTGTTTATATCCATAATTAATGTAAACCTGAAAAAGCACTTTGGCTTAAACTGCACTGTCCAGTATCCGGATATTTATTTCACCGTCAGATTTTGATGAATTTTTGGCTAAAAAGTTAATGAATCGATTTAAAGTTAGGGAATCGATCCGGATCATGTCGTTCGAAATGAACCAATATTGTTGAATCAAATCAGTGACCACGAATCGTGATACAAATCGAATCAATGTTGTTTGTTCAGTTCCAAATATGAAAATTGTAAGTATTTTGTAAATAAAATGTTTTGTTGTAAAACAACCCATTTTGTGGTGTTGTTTATGTTGTGGTAAAGTTGTTTAGATATTTGAGCTGTCACAAAAGCAATAAAAGTGTGTCAAAGTGAAATTCATTGTTTTATTATTTTATAAGCTCGAAATGTATTAGCCTTTTGTAGTTGGGAACTGCTGTTTTCCTAATAAAAAAAGACACTTTATTAATTCCATTCCATTCCATTTTCTTCCGCTTATCCGGGGTCGCGGGGGCAGCAGTCTCAATAAGGAAGTCCAGACTTCTCGGTCTCCAGCGACTTCTTCCAGCTCTACCGGGAGGACACCAAGGCGTTCCCAGGCTAGCTGTGAGACATAGTCCCTCTAGCATGCCCTAGGTCTTCCCCGGGGCCTTCTCCCGGCCGGGCATGCCTGAAACACCTCACCAGGAAGGCGCCCGGGAGGGAGATGCCCGAGCCACCTCAACTGGCTCCTCTTGATGTGAAGGAGCAGCGGCTCTACTCTGAGCTCCTCCCGGATGGTCGAGCGCCTCACCCTAGCCATAAAACATAATATTCACAGTGTTCTGCATGCCTTGAAAGATCAGTCAAAATTTATACCACAAGCTAATATCGTCATGAATCACCTTTAAAATATTTCTGGTTTGACTGTTTGGACCACTGACACCAGTTATTTGATCAGTTATTTTAGCTTACCTTTTAATCACCTTAGGGACCCTGTGCAATGACAGCATAAATAAAACTTTAAGAACACAAAGTTTCAATCCATGGAGAGTTAGGACCACAACTGAACCACTTCCATTGTCTTTTGTATTACACTGTATTATAACAAAACAAATGTAAAACTTTCTGAAATGTGGATTTGCAAACATACTTCCTCTCCTCATCCTCTCACAACCCTTTTCATCTTATGGAGGTTTCGCCACATTTCTACAGGGACACAAAACCGCATACAGGACCGAATCCTCAAGCTGCACAGCAGGCAGACCCGGTTCTCACAGACCTGAGAAAAAACCCACCAAAAAACCCTCATATCAGCACATGTCTGTGCATTTCTCTCTTACATCTCCCTTGCAGCCTATAAATCACCAAAGCTCACCCCTGGGCCCGTTAAATATATGTGCACGGCGTCTCGGACTAATTGATAACGTTACAATGTGAACTGCTTCATAGTGGTGCTAAATTGAAAACACCAGGGGAGGAAAGCAGTGGGACAGACGCTGGGAACATTTGAGAGGAGAGACCCAGATCACCCATGGGATGTTGGGAGGAGATGTTCGATGCAGTGAAGAAGGATGCTTCGAAGAGAGCGGAAGACAATAACATCAAAATAAGAACGAGAAAAATTCTGAAAACCTTCAGCATATCAGTAAGTGGAATAATATTATAGAACGAATTGAGCAAATAACTCAAAAATTGCACAAAAATGAGCCAACATGAGTCTTATTTATGTCTTTAAAAATTATTTACTCTTGTTATGTCTATGTTGGAGGCCGCACAGTGGTCGAGTGGGTAGCATGCTGTCCTCACGGTCAGGAGGTTCAGAGTTCGAATCGTCGTTGGGCATCTCTGTGTGGAGTTGGCATGTTCTCCCCGTGCGTGTGTGGCTTTTCTCCGGGTACTCCGGTTTCCTCCCACATTCCAAAAACATGCATGTTAGGTTAATTGGTCACTCTAAATTGTCCATCAGAATGTGAATGGTTCTTTGTCTGCCCTGGTATTGACTGGTGACCAGTGCAGGGTGTACCCCGTCTCCTGCCCAAAGTCAGCTGGGATAGGCTACCCTGCGACCCTAATGAGGATAAGCGGTATAAAAAATGGATGGATGTCTATGTTGGGTAATAGGGGTATATAGGTGACTATAGGGGTGTTAGTTTATGTCTAGAGTGCTCTAATAATCTTAACAACCTTATTTAAACTGTAAAAAGGTTTTCTATGCTCTAACTACAAAAATATTGCACTATAAATAAGTCAAAATTCACATTTTGAATTCCATTTCACTTGCCGAAATTTACTTATCAAGCTTACCACCAATTAACCACAATAAACGGTGGATAATCGTATATATTATACGAATCATTCAAAAGGCATTGAGATCATTGAGCCCCAAATATTTTCACCAAGAGCCGCATACAGACTAATCAAGGGCTGCTCGGGCCACATTTACATTTTTTAAACCAACCGAAATAGATATGCTGAGACATGTTTTTATATATTTAAAAAAAATAGCAGCCTGCATCTCAGCTTTGTTTTATCAGTGACAAAGCATATTAGTGTTAACTTTTTTTGTAATCTTTTTCATGTAATATAATGTCTTTAGTCTCAACATTTATAAAAATGATGACTCATACACAACCAAATTTTCCTGAAAAACTTTCGTAAAACTTTATTCTTTGTTTTGCTTCTCATATTGCGACGATTTCCTTTCTGTCTTAATATTGTGACTTTGCACTCTTAATAAAATAAGTCTAATTTTACAAGAATTAAGACAAAATACTTATTTTGTCTTTATTCTTGTAAAATTAGACTTATTTTTTTCATTTTTGCTGTTTTTTTAATTTTCCAACTTTATTTTCATAACGTGCCAATGGCACGTTAATTAAAAAATTTTGAAAGTTTAACCTTTACATTCATTATTACACACTTTGAATTGTGTTCTGCATGTAAAACTATAATTGTAAAAATATAATAATGTGCTTTGTGTTAGCATTTTGGGCTTTCTCTAACAGATTAAATGGGTTTACATTGTTACTTATGGCGAAAACTGATTTGGTTGGACTGACCTTCTGGAACAGATCAATGATGCCAATCAAGTTTCCTCTGTAGCTCAAAAGACCTCAGATCAACAAATAATTTGATGTAACTGGAAACTATTCCATCTGATCTTCCATTATTTCCTATGTGGAAATTATTTTGAAATTTGCATTAAATTCCAGTGTACTTTTGAAGTACTCACATACAAATGAAAATGCATTGAACATAACCTTTTCAGGGAGGACATTTTGTCCAATCTGCAGATAAGAAGCGCAGCAGATAGAGGCCGAGAGCTGAGGAAGAGGAGGAGGGAGTCCGTCTTTGATCTCTCCGCTCGTCTGCCACGCTGTTTCCCTTCAAGGCTTCCTGGTAAGTTTCAGTAGACACCGCCAGGTCCATTCTCGGGGATTGGACACTAATGGATCAGTTAAAGGGGCCTATTCTTTATGGCCTGGCTAAGTGTTATCATGTGGGGTTAAAGACACTGACCATGGAGCAAATCCCTGTTAGACAGCTCCTCCTCTGGGGGAAAACAATCAAGAAAGTCAGATTATTGGGAGAAATGTTATCTCATTNGAGTGATTCATTCATAAACCTAGGTTAGGCTTATAGGGCTGTCACGTGATGAACGAACGACTCAAAACCCGAAGACTCGAGAGATGAACTAATCAATTCTCTTTCCGGCTCAGGCAGCATAGGTTAAGCTCACATGACGCTGTCACGTAATGAACGAACGACTCGAAAAGGGACAGAGAGGTGAGGTAAGTGATTCATAGACACCCTACTTTCTCTCAATACTGTCAGTTACTAATATTCCAAGTTAGTAGCAAAAATGACAGTCAGACATATCAGGGATGATGGATCGAAAGATAAAGGATTAAGTGAATGTCTTGCTTCCTTAATGGGGTGTCCTGAAACTTAATGGGGTGTCCAATCTTTTTCCAGCAAGGGCAGCATATGCAAATGTAAAAGGAAGTCCAACTCATAATGTCTGATTCCGATATCAACAGATACCAATATGTGTAATATCACATGTCTCCTGTTGTGGGATTAACACATATACAGTATGTTGTGAAGTTGCAGGCATGAGCAATTGGCTTCCCGTTAACGTGTTTTTAACACATTAACTTTGACAGCCCTAATAAAAAGACAAAGTTTTGTCTTTAAATATGTGTAAAAAGGACAGCAAATAGACAAAGACAAATAGATAAGATAAAACAGTGAACTGTTGATTGTCCACTGGCAACTTCATGCTGGAACTGTTAGTGCTGCACATCAGTCAATAAGAATTTACATATACCTACATCACCTATGTATGATGTATCTGAAAGGTGTAGTGTCTAGGTTTGCATGAATTATACAGCCTAGGTCCCCAAGGTGGGGGTACACGTACACCCAAAGGTGCACCAAATGCAGATGGGGGTATGTGAATAAAAATTTAAAACAATCAAACACCCTCAATTACGAGTGTGCCTAAACACCTGACGGCGTAAGAAGAACGAGCAGAAAGCACAATGTTGTTCATTTCTCTGTGTGCATCTATAAGATAACGTTTGATGATTATTTTGTTCATTAACAGTGTTTCATCTTGAAGATTTCATTTTTTTGGTGCACCAATCCCTGCAGGGCATTTCCCTGAAAATGAGGCTGCATCGTTGGTTGTATGTATATTTTTGTACTTCGGAGACTGCTTTATCGTGATTGTTAAATTTTCCTCTGCAATTTGGTAATAAATTAATATGCAGATTTCAACCATAGCCATCGTAAGTGGACACAAAATGTGATGCTCTAATTCAAGCCATTCAATAAGAATGCCAACGTGGGATGATTACTAATCTATTTATCAGTGCTCATGTCAAACTTTATCCAAATGTAAAATACACAATTTCACCCGGAATTACTATACAATTAAATAACTATGTTCAATGTTTCTGAAAGATATGTAGGATAATTATTTCTTATCTAAATACTGTATACCTATTTATTAGTGCTCATGTGAAAAGTTGTCAAATGTAACCGTGCAAAATAAAAAATGTTGACCCGAAATTACTATTAAATATACCAACCAATTAATTGTGCTCAATATTTAGTGAATTCGTAGTTAATTCATATAGTTGATTTATATACAAAGAGTTGTGTTTTTTAATTGTTCATGAGTAGGTGTTCATGACTTCGCGTCAAATGTCAAATGTCAAATGTAACAGGGTATACCCCGGTAAAAAGTTCGGGAACCACTGGTGTAGTGGGTAGCACCATTGGAACATGGCACAGGGGACTGTGGTTTGAATCCTACTCAGGGTAAATGGCAGCATATGACGGTATATTATTATTGTTCTCATAAAAGCAATACTGGCCCTCAGAGTGTCTGCCAAAAAAATTCTGGCTGGTCAAGTCCCCACTGAAATCCCATGTACCAAATGCACCGCCCACCAATGATAACTTTTTATCAAATCAGTTAAATAAAAAAACCCTTTCAAGAACTAAAGTTTGGCATTGTGGACATTGTGGTTTTTTTTATGTTAAAATATTGTCTTGGCTCGTACTCGATATCGGGTATTGTCTCGTGAGCTGAGTGTATATTGAGACGTTCCTATTTATGACACAGCTCAATGGAAACATATTCATCCTTATTTTATGTTATCATTATTCACTTTTCTATGTTTCATGATTCTGACCTCACATCACTGTCGTTCAATACCGTACACAAAGATTTTACCTCATCCATACTTTCAATTGCTAATATTAGATTAGTCGCGGGTTTCTTTCGAAAATGACTCAGTGATCATGAAAATAGTCATTAGTTTGCAAATCTGCAACAAAAACCACACCAGTAAAAGAGGTCTTTCTGAATGAAAATATCAACTCTGCTTTGTTCTGAAATATTAGTCAATGTCCCAATCCTTTTACAACATCCTGTAATTAATCTTTAAAGGAAAAGGTTCAAGAGACAGACAAGAGATTTTGACTGCAATGAGCTGGTTTCTATTATTGCAGTTAGCTCACAATAAACACATTAAAGGTCCGGTTTTATGAAGAGAAGAGTGGACCATCAATCGTTGTAACACATAAAAGCTGAAATCTGATTGGGCAAAAATACTTAACATATACAGTACATACCCTCCTGATTACAATTTTAAGGCCAGTTGTAAAATTGCAAGAATTTACCTTTGGCATTGTTGGATCCTAAAGGGTTTCTAAGTAGTGTTTCAGAAATGGGAGTGAGCCAAAAACCATTTGGAGTAAGAAATTTATTGCAAACAACCTTTAAACCGAACTAGGCCGATCAAACATTTAGGACCACAGCTCAAAAGAACCCAAAGACGTCCCTAAAATATAAATAAAATGTTAAAAAAAAATGACAGTAATGAGCAGCTGCTCAAGATGGTGACGATGGCTTCACGGAGGGCATCCACTTTTTTGTAACCTTCCCTTGCCACGCATCCCCAAACATTCTCATATGAACTGAGCTCGGGGGAACGTGTAGGATGGTCCGTCAGACTTCTTTCCCCGGAAGAAGTCCTTTGTCAGGCAAGCATTGTGAACTGCAGCGTTGTCCTGTTGAAAAAGGCAGTAATCAGGAACAACCTGAAGCTCTATTGTTCCATTGAAGGAAAGAACAGCCCAGATCATGATGGCGTCTCCTCTATGGTGCCGTGTGGAAAACATCTCAGGTGGGATCTCCTTGTCATGCCAGTAATGTTAGGAGCCATCGGGAACATCAAGTTTCCATTTTTTTTCATCAGAGAATAAAACTTCCTTCCACCTTTCAGTCTCCCATGTTTGGTGCGTTAAAATCAACCTTCTCACCACAAGCTTCCCATGAAGAAGCCGTGGGTTTGTGAGAATAAACTGTTGTCCGTCGTCATTTCATTGCCACATTTAGCAGTGATTTATACAAGGGGAGAAAAGCATCAGGAGAGTGTCTTTTCCAAGCACAACAGCTTGCTGCAATTTAGATTATACGAGGGGAAACCGCTGAAACAAATATTTGACCGTCGTCCGTAAAGAAATGATGTGGATACACAGTATTAATACAGCACAGGCTGAAAAAGGAGTCAAAGGCTAGGTAACAAAGGTGGTAGGTTTAGGTGGTCTAAGACAGTCTTCGTTTGAGTAAAACATCCTTAAAACGTCCTTGTTATTATTATGTCTCACACAGGCGGGGTTTTTTTTTTTTGGCATAAACACGCTGTGTGGTTAAGCCACAACCGCTGGGGGGTTGGGCACATATTTAGAAAGGCTCTGATCACATTCAAGTCTATTGTACTGTTTATCTTTTCAATAGCTTAGTGGCATTTGGAGGGCTCAATTTCATTAGCAAATTGTGAAACTCAAACCCTAAAGCCGGAAATGGTGCCTAAAATGTAGGTGTGGTGCTGAAGGGGAAATATTCCGCTTTTCTTATTCCTTGGTGTAGTGCTGTGGTTCTCAGTTCTTTTCTGTCATGCCCCCACTGGGGGACCAACGCTTTTGCGCCCCCTGGTTTGAAATATGGTATTAATTAATAATATGTATTTATATGTCTGTACTGTACAGACTGAACTCGCAAAGTCTACAAGCGTCTTCAAGAGTCAAATTGCATGCTGAGTTTGACAAATGTATACAGTTCATGTTGGCAGGTCTGCACTAATATTCAAAGTCCTCCCTGCCTCTGAATCCCCCACCCCTGCAATTTGCAATTCATTGATTTCCTATCTTTATGTTGCAGCATATACTGCATGTTTGTTTATTAGTAGCAGTTATGGCCACAAAATCCTGTCATGTTTTATAATCAGCATACTGTGGGTATAGGTCTGTGTTTTGGGACAAGGGAGCAAATTTAAACGAAATGCATCTTAATGAATGTGTGCCTTTGCTTTTTAAATGACATGCTGAGTTACAGATAATTGAAGCGGAAAAACAGCAAACTGGGGTATGTGCAGTACATAACGTAGCATGCGTGGAGCAGCACTCGCACATGGAGACCTTCGCCGCTCTCCCTGAGTGAATGGGGAGACGCAAACACTCTAATTAATATGTCACATTGAAAATATTTTAATCGCTTACAAATGGGGCTGAGTGCACACTGCCCTCTAACATTTATTTACAGTGAGGCTGAGACTTACTGGCACGAGGCAAATTCTTCAATGTCTTAATTAGAGGGAGCCTTCTGATGCATGTGTGGAATCCTCTGCGGTCTGTAAAAACCACCCCTTCTTAAAAAAAATGTCCCCTTCCTTAATCATTACCAAATGGAGACCCCCTTCCCTCTTTCCCATCATGGCTGATATAAGGAATCACAGAGGAAGGAAGTGATTGTATTCAATGGGTACTTTCCATTTTTATTTTTTAAAGCCGAGTCACATCACCCCCACGGCGCTTACAGTTACGGACGCTTTCACGCGTCCCAGTGTGCAGTTGCGAGGAATTGCTTATAATTAAGTTTTATTTGTTTGGGAGCCTCAGGGTAGTACATCCTTTATGCACATTATTTCCATTCCATCCATCTGTTTTCTTCCGCTTATCCGAGGTTGGGTCGTGGGGGCAGCAGTCTAAGCAGGGAAGTCCAGACGTCCCTCTCTCGGCCACTTTGTCCAGCTCTTCCTGGCGGATGCCGAGGCGTTCCCAGGCCAGCTGAAAGACAGTCTCTCCAGCGTGTCCTGGGTCTTCCCCGAGGCCTCCTACCGGTTGGACGTGCCCTGAACATCTCCCCGGGGAGGCGTCCGGGAGGCATCCTAACCAGATGCCCGAGCCACCTCATCTGGCTCCTCTCAATGCGGAGGAGCAGCGGTTCTACTCCGAGTCTCACCTGAATGACAGTGCTTCTCACCCTATCTCTAAGGGAGAGCCCAGCCACCCTGCAGAGAGAACTCATTTTGGCCGCTTGTACCCGCGATCTTGTCCTTTCGGTCACTACCCAAAGCTTATGACCATAGGTGAGGGTAGGAACGTAGATCGACCAGTAAATTGAAAGCTTTGCCTTTCTGCTCAGCCCTCTAGTCACCACGACAGACCAGTGCAGAGTCCGCAACACTGCAGACGCCGCACCAATCCGCCTGTCCTTCTCGCGTTCCATCCTTCCCTCACTCGTGAACAAGACCCTGAGGTACTTAAACTCCTCCACTTGAAGCAGGACCTCATCCCCGACACAGAGCTGGCACTCCACTCTTTTTCGGGCGAGAACCATGGACTCAGATTTGGAGGTGTTGATTCTCATCCCAGCCGCTTCACACTCAGCTGCGAACCGATCCAGTGAGAGTTGAAGGTCACCCCTCAACGCCTTGGATGTGCCTGGAAATTCTGTCCATGAAAGTAGTTTCATGGACAGAATCGGTGACAAAGGGAAACCCTGGCGTAGTCCAACTCTCGTTGGAAACGGGTCCGACTTATTGCCGGCAATGCGAACCAAACTCTGACACCGGTCAGACAGGGAACAAACCGCCTGGATTAGGTGGTCCGATACCCCATATTCCTGCAGCACTCCCCACAGTATTCCCCATGGAACACAGTCGAATGCCTTCTCCAAGTCCACAAAACACATGTGGACTGTTTGGGCAAATTCCCATGCACCCTCAAGGACCCTGCCGAGAGTATAGAGCTGGTCCACAGTTCCACGACCAGGACGAAAACCACACTGCTCCTCCTGAATCCGAGATTTGACAACCCGCGGATCCTCCTCTCCAGACCCCCTGAATAGACCTTACCGGGAAGGCTTACCGGAAGTGTGATCCCACGATAGTTAAAACACCTTCCCCGGTCCCCCTTCTTGAAAAGCGGGACCATTAACCCGGTCTGCCAGTCCAGGGGCACCGACCCCGATGTCCACCCGATGCTGCAGAGTCGTGTCAACCAAGACACGCCCACAGCATCCAGGGCCTTAAGGAACTCCACCCGGGGCCTTGCCACCAAATAAAATTATAATTTATTCCCCAACCTAATTTTCTAAAAAAAACAACACTTTGTTTTGTTGTTTTTCACAATACTACAACTGAAAAAAAAAGTTCTGTGATATAATGAATCTATGACGGCGTGTTAGGGCCACATAAAAAAAAAAGCAATTTAAGATTACAAGATTTAATTAGTGACTTTATAGCTCCTGGTTTCAAAGTGGTCTCAGGCAATGCCTATAAAATGACATTACAACTTTTATTCTCGAAAAGTTTAGTTTTTACTCTGCTAACATGACGATCTTTTCTTGTAAATATAAAACATTATTGTCGTAAATTTACGACGTAATTCTCAAAATCTTGATGATTTTAATGTTTTATTTAACAGGCATTGCCCGAGACAGCTAAAGTATAAACACAGGGGACTTGTGTGACTCTTGACCTGGGTGAAAGGTTATTTTACGACTTTAAATCTTGTAAATTTACTACTTTTTTCTCGTAAATTTACGACTTTTAATCTGGTAAATTCACGACTTTAAATCTATGACTGTTTTCTGTCTTTTTTTTTTTTTTTCCAACTATTTTAACTTTGTACTTGTAAATTTTCCTCTTGTAACATTATGACTTTCTTCTAGGGATGTCCGATACTGGCTTTTTTTCCTATATTGTCCAACTCTCAATTTCCGATATCGATACACAAGCTGCACGGTGGTCGAGTGTTTAGCAGCCACACAGTCAGGAGATTTGGAAGACTTGGGTTTGAATCGATTGAGTTTACATTTCCTCCAGGTACTCTTTCAGGTAGACTTTCTCCAGATACCCTCTCCAGGTAGACTTTCTCACACACATAACATCCTTCCGGCCTTCAAAATAAGGGCGCCGCTTGACACGTGTCTAATTGTAAACAAAATAAGCATGTCATAAAAATACCTTACTTGTGCAGTGAGAATTGCATTGGTGACTGACTGCATCTTCCTTAATCACAAGCACGGACTTTACAGTTTGTTTAGATTTTGTAGCAATGTGTGCATCCCATTAGAAAAGTTACCAGGCTGCATCCATTTCTCAATTACTGGGCTGAATTGTCCATTGATGGATTGCATCAGTAAATGTAAGTTTTGCTGGTAAAAATCATTGTAAAATTTAAAAAACTGGGAAATGTAAAACAAATTTGGGAAAAAATGAAATGGATTTCCTAGGGCCCTCGTGATATTGAGGACATTGTTTATGCTTATTAAATATGACTTGAAGTCAAAGCAGTTGCTATTTATGGACCATGTTGGGTGGGGATTCTGAGCAGCTGTTATTACACTTTTAATTCCATTTACACCTAAAGTCCCTGTAAAGAATTCCATGCTTTGTACATCATGTGCTTGTGATTATTAATTAGCGTTTTACTTGCATTTAAGGATAATAATGGGGGGGGCTAGTAAAATATAAAGACTTTATTGCCTAGGCCTACAATTATAGTTTACTATGTGTTTGTTTTTCAATATGTTTTTAATGTTAGCTGGTGCAACAACTTGGCATGCACACGCTCAGCCCTGGCAGCGATGTTGTGTTATAGAAAGTAGAAGAAAGTGTGCTGCAGCGAGTCTGAATACCAGAGCAGTAACCCAAATTTTTGTTTGCTTTTCAAAACTAAAAGTAGCAGAAAGACGGCCTCGCATCTAAAAAAAACACTCATCAGTTGGGACACTCATATGCCAACAAACCACGGTATAAATGGCAGTTTCAAAAATACTGCCAGTGATCAGTAACTTCTTGCTTCTTTCCAGCAGCCGACAAAGTCAGTAAATACAAATAACTTTGGTCTTGTCAGAGTAATCTGCCAGGGCTTTGTATGGAATCATCTATCATTAATCGATCTATCTATCTACCTATCTATCTGTCTATAAGGTAACGTTTTAAGTAACAATTTAATACAAAAGTAAGTCAATCAAGTGCAAAAATAAGTTGATTAGTGTTAATATGAGAATGTAAAAACCTTGTTTGCCACCTGAAATAATGGAAATAAATTTAAGCAGTTCAAAAGTACCAATTTGGCATTGATATCGGATAGTATTTGGGAATGAATGAATGGGAATGTATTTATTGTAGTGGCTTATTGTCAGTTTATGATTGGGACGGTGTAATGTAAAATGTAATGGTAATGTAAAATGTAATGGTGCACACACACACACACACACACTTTTCATTGGCCTGCCATTTTCAAGGCCTTTATTGGCCTAAACAGAAAGTATCACCTGTATTACTTAGCCAGGTGACCAGCAGCAAAGACGCATTTCCGCTGAGATGTACACAAATGTCCTCTGTTAGGTTGCGATGTATTTGCGTTGTAGAGCTGTCATTTGCTCCTGCTGATGTGGCAGAAAAGCGTCTGGGTCACAGAGTCAGCTGGCACCACGGCTAATGGCCAGGCTGTGTGTGTGAGCGGCAGTGTGTGAATTTGCTCACAAACAAACGGTTTAGTTGTGTGTGTGTGTGCATCCTCAGCCCCCCAGCTCTGCTCTCAGTCCACACACTGAGTCGCGCTCTGAAATGTGGAGCCGAGTGATGACAGGCCGATCGGGGATGGACAATGTGCTGTAATTTGTGAGGGGCCAGGCCCGGAGAAGAATGATGGGTAATTAAGAGGAAGACATGAGAGACACCACAGGGGCCATTGGCTGGGTCTAGCGATAAACTCCCACCCCCAGAGTATATAGTTGCTAACCTTTAAAAAAGTTATGCATTTCATTTCACATGGTACTTAATATAATGTGTTTAACAATGTTGGCCTTTGACAAGAGAAGTCTCAAGTCATTTTTGTTCTAAAATAAAGCATTGGATTTAAGCACGGCAATTTTTCTATGGATGTGTGTTTTTTTTTAGCTATTTTAATGATAAGGACTTTAAACGTTACATAACAGTTTAATTTGTCGTAAGTCTATTAGTCATGCCTGTTGACTGGGGCGCAAGGATGACGTCATGTGACGCTGAGCGTGCACACTCTGTTAAAAAAAGTCGATGTGGATGTCCTAAAATATGCAATTTTTCATAGGATATGGGGTGTATTTTCATTTCTACACACGTTTGTTAGCTAGATGACTTCTTCCTCTTCAATTTGGCATGGAATTTTTTGGACCACAACCAAAGTGAAGTCCAACGTGAAGCTTTTCAAGCTGATGGTTGGGAGCGTCAGGACAGGTTAAAAGGTACGTAGCGAGCGTTAAGATCGTGCATGTTTGTGTTCTGGTTGAATGGGGGGGCTTGTGGTTTGGAAGCCACTGTTGTTCGGCGTATGTTCCATTTTTTCTTGCAATGATAAGCGTGTTGATCAAACACTTTCGCGTAGCTTTAATAGCGTCTGTGCAAAGGTTACAGTATGTAGGACATCCATTCCCTTTAATATCTATCTGCACATGAAATGTCATTCTAATCCGGTGGTGCAAAATAACTTTTTTAATACTTTGGTTAGTGAAGTGAATGCGCTATCAAATTAAAGTTAGTCATGTTTTATCAGATAGAATTTAACATTCAACCTAAAGTGTTGGTTTCACTTTATTCAAATAAAACGTGAATGCATTAGCCATAATTTGTTGTTTACTTTTTTGTTTATATCCATAATTAATGTAAACCTGAAAAAGCACTTTGGCTTAAACTGCACTGTCCAGTATCCGGATATTTATTTCACCGTCAGATTTTGATGAATTTTTGGCTAAAAAGTTAATGAATCGATTTAAAGTTAGGGAATCGATCCGGATCATGTCGTTCGAAATGAACCAATATTGTTGAATCAAATCAGTGACCACGAATCGTGATACAAATCGAATCAATGTTGTTTGTTCAGTTCCAAATATGAAAATTGTAAGTATTTTGTAAATAAAATGTTTTGTTGTAAAACAACCCATTTTGTGGTGTTGTTTATGTTGTGGTAAAGTTGTTTAGATATTTGAGCTGTCACAAAAGCAATAAAAGTGTGTCAAAGTGAAATTCATTGTTTTATTATTTTATAAGCTCGAAATGTATTAGCCTTTTGTAGTTGGGAACTGCTGTTTTCCTAATAAAAAAAGACACTTTATTAATTCCATTCCATTCCATTTTCTTCCGCTTATCCGGGGTCGCGGGGGCAGCAGTCTCAATAAGGAAGTCCAGACTTCTCGGTCTCCAGCGACTTCTTCCAGCTCTACCGGGAGGACACCAAGGCGTTCCCAGGCTAGCTGTGAGACATAGTCCCTCTAGCATGCCCTAGGTCTTCCCCGGGGCCTTCTCCCGGCCGGGCATGCCTGAAACACCTCACCAGGAAGGCGCCCGGGAGGGAGATGCCCGAGCCACCTCAACTGGCTCCTCTTGATGTGAAGGAGCAGCGGCTCTACTCTGAGCTCCTCCCGGATGGTCGAGCGCCTCACCCTAGCCATAAAACATAATATTTACAGTGTTCTGCATGCCTTGAAAGATCAGTCAAAATTTATACCACAAGCTAATATCGTCATGAATCACCTTTAAAATATTTCTGGTTTGACTGTTTGGACCACTGACACCAGTTATTTGATCAGTTATTTTAGCTTACCTTTTAATCACCTTAGGGACCCTGTGCAATGACAGCATAAATAAAACTTTAAGAACACAAAGTTTCAATCCATGGAGAGTTAGGACCACAACTGAACCACTTCCATTGTCTTTTGTATTACACTGTATTATAACAAAACAAATGTAAAACTTTCTGAAATGTGGATTTGCAAACATACTTCCTCTCCTCATCCTCTCACAACCCTTTTCATCTTATGGAGGTTTCGCCACATTTCTACAGGGACACAAAACCGCATACAGGACCGAATCCTCAAGCTGCACAGCAGGCAGACCCGGTTCTCACAGACCTGAGAAAAAACCCACCAAAAAACCCTCATATCAGCACATGTCTGTGCATTTCTCTCTTACATCTCCCTTGCAGCCTATAAATCACCAAAGCTCACCCCTGGGCCCGTTAAATATATGTGCACGGCGTCTCGGACTAATTGATAACGTTACAATGTGAACTGCTTCATAGTGGTGCTAAATTGAAAACACCAGGGGAGGAAAGCAGTGGGACAGACGCTGGGAACATTTGAGAGGAGAGACCCAGATCACCCATGGGATGTTGGGAGGAGATGTTCGATGCAGTGAAGAAGGATGCTTCGAAGAGAGCGGAAGACAATAACATCAAAATAAGAACGAGAAAAATTCTGAAAACCTTCAGCATATCAGTAAGTGGAATAATATTATAGAACGAATTGAGCAAATAACTCAAAAATTGCACAAAAATGAGCCAACATGAGTCTTATTTATGTCTTTAAAAATTATTTACTCTTGTTATGTCTATGTTGGAGGCCGCACAGTGGTCGAGTGGGTAGCATGCTGTCCTCACGGTCAGGAGGTTCAGAGTTCGAATCGTCGTTGGGCATCTCTGTGTGGAGTTGGCATGTTCTCCCCGTGCGTGTGTGGCTTTTCTCCGGGTACTCCGGTTTCCTCCCACATTCCAAAAACATGCATGTTAGGTTAATTGGTCACTCTAAATTTTCCATCAGAATGTGAATGGTTCTTTGTCTGCCCTGGTATTGACTGGTGACCAGTGCAGGGTGTACCCTGTCTCCTGCCCAAAGTCAGCTGGGATAGGCTACCCTGCGACCCTAATGAGGATAAGCGGTATAAAAAATGGATGGATGTCTATGTTGGGTAATAGGGGTATATAGGTGACTATAGGGGTGTTAGTTTATGTCTAGAGTGCTCTAATAATCTTAACAACCTTATTTAAACTGTAAAAAGGTTTTCTATGCTCTAACTACAAAAATATTGCACTATAAATAAGTCAAAATTCACATTTTGATTTCCATTTCACTTGCCGAAATTTACTTATCAAGCTTACCACCAATTAACCACAATAAACGGTGGATAATCGTATATATTATACGAATCATTCAAAAGGCATTGAGATCATTGAGCCCCAAATATTTTCACCAAGAGCCGCATACAGACTAATCAAGGGCTGCTCGGGCCACATTTACATTTTTTAAACCAACCGAAATAGATATGCTGAGACATGTTTTTATATATTTAAAAAAAATAGCAGCCTGCATCTCAGCTTTGTTTTATCAGTGACAAAGCATATTAGTGTTAACTTTTTTTGTAATCTTTTTCATGTAATATAATGTCTTTAGTCTCAACATTTATAAAAATGATGACTCATACACAACCTAATTTTCCTGAAAAACTTTTGTAAAACTTTATTCTTTGTTTTGCTTCTCATATTGCGACGATTTCCTTTCTGTCTTAATATTGTGACTTTGCACTCTTAATAAAATAAGTCTAATTTTACAAGAATTAAGACAAAATACTTATTTTGTCTTTATTCTTGTAAAATTAGACTTATTTTTTTCATTTTTGCTGTTTTTTTAATTTTCCAACTTTATTTTCATAACGTGCCAATGGCCACTTCCGCAGGCCATAATTGGCCCAATGGCCGCACTTTGAAAAATTTTGGAAATTTAACATTTACATTCATTATTACACACTTTGAATTGTGTTCTGCATGTAAAACTATAATTGTAAAAATATAATAATGTGCTTTGTGTTAGCATTTTGGGCTTTCTCTAACAGATTAAATGGGTTTACATTGTTACTTATGGCGAAAACTGATTTGGTTGGACTGACCTTCTGGAACAGATCAATGATGCCAATCAAGTTTCCTCTGTAGCTCAAAAGACCTCAGATCAACAAATAATTTGATGTAACTGGAAATTATTCCATCTGATCTTCCATTATTTCCTATGTGGAAATTATTTTGAAATTTGCATTAAATTCCAGTGTACTTTTGAAGTACTCACATACAAATGAAAATGCATTGAACATAACCTTTTCAGGGAGGACATTTTGTCCAATCTGCAGATAAGTAGCGCAGCAGATAGAGGCCGAGAGCTGAGGAAGAGGAGGAGGGAGTCCGTCTTTGATCTCTCCGCTCGTCTGCCACGCTGTTTCCCTTCAAGTCTTCCTGGTAAGTTTCAGTAGACACCGCCAGGTCCATTCTCGGGGATTGGACACTAATGGATCAGTTAAAGGGGCCTATTCTTTATGGCCTGGCTAAGTGTTATCATGTGGGGTTAAAGACACTGACCATGGAGCAAATCCCTGTTAGACAGCTCCTCCTCTGGGGGAAAACAATCAAGAAAGTCAGATTATTGGGAGAAATGTTATCTCATTTCTTGTATTTTGCAGCATTTATCTCACTTCCTGTCGCTGGATCTCCTATATTTCAGTTTTATCCTCGCCACAGCCACATATCAAGGGATGTCCCCCAATGTATCTCCCTCAATCTGCTGTGCGGGACAGAAAGCGGCCGATGGATTCCAGAGGTTGAGGTGACCTCTTCCATACAGCATTTTATCCGTGGGACCTGTCAGTGTGGAACTGCTTCAAATACGACGCAGGGCCCGTCAGATAAGGATCACAAAGACAGAGACATAGCTCCTAAAGCGATCTCTCCGCCTGTGTTTTTGTTTAACGAGAAATCCGAGGGCTGGATTGGCAGCTCGTAGACTCCCACTAATTGAATGTGATAGATCCAGTCATTAAGTTAATTGGCAGCTGGTTTTGATCCTGATCAGTTGCACCCACTCAGAGGGTTTATGACATCATTTTTCTTGTCCATTATCCAAAGATCAGTGAACTTGCACAGGCTTGTCAGAACAACAGGCAGTTTAAAAGCTGTGCTGCAAGTTATGTCGCAGCAGCGGCCATCAAAGAAGATTCAACTGACTAAGCAGAATAGCTCCCATTGACCTGCCATTCAACAAAATTTTTAAAAAAGATGTGGATTTGTTTGTTGGCCCACATTGTGATGAGTAACTCTGACAAAGGTAAAGCATTAAATAATAAAAAAAACAAGAATCCCTCGTTTATTGGTTAATTGGTTCCACACCTGACCGTGATAGGTGAATTTCCACAATGTAAGATTTCTTCTTTATGCATGGAATATTTTCATAATTACGGCATAGAAAACCTTTTTACAACCTTCTAAATATGATTTTAAACTTTTATCCTCTATACATAAAAGAACGCCCATGTTTTCAACTCGTATTACACAATATCCATCCATCCATTCATGCATTTTCTACGCCGCTTATCCTCATTAGTGTGTATGCTGGAGTCTATCCCAGCTGACTTTAGGCAAGAGGCCCTGGACTGGTCGCTAGTCAATCGCAGGGCAGACAGACAGGGCCTCACAGTCTCCGTTGGACATCTCTGTGTGGAGTTTGCATGTTCTCCCCGTGCGTGTGTGGGTTTTTTCCAGGTACCTCGGTTTCAACCCACATACCAAAAACATGCATGTTAGGTTAATTGGCGACACAAAATTGTCCATTAGAGTGTGAATGGTTGTTTGTCTGCCCTGCGATTGACTGAATGTGAGTGTGAATAGTTGTATGTCTTTGTCTACTGTATATGTGCCCTGCGATTGTCTAGCCACCAGTCCAGGGTGTACCCCGCTTCCTGCCCAAAGTCAGCTGGGATAGGCTCCAGCATACCCGCGACCCTAATGAGGATAAGCGATATAGAAAATGAATGAATGAAGGATATTCCATTCCATTTTCCTCTGCTTATCCGGGTCGGGTCGCAGGGGCAGCAGTTTCAGTAGGGAAGTCCTGACTTCCCGGCCCCCGGCGACCTCTTCCAGCTCCACCGGGAGGACACCAAGGCATTCCCAGGCCAGCTGTGAGACATAGTCCCTCCAACGTGTCCTAGGTCTTCCCTGGGGCCTTCTCCCGACTGGGCATGACTCCCGGGCACCTCACCAGGGAGGTGCCCGGGAGTCATCCGGACTAGATGCCCGAGCCACCTCAACTGGCTCCTCTCGATGTGAAGGAGCAGCGGCTCTACTCTGAGCTCCTCCCGGATGGCCGAGCTCCTCACCCTATCTCTTAGGGTGAGTCCAGCCACCCTACGGAGGAAACTCATTTCCGCCGCTTGTATCCGCGATCTCATTCTTTCGGTCATGACCCATAACTCATGACCATAGGTGAGGGTGGGAACGTAGATCGATCGGTAAACAGAGAGCTTTGCCTTCCGGCTCAGCTCTCTCTTCACCACGACGGTCCGGTACAGCGACCGCATTACTGCAGATGCTGCACCGATCCGTCTGTCGATCTCACGCTCCAACCTTCCCTCACTCGTGAACAAGAACCCGAGATACTTGAACTCCTCCACCTGAGGCAAGACCTCACTCCCAACCCGGAGGGTACAGTCCACCCGTTTCCGACTGAGAACCATGGCCTCGGATTTGGAGGTGCTGAGTCTCATCCCAGAAGCTTCACACTCAGCTGCAAACCGCTCCAGTAAACGCTGAAGGTCACAGCCTGATGAGGCCATAAGGACCACATCGTCTGCAAATAGCAGAGACGAGATCCTAAGGTCACCAAGCTGGACTCCCTCAACACCTTGACTGCGCCTAGAAATTCTGTCCATGAAGATTATGAACAGAATCGGTGACAAAGGGCAGCCTTGGCGGAGGCCAACGTTCACCGGAAACAAGCTCGACTTACTGCTGGCAATGCGAACCAGGCTCCTGCTTCGATTGTACAAGGACCGAATGGCACGTAGAAGCGGACCATCAATCCCGTACTCCCGGAGCACCCCCCACAGGACACCACGAGGGACACGGTCGAATGCCTTTTCCAGGTC
>QODF01000261.1:1984482-2043302 GCA_024372805.1 Oostethus manadensis | reverse complement strand
TCAAGGCATCGACTTCTCACCAGCATCGCTACAGCAGTGCTTTGAGAGCCTACAGAGAAGCCAGAGCTGAAGAAGGTCACAAGATAAATAAATAATTAAAAAATCTTTTTAACGAATGTTTTTTCTGTACTGTCGAAATGGTATGACTTTTTCATACTGTGGTATATCTTGAAACCCCTAACTGGCCCATGCCTAGACTGGATATTTGAATTCTGATGTGGGGGAAACTTATTCCCAAACAGTGAAAGAAATACTAGTATTCATTACCTGCCATTTTTACATAAGCCTGGAAACAAAAAAGCACTCTAAATAATTTTCAGACTGGTTCTTTTACACTTAAATACAACCCTGGATCACCTACTTTAAAATTATTGGACCCTACCAAGCACAAATGTCAGTTGAGAATGAATAGTAATAAGTAGTTAGAATTAATTTATATTGAAGGTGATTTTTTCCCTAATTTTTTGGCAGCCCCAGAGGCGACGGCACCCTTTGCCCTGTATTAACTGATGGGTCAATCTGCTCTGTATTTATTATAATAGCTCTGTAAGTATTATATGATTTTTTAATTTGTGTATCCATTGCAGTTTAACTGCTTCTGCCACTTCTGTATTTGCCAAGCTGCTGCTAGTTACAAAATCTCAAAACAGTCCTTGTTTGACATTAACGTTTCAGTCGAATAGAAGAAGGGATCAGTCGTAAAATAGCCATTAACACATGTTTCAAATTGGCCAATGGTTATAGTTGGCTTTACAAGGCTGGCTGCTTATCGGCCTAATGGCTTTGCACCCGTGTTGATGAAGCACCAGGGAGTTGTGGGTCAATTAGTTTGCCAGAGCAGAAATTCCTGCAGACAGCCAATTAAGGCCGTTGGCCCCGAGTCAAGCCGTCCGCTCTTCCTGTTGACGGCTATGCAGTCACTTCAGTGAGAGCCAATGCCTGCTGGTTTGCTGCTGTAAAACTTCTCAATTATCTCCTGTTATTTATCCTGAAAACTCATTGGGAGTTACTGTGTGCTAGATCTAGTTCTAAAAATACAAAATATATATACAAAATCATTGTATTGTAAATTAGGAGCCGTCTGCAAAGTGAAGGCACCGACATGATTGGGGCTGAGTGCAGATGAAAGATGACAGAAGATGATTGCCGGCAATCCATTTTCCATCCTTCTCTGTCGGACCGTCTGCTTTCCTTCTTTGCTTCTAAGCGGCAATCAAAATCATGCTTGCTGTCACAAATTTTGTATTGTTCAGCTAGCGGATTGTTGATTTGATGATGTGATATGAACAGAGCGTAACGGGAAAAACTGCTCCATTGTGGGACGCGGCTTGGGGAAATCACCAGACTCTTTGAGAGCAACAGCTGAGTCATGAGCTGACGTGTGTGTGTGTGTGTGTGTGGTGAGTAAGTACAGAAGACTGGATTTAGCTCCAGGATTTTTTTTTTGTTTAATCATCAAAACCACAATAAGGAAAGTGTAGTTCCCGCATTCATGCTGTTTATACTAAATGCATTGTGATCAGTAATCTCTTTTATCCCAACCCCACGCCCTCTTGTACTAACATGCATGTCCACTTATGATCACACCTAACATGCCTAAAGGCACACCAAGGATCAGCTGATCTACACTGACGGGCACATGGGGAGGCACCCCTGGAGAAGCCTCCTTTTTAAGCCAAATTATCCCATGGAGCCAGTGTCATTTCAAAGGCCAACAGTAGAAGATGCTGGCCCTCGATAAGAGACACATGTGTTCCATCACACTTAATTGAAGCAGGGTTTCCTACACACACACACACACACACACAAACAAGCTTGCAGCAATATGACAATTCAAACAGATTTGAGGACATAACAACTGTGTAATGTAATAGGAAAGATTTTTATGTTGCCATCCATCCATCTATTTTCTTCCGCTTATCCGAGGTCGGGTCGCGGGGGCACCAGCCTAAGCAGAGAAGCCCAGACTTCCCTCTCCTCGGCCACTTCGTCCAGCTCTTCCCGGCGGATGCCAAGGCATTACCAGGCCAGCCAAGAGACATAGTCACTCCAACGTGTCCTGGGTCTTCCCCGAGGCCTCCTACCGGTTGGACGTGCCCTGAACACCTCCTCAGGGAGGCGTCCGGGAGGCATCCTAACCAGATGCCCGAGCCATCTCATCTGGCTCCTCTCAATGCGGAGGAGCAGCGGTTCTACTCTGAGTCTCTCCCGGATGACAATGCTTCTCACCCTATCTCTTAGGGAGAGCCCAGCCACCATGCGGAGAAAACTCCTTTTGGCCGCTTGTACCCGCGATCTTGTCCTTTCGGTCATTACCCAAACCTCATGACCATAGGTGAGGGTAGGAACGTAGATCGACCGGTAAATCGAGAGCTTTGCCTTTCTGCTCAGCCCTCTAGTCACCACGACAGATCGGTGCAGAGTCCGCACCAATCCATCTGTCCATCTCGCGTTTCATCCTTCCATCACTCGTGAACAAGACCCCGAGGTACTTAAACTCCTCCACTTGAGGCAGAACCTCATCCCCGACCCGGAGAAGGCACTCCACCCTTTCCTGGGCGAGAACCATGGACTCGGACTTGGAGGTGCTGATTCTAATTCCAGCCGCTTCACACTCAGCTGCGAACCGATCCAGTGAGAGTTGAAGGTCATGGCTCGATGAAGCCAACAGGACCACATCATCTGCAAAAAGCAGAGACCGAATCTTGCGGCCAGCAAACCGAAACCCCTCAACACCCTGGCTGCGGCTAGAAATTCTGTCCATGAAAGTAATAAACAGACTTGGTGACAAAGGGCAGCCCTGGCGAAGTCCAACCCTCACTGGAAACGGGTCCGACTTATTGCCGGCAATGCGAACCAATCTCTGACACCGGTCATAAAGGGAACGAACCGCCTGGATTAGGTTATCCGATACCCCATATTCCCGGAGCATTCCACACAGTATTCCCAGAGGAACCTTCTCCAAGTCCACAAAACACATGTGGACTGGTTGGGCAAACTCCCATGCACCCTCAAGGACTCTGCCCTTAGTATAGAGTTGGTCCACAGTTCCACGACCAAGACGAAAACCACACTGCTCCTCCTGAATCCGAGATTCGACTATCCGGCGGATCCTCCTCTCCAAAACTCCTGAATAGACCTTACCAGGAAGGCTGACGAGTGTGATCCCACGATAGTTAGAACACACCCTCTGGTCCCCTTTCTTGAGAAGTGGGACCACCATCCCGGTCTGCCAGTCCAGGGGCACCGACCCCGATGTCCACGCGATTCTGCAGAGTCGTGTCAACCAAGACACGCCCACAGCATCCAGGGCCTTAAAGAATTCCGGGTGGATTTCATCCACCCTCGGGACCTTGCCACCAAAGAACTTTTTGACCACCTCGGTAACCTTAGCCCCAGAGATAGGAGAACCCGCCTCAGAGTCCCCGGGCACTGCTTCCATGTTGGAAGACGTGTTGATGGGAATGAGGAGGTCTTCAAAGTATTCCCTCCACCTTTCCACAACATCTCGAATCAAGTTCAGCAGCACACCGTCCCCACCATACACGGTGTTGACTGTGCACTGCTTCCCCCTCCTGGGAAGCCAGATGGTGGTCCAGAATCTCTTTGAAGCCATCCGTAAGTCGTTTTCCATGGCCTCTCTGAACTCCTCCCATGTCCGGGTTTTTGCCTCAATGACTGCCAGAGCTGCAGACCGCTTGGCCTGCGGGTACCTGTCAACTGCCTCCAGAGTCCCATGGGCCAAAATGGCCTTGTAGGATTCTTTCTTCATCTTGATGGCATCCCTCACCACTGGTGTCCACCAACGGGTTCTGGGATTTATCGGCACGACAGGCACCGAGCACCTTAAGGCCACAGCTCCGATCAGCCGCATCAACAATGGAGGCACGAAACATCGCCCACTCGGACTTAATGTCCACTGCCTCCTTCGGAACTTGGTCAAAGATATCCCGCTGGTGGGAGTTTAAAATCCTTCTGACAAGGGACTCTGCTAGGTGTTCCCAGCAGATCCTCACAATGCATTTGGCTCTGCCAGGTCTGACCAGCATCCTCTCCCACAATCGGAACCAACTCACCACCAGGTGGTGATCGGTTGACAGCTCCGCCCCTCTCTTCACCCGAGTGTTCAAAACATGTGGCCGCAAGTCCGACGACACAACCACAAAGTCAATCATCGAACTGCGACCCAGGGTGTCCTGGTGCCAAGTGCACATGTGGACACCCTTATGCTTGAACATGGTGTTCGTTTTAGACAATCCGTGACGAGCACAGAAGTCCAATACCAAGACACCACTTGGGTTCCAGAGCCCTTGCTGTGCGTTGAGGTGAGTCCGACTATATCTAGCCGGAATTTCTCCACCTCACGCACCAGCTCAGGTTCCTTCCCTGCCAGGGAGGTGACATTCCACTTACCGACAACTAGCTTCTGTAGCGGAGGATCGGACCACCAAGGCCTCCGCCAAGGCCTCCACCAAGGCCTCCGCCTGCGGCCGCCACCGAGCTCTCTTTGCACCCAACCCCTTTGGCCCCTCCCACAAGTAGTGAGCTCATGGGAGGCGGGACCCACCTTACCTTCTCGGGCTATGTCCGACCGGGCCCCATGGGTGCAGGCCCGGCGACCGGACGCTCGCCATCGTGCCCCACCCCCAGGCCTGGCTCCAAAGGGGGGCCCCGGTGACCCGCGTCCGGGCGAGCAAAAATGAAGTCCTTTGGCTAAATAGACCCCAATGATGCACAAGAACACTCTTTGTCTGGTCCCTCCCCTAGGTCCTGTTTGACATGGGTGACCCTAACAGGGGCATGACAGCCCCCGACAATTTAGCTCTTAGGCTCATTGGGACATGCAAACTCCTCCACTACGATAAGGTGGTGATTCAAGGAGGAGTTTTTATGTTGCATGGAAGTTATTTCCAAGAGGGATGTTGATTTTCTGTTTTTGGTAGAAAGAACTTTCTGTAATATTTAATACAAGGAGGCTGAGGAGTGTGATCCCCCCTATTATTGCAACACACAGTGCGGCCACCCCGTTCCAGAGGTACTCCCGACTTCCATGCAATGAAGAGACACGTCAGCCAACATCCAGAGCCTTGACAAACTCAGGGTGAAACTCATCCACTGGGAAGTGTTTTGACTATACACCAGATACCTCAGCCACGGTGATGGAACTGTCCACCTTCGGGTCCACACACTTTAATGAAGGTACGTCAGTGGGATTGAGAAAGGCCTCAAAGTACACCTTCCACCATCCAATTATATCCTCGGTCCAGGTCGGCAGGCCTCCGTCCTCACTGTAGACAATTTTTGGTCTCACTCCCATTTCTTCTTTTTGCATTATGAAGCTTTGCTTAGAACTTCTTAAAGATTCGGCAATGCAAAATGTACATTCTTGCAATTTTTCAAACCAACCTAAAATTTTGATTCGAAGTATACTGTTTCTTAACTCTTTTGTGCTCTTATTGTAACTTTCATACTAACTTGCATCTGTGACAACAGTCCAGTCACTTATTCACTTATTCTGTTTCAGTTTATGAAGAAAAACTTGCCGGAAAAGAATCACATTTTTGTGTGTTTTATGACAGTAGGGCACCGTTCACTGAGTCAATAAATGAGTTTCACAGTCAAAAACAATTTATATATATAAATATATTGTCAAATCATCTACTGTATATCTATCACTATTAAAGCTTTTAACTTACTTTGAGCTAGAGCTAGTGGATGGACCCCGCTTCAAACTCCGTGCAAGACTCAACACAAAGCATTCTTCGAATAACACACTTGACCTTCTATGAAACGTATCCTGGACGCTATATTTTTGATTTTGCATCAATGTCACTTTTTTTCTCACACGAAAACCGTAGAAATAACCAGGAAATATTCTGAAGTTCACATTGTGTGTCAAAGCAGACGTCAGGATATTTGCATATCGTCCTGCTCCTCTTAAATTTCAGTTGCATTGTGTGCGGATTACACTGGTTAAGTTGGTGACACGTACATATCTTGTCGGAGTTTGGTCAAAGTACGTATGTTTTGGATGCAGCAAAATGCGTTTGGTGCACAATGAGGTGTTAAACTTTAAAAAATCACAGCAGCTGAAACCCCGGTTAGACCGTTTTGTGTTATTTTTTTGTCTTTTGCATGTCACAAAATGGCGAGGTGCAAACGGACCTGAAGAAAATATTTTTACACTGTTTCCCCTGTATATTCCACGTGTTTGCAGTATATTTTTATATATGTATAGCTGCAAATCACTGCAGTTTGTGCCTCATGCCCGACGGCACCCTCCCTTGTACCCCTTACAGGAGAATAACCCAAATATGAGTAATTTCTACATACTGAAATCAAATAATGGTGTTTTTTAATTAAAAAACTACACGTGCGTGACCTAATGTATATGTGTACATGGTGTACGTATGTGTAAAAACATATTTAAAAAATATGTGGTAAGGCAATGGAAAGGGTAGATAGTTACATGTGGTGTTTTATTTGTTCAACACTGCAGGCTCCTCCATCTCAGGGATGCTGTCTTCCCATGACCTGTATGTATTTAGCATTTACCGTTTTGTTTTTACAAGGATATTTTGACCTTTTTTTTGGCTCTGTTTTATTTAAACATCCTTTCCTTTAAAGTTCAATCATGAGAAGATATAAGTCCTTCCTTGACTTCCAGACATGACATCTCTGGCAACGTACAAGACAGGTCAAAGATGGAGCTCATTAAAGGGCCTGCGCACAACCGCAAATTCACAGTGAGATCGGTGAATAAAGAGGGAAAATGTTTGGCTAAGGCAGACTTCCGTGGGCGCGGAAGCTCGTTTTGTAAGCGACCGCTGGAGATGAGAGACGAAGGCGAGTTTTGCAGAAAGTTTGCCTCTCTGCTCCGGTTTATCTCAGAGAATTTGTATTTTCATTTAGAATGGCTTTGCAAGAGAAGACACTAGTGTCTGCTGTACTTTTTTGTCCTCCCAAATTAGTATTTTTAATGCCGCCACATGATTTGAATTAGAATCAAAGCACAAGACGTCATGCTTGTCAGGAACATAGTGATATAAAACACACCATGTAGGTGTTGACTCCAGTGTACAAAGAACCAGCATTTATCCAGGCATAACTTTAGGAACTATTTGTCTCATTAACTCCACTTTGTATCTCATTAAACCCAGCCAAGGAGACGCCTAATGACCCTGCCGACAAGCAAATTACAGACTTAATAGTGTGATCTTTAATTAGACCTTACTAGTTAGCCATTTTTTTCATTTACTTTCCACTGCTAAGTTTACACATCCCGTAGCCGGTCGGTCACTTCACTTGGGGGGCTTGTTTTTCTGCGCCACATCATGATGCAATTTGAGTTTTTTTTAATCACCGTTTTAGCAGTTACGACGTGGCTGTCCCATTTCCTGCTACAAAAGTGTGTAGTGCCATTAGCGCGAGTAATTCCACACAGCAGGCCTCCAGTTGATCGGCCCGGGAAGAAAACAGCCTTCACAATGGAAAACCTGAGCTAATGTCCTCAACTGTCCCACTTTGTTGTGGTTGTTTCTGTGATTAAAGCGCATTCCCCAGGCATATTATTTTGTTGTTTTTATTGCAATGTGTGTGTTAACGCAGTTTCTTCAGTGTGTTTAGTATCACAGCCTTTCGCATGGGCTGCTGGGCCGCGCTGTGCTGTCCCTTAAGGTTGCTAAATGAGTCTGGAAAGTTCTTGCAAGGTCAGTGGTGAGTCATGAAGTTGAATGCAGACCACTAGGGCTATGCTGGAATAGTTCGCTATTGTGTCATCATTACGCTTGGATGTCAAGGTCAGGCTTTTTAAAAGCTTCCTCAAGAACCCCGCAAATGTGTTTGTAGACTGCGAGCGTTTTAATATCTCATTATTACTTGAAATCTTCCCTGTGTGTGTTAACATGGCAGTGGCTTTCCCCCACATTTGATCCCGCTGCAAAGGTCGTCCAAACAAAGCCGCACAGCAGGTTACATATTGAAAGTGTGCACTGAGGGTGCAAAAAGCAAAACAGATCGAATTCTTGTCTAATGTAAATGTATCCAGGGCAGGGAGATGTCTGATAAAATAGATCAAAATTACATTATTGGTTGTTATAGCCCAGTGAAAACATAGCCCAAACGTATGCTGTTTGGTGGAGAGCAGCTTGTAATATGTCCAGGAATTGTTACCATCTGGCTTGACTGCAGGGAATGCTCCTCTCTTAAAAAAAAAAACCTCAAAGACAGAATGATACAAGCGAAATGCAGCCTTCATAACGAGGTTTGCTTTTAATGGATGCCCGTCTTGTAGATAAATCTTGCTTTTTAGAGGAAATAAAAGTTCAAATTTGTCGATCAGGCATTTGATCACAGTACCTTGTGGACTTAATGGCTTCCTTTATGCTGTCATGTTGTATGAGGCTCCTTATTTTGCGATGAGATGAAAGTCGAAATGTTGTGTATGACTAACTTCGCTGCTTAAAAAAAATATTTGACATGTTTGTATTATCCAAAAATGAAAAAGGAACCAATTATGTGCTATTTGCATGATTTTTTGGAATTGAAAAAAAATTCTGTGCGTTCGATCAACTAAGAAGCAACATGATCGCGTACATGAAAACTGAAGCAGCAACTGAGTCGCTTCCAAAATGTTTGGCCACAATTGTATAGTGCATTTTCCAATTTATCTGGTTAAGCACTATAAAAAACAGGCTAACTCTCTGACAGGATGGGAAAATGTTTTCCATCATATCGTGAGCCCATTTTTGGTCCCTGGGCTACAATGTTCTAATGGTCCTCCTGTACACGGTTTCAGTGGCTATTACGTTATTATGAGATTACAATGCCAATGCGTTTAGAACTGTGACAATTACAGTAAGTGGAGGAGTACTTTTCAGCAGTAAAAGGGTTCTTTGTGTACAAAGTTTGCTGTATGGGTCTATGGCCTCTCATAGTTTGAAAAAGGGAACATAGAGGAAATAAAATCGTATTGTGTGTGTGTGTGTGTGTGTGTGTAGGTTTGTGGTACATATGAAACATGAGTCCATGTTTAGCGGTGTGAACCATGGGGGAGAGTAAATGGGGTGGGGGCTCCCTGACCTGTCACTATTGATGATGTGTGCATGTGAGTGAGCACGAGAGTGTGTGAGAATCCGGCAGACATCTACAGGGGGACCGCCACCCCCACTCCCCCAACTGACGCCGGTATCCTCTCATGCCACCACCGCCACCCCTCCCTGTGCCTCCTCTCCTCCCTTCTCTTGGCGCCCCGGTTTGAGAGAGAAAGCTGTTGTTAATAAAAAGTTTTCAAAGAATGGGATGAAAAGGGAGGTGAAATTGAGCGGCCCTGACTGTATTATTTCTTCTCTGTATGGGTTCTGGCCTCTCGCGGTCTCTCCGACGCTCTCGGACCAGGAGGGGGTCGCTGGCTCAGTGACCATTACTACCCCGAGGCCAAAGCAAATCACTTGCCTCTCTGAGGCTTCAAAGGGGAGCAATTACACTTAAGTAACCAAATGAATAGATAGCCCAGCTTGGCAGCAGTTTGGGGGAAACAGTGGAGGCCTTTGACGGGAGAGGCACCACACCTCAGTGGTAATATGTAACAGCTCCCATACATGTTGAGGAAAACGGAAAAAAATAAACAAGACAATATTCTGCCCCTCATTTTAGAAGAGGAAAAAGAGATGGTGACACCGACCCAGACAAATACTTTGATGACAGGTTTTTCGCTCTCGGTGTTTCAATTCAAGCACCGTCCGCTACGGAGCCAAAATGGCGACAATTTAGGATGGTCAGGCGCTATTGCTGCACACTCACCATTTAAGAGTTGAGAGCAAGCGCATCTCAGGGTACTGAGTGGGTACTAGTGTGAGCGCACTTATGCACTCAAAGCCTATAAGCGCAGCAATTTAAACACAGCCACCCAATTAAACGACCACTGTCTCATTCATGCACAAGGAAGTCAAACCTATAAAATTTGTTCTGCTTTGGAAACCATTTTTTCCATAGAAAGTAAGTGGGGTGGGGGGTGGGGGCACTCTCACATCATAAACCATTTTTGTATTATAATGATTGAAGTGACATTTGGCACTCCAAACTACGCTTTTTTCAACTCACATAAAAAAAACATCCAAATGTATATTATTTTGATGTATTATTTTAATCATATTTAAACATTCTTCTTAAATAATCTATAGCCCATAATATTTTGACGGGATAAAGACTATAGACAGGAACCCTAACTCTATGTTCCTCACTGATGTGATCAAAGAGGAAATCATTGACATTGTACATAAATGTAAAGCAAAACAAAATGAAGACAGCTAAAGTAGTTCCAATTTTCAACAATGGCGATAAACATCACAAACTACCGACCAATTTCATTATTACCACAATTTTCCGAAATCATGGAAAAGTTATTCAACCATAGGTTGGACAATACGTCAATATGGATACAGAGCTAATATTTCCACTTCTATGGCACTGATTGAAATCCATCCATCCATTTTCCCCCACTTATCCGGGTCCGGGTCGTGGGGGCAGCAGCTTCAGTAGTAATTCCAGACTTCCCGGTCCCCAGCGACCTTTTCCAGCTCCATCGGGAGGACACCAAGGCGTTCTCAGGCTAGCTGTGAGACATAGTCTTTCCAGCGTGTCCTAGGTCTTCCTGGGGGCCTTCTCCCGAGTGGGCATGCCCGAAACACCACACCCGGGAGGCGCCCGGGAGGCATCCGGACTAGATGCTCGAGCCACCTCAACTGGCTCCTCTCGATGTGAAGGAGCAGCGGCTCTACTCTGAGCTCCTTCCGGATGGCCGAGCTCCTCACCCTATCTCTTAGGGTGAGTCCCGCCACCCTACGAAGGAAACTCATTTGCGCGGCTTGTATCCGCGATCTCATTCTTTCGGTCATGACCCTTAACTCATGACCATAGGTGAGGGTGGGAACGTAGACCGATCGGTAAAGAGAGAGCTTTGCCTTCCGGCTCAGCTTTCTCTTCACCACGACGGTCCGGTACAGCGACCGCATTACTGCAGATGCTGCACCGATCCGTCTGTCGATCTCACGCCCTGATTGAAATCCCAGAGGAAATTACGAATGCTATAGTCCATAGAAAGTGCACAGCCTCAGTATTCAAAATGACCAAAATTATTTAACCTATATATTAACGACGTCTGCAAAGTGACAAAACACCTAAAGCTAGTACCATATGCAGATTATACCACTGCTTTTTGCTCTGGAGAAAACACTCAAGAGCTAAAAAGAAAAGTTACCGATGAAATGATTACCCAAAAAACAGATTAGCCTTGAATGTAAGTAAAACTAAAATGATGCTATTTGGTAATAGTAGAAGAGATACTTGTGAGAAAATACAAACTTATGTAGGAAATTGAAAGGGTGAATTAACATACATTTTTGGGCATCATAATTGATGACAGAGCGAGTTGGAAACCTCACATCAAAAACATACAACATAAAGTAGCAAGAAATACTTCAATACTGAATAAAATAAAATTTGTCCTAGGTCCAAAATCACTCCAAGCTCTCTATTGTTCTCTGGTGTTACCATATCTAACTTATTGTGTGGAGATATTATGGAAAAACTACAAAAGTACACTTTACTCGCTTGATGTACTGCAAAAAAGATCAATTAGGATAATCCATAATGCGGCCTATAGAGAACACACAAATCCACTGTTTCAAAAATCACAATTATTAAAATTTGCTGATCTGGTAAACCTTCAAACTGCTAAAATGATGCATAAAGCAAACAACAATCAGTTACCAAAGAATGTCTTACAATTTTTCTCAACAAGAGAGGAGAAATATGATCTTAGGAATAAACTAAACTTAAAACACAAATATGCAAGAATAACACTAAAAACCTGTAGTACTTCAGTATGTGGAATCAAACAATGGAAGGGATTAAGTAAAAGAACTAAAACAATGCTCTACAACGAGCGACTTCAAGAAACATTACAAACAGTTGATGTTTACAAAATACAAGGAAGAAGACTTGTGAAATATTGTGTACATCCAAGGCCATATTACTTCATTCCTTGGAGAGTACATTTTCTGTCTGTTGACTGTCAATGCTATGTTTGTTACTATCACCTTATACTTGTACTAGGAACTTTTCATGCTAGTGACAACATTGTCTGTACAACAACAATGTTTTGTTATAATGGTTTATATACCACTCAGCACTATTATTATTATGATTATCATCCATCAGGATTGCAATATAAGTTATTTGCAACCAACATACTTACATACAGTCACATTGGCTGGCATCTGGTACATCTGCACTTTCTTTAAAAAAAAACAAAAAAACACTTGTAACAAAAAAATAGAAATAAATACATTTCATCGTCACCGGCATTAGTGTATTTCTGTTCATATAAGTATCGCTTCTGCTTCGTGCTCAAAGGAATGTCGCCATCACTTGCTTCAGTAGTCAGACATGTTTACTTCTACTATCCCGGCAGTCAACAGTGTCAAGCATTCATTCATTCATTCATTTTCTGTACCGCTTCTCCTCATTAGGGTCACGGGGATGCTGGAGCCTATCCCAGCAGACTTTGGGCGAGAGGCGGGGTACACCCTGGACTGGTCGCCAGTCAATCGCAGGGCACATATAGACAAACAAAGGCATACAACCAGTCAATCACATTCATACCTATGGACAATTTAGAGTCGCCAATTAACCTAACATGCATGTTTTTGGAATGTGGGAGGAAACCGGAGTACCCGGAGAAAACCCACACATGCACGGGGAGAACATGCAAACTCCACACAGAGATGCCCAACGGAGATTTGAACCCTGGTCTTCCAGATCTCCTGACTGTGTGGCCAATGTGCTAACCACTCAGCCACCGTGCGGCCCAGTGTCAAGCAGGTGATGGAAATGTGCACAACAGTTGACAGCTGGCGACAGCGCTCAGTGATACAAACGGAAAAACAGTTTTGTGATGCAAATGTTTTACTCCTTTGAACACACACGGTTTTGAGAAGCAAAACACTTAACTTTAGAGACCCTACCAACTAGCCGCAACTACTTCCCTTAGTCCCCTCAAAAACAACCAGAACTCGGCCCACGGGACAAAGTGGTTGAAAAGTCACACTCGATGCACTACACTGCTGATGGGGATGTCATACAACTTCATGCCCAAAAATCTAGACTATCCCTTTAAGTGTTGCAAAAACTTGAGGAAATAACAAGAGACATGCACATAGTTGAACTGAAGTCCCAGTCGATATGAGGATGGTAAAAAGATGGTGGTTAGAGTTCCAAAGTTGAAGCAACTTCAGGGTCATATTACTTACCAAAAGGTTTGGTCAAATTCAAGGGCCTAAATGGGTCTTGAAAGTAACTGACACACTGTCAGTCTGCTGTTTGAACTCATGTTTCTGACACTTATTTGGTTATGGATACTTAAAACATGTTTGAAAAAGACAAGCACCAATCATGCGGCCATAACCGTGAAACAAGATATAAATCATCTTCTTCTCGGCTGTATCGCCATGAAAAACATTACTTGGGATGCTGAGCACCGACGCTCTATCTGCAGTTTGTTTGAGCGGCGCGCACACACGCACACACACAAAGTCAGACTTGAAAAGGGCTTTATTGAGTGGAGTGGAGACTGGGAGTTGGTTAGAGGAGCTCACCTGCGGAGAGGAGTCTATAGCTGCATGGAAGGCTCAACAGCTGCCAGGGTTGTAAGTCTAGGCACCTAGCAGAGCCACAGAATGGGAAATGCAAGGCTCTCTTTCAATGCACTGCCACTTAGTAACAGAAGGCATGTGCCAAACTTGCAGAATGAGAATGAAAACTCCCCCTTCAGAGTTCACTAAATATCAGCAGTGACTCTCTTTTTATCTCCTTCCTCCACTCTTTCTCGTCGCTCCCCCTACTTTAGTCCATTATAATTCCTCCGGAAAAGAACAATGGCTGACTGAAAGACCCCCAAACCACGGAGATATACCAACAATCGGTGGGGTAGAGAGAAAGGGGGGGGGGGTCCCGGCTGAAGTGTGGAAGCCATCAATTACTGAGGGCCTAAAGTTAACATCCCAGCAGGATATATGCATTAGAATGCAGATATAGGCAGGCTATGGGCAGCAGATGCCAAGCGAAGCGGTCAAAAGAGCACCCAGAGCTCATGAGAGGACATATGCTATGTGGGAGACTCTCACCACAACACTTGCAAAAAACTACCAAATACTAGAGTTACAGCTTCAACAACACCTTGCGCCCGAGATAATGGATCAGTCAAGATATTGTCACGGATGCAGGATCTCGCCGTTGTAACAAGTGGGCCTGCCAGGTCCAAAACGAACCGTGATTCCTCCACGTCAGTGTGTCCTAACAGGATTTTCCTCTCTTATTCTGCACGCTCAGCAAGACTCAGCCCTCTGGGCTTCCTCACGCTGCTAAATTACACCAGCCTGCAGGCTATCTTCACAGCCAGAACGGTGCAATTGTATTTTCAAGCTCATTAAGCAATAGCCCAAAAAAGAGAAGCTCTGACCCCCCATCTACTTTCTCGTCCTGTTATGTTCAGCAGGAGAAGAAAAGGAGTGTGGAGGAGATAGAGGAGTTCAAGAAATGGAGCTAAATTATGCTTTGGAGGATCCACCAGGTTGTTCGTGTTTACTGTTGCAGAGGAGGGGGAGGGTGGCTACTCCCAGTTTTCTGAGAACCAATGCGGCTGCTTCGACCCATGCTTGTTTATTTGCAAGAGACCCCACTTCTTAACTTCCCACCCTTCCCATTGTTCCCCTTTACACGGGGAAGACTTTGAAATTGTAATCTCAGGATTTTCAAATGCACACATTTGTTTTGGCTTTCGGGGCCTCCAATAAGGTTATTGCACTAAAACAAGCTCACGTATGAGCATATGCTGTGGAAACAGGGTTAGCACCCACCCCTCCTAGCGTGTTGTTTGGTTAACGTCAAAAATTTGACACCACAATTTTGTCTCAGTTTGTGAGTACTCTCCGGTTAGCATACAATATGTCCTGTTACTAATACACTGGCTGGGCAGCTGTTTCCCGAAAAGTGGCGGCTGCTGGTCTTTCAAGGATGTTAAGCTCATTTTTGTTCTCGCCTACATCATAAATGTATGTATTTATTTATATGTAAATTCTATCCTACGTCCCTTGCTTTTTTAACAAAGACAAAATCCGGTAAAGTCTCCTGATCAGTTCGAAAAAACAGACGTCTGATTTACTCTTTACTGACAATTTACTGTCAATCAAAAAGGGATTCCGCCTCAGACAGATCGTGCAATTATCATGCATGAACTCCCAGAGACGCTCAGCCTCCAATGGGGTTGTGGGTATGCTGGAGCCTATCCCAGCTGACTTTGGACAAGAGGCAGGGTACAACCTGGACTGGTCGCCAGTCAATCACAGGGCAGTCATTGTTGGTTAAAATTATAGTTTTACATGCATAAAACACATATAAATGGATATAAATTATAAGTGAAAGGGCAAGATGAACATTTAAGGTGGCTTTCACTTTTTTCTTGGCAGACAGTTGAGGGCCTGTATTGTTTAAGAAAATGATAATGGTAACAAATTCTCCTACATTGCCATTTACCCTGACTGAAACCACAGTCCCGCGTGCCAAGTGCCAATGTGATTTAATACTTAAACATTTTTCCACTCCTGCTAGGTTTTTGTTTATGACATAATGTTGTGATTCATATTTGGCTTGGTTCTCCAGAGCAAAAAAAAGAATATGTACCATAAATTATTCATTAAATCAATGTTGACAAGAATGTATGCAATATCCTTCTGTCAAACCAAGAATTAATAAAGTTATAGAAAAGAGTCATACCACTATGATTTCATTGTGTATTTGTTATTAGACCACAGTTATTTGGTTGCTGGTTTTGACCGTGTTAAGATTTTAGCTGCAAAAGTGAAACTTGATGCCGCTTTCACGTTTTTTTCTCTGTTAGATATAAGACATCCTAGCTTTGGACCCTGGGAGCAAATGAAAATTGCAGCAACATTCTTGGGTTTGTGAATGCGACCGCAGTTGCCTACTCGCATTGTTTCTGAGGAAGAGAGCAGTGAATGGAATAAAAAATCATCTCAACAATGTATTTTGACAACCCAGAAAGAAAGTAGAGATTTGGTTCAGCCAGGCAAAAATATTTGTATTTTCTGAGGAAGTGGTTTTGGCAGAAAATGTCAGAACCAGCATTTAAATATGTCCAATGGAAGGTCAGGATAAACGCCACAGTGAATTTGAGCTGCTTTTTGCTCCATTGTGAGTAGGTGGAGACCAAAGATTTCAATAAAAACAGGCATTTTTAACATTAAAACTTCAATTTCCAAAATGTAATGTTAATGTAAACCTCAGTGGCACCAAATTCCACTCTCATTGGGCTTCCAGATCCGACTATGGAGGCTAGTTGTTAAAGCTGCAGCTCACTCATATAAATGACACACATTGGTCACAGTGCAAGACCTCTTAGCAGATGTGCACAATCTACTGGAGTGGCTGGACAAAAAATAACAATTCTCAGTCTTTATACCGTCAGGACAGTATTACCTTGTCAATGTGATTATTATTGTGATTGTAGTTTGCTGTGATGTAAATGCACTACATCGTACTAACTGGGCAAAATTGGTTTGCAAAGTTACACAGTACTATACAGTAGTGAACACATTTTCAAATTATACTTTTAAATGCCTTTTCATGTTATCATTAACCACAATATTATTTTTGTAAACACATTTTTAATCATATCTTACAGATGAAGTGACCGGTGAGTGTTTATTGGAAAAGGCCGTTGTATATCCTGCACTCGCAAGCATTTGCATTTATGATGCCAGCTAAAGGCAGCGTGTTTTCCATCATGCTTGCACTGACCTTGAAGGATAAATCTGCTTTCAAACTCACTAACATCTTCTGACATGACATTCCCTGCCCCGTACTCTGTTCTAGATATGTATTTCGGGGCTAAAGCTACAGCTGAAGGCAAAGAACAGAACTTTAAGGAAGGAGAGAGAAATTGTATTATTAGGTGTGCCAGCATCAGATGGAACTCTGTATAAGTCTTCTCGCAGATAGCGGGGCTCCTACACGGGATGTAAACCCAAAACATGTGGGTAACAAGAGGCCCAAGCATATGCGAGGAGACAAGGGGTCTGACTTTTTTCCTAGATCGGAAATGAAGCAAAGGGACTCAGCATCAGGATTTACTCATGTTGAATCAGCATCTCAAAGCTATATTCACTTTGCTTGATAAGAGGCGTACATGTCACCTGGGGGTTATTTCTTTGTCTGCCTCTTGAAGTTTGTATGGGAGTAGTATTCTCAGAGGCAGTTCCTAAACAAACGCAGCTTTTATGCGTAAGACGAGTGTCAGTAATGTGTTGTTAGTGGGCATCAGCGTTGTTTGAGAGTGACGTAGAAAGTAATCTGCATCTGTAATCTGCAACATGCTACTCTGGTGCAGCTTTTATTGTTGTACCTTTTTTGCATTCGCAGTTTACAGGTGATAAGACTTAACATGGTCAACCTCAGAAATAAGTGGAGAAAAAGTGGAGGTTTTAAAACATATCGGTTAGCGGCACGACTGTAGCATACGTGCATTGTTCATTTGGAAGTTTACTTATTATAGTGAGTCCCTTTATTATTATTGTGTCTTTGCACTTGGCGCGCATCGGAATATCGTAAAAGTTATTTTTCAGACCTGCTATACAAGTTACAATGAAGAACAGCGCATTAGATGGTACAATATTACCATGCACGACACAAATAGTAAAACAAGTACTATCCACACACAATCCAAAAGGAGCAGGAACAACATAAGCTTGTCTAGTCCTACCGCTTCTATGTTTCTCAGCAAAACTGCTTGCTGATTATCCCTCCGCTTTCTAGTTGTTTTTTGTAACAAAAACTAAACAAACAACAGAATGTGAACACCCCCAGTGTTTGTCAGCCCCTTTCTTTCTCCCTGTACTGTGTAGAAAGATGTGTTTCTACTGTTGTTTAACTGACTCACGCTTGAGCGGTACTGTTTCATTTTATCTTCATAAAATGTACTTGTGGAGCAATAGTTACTGCCATTAAGGTTTTGAAACAAATGACTAACTAAATCAACAGTTTGAACGCCGACTATTCTTCCATCCATGCAGTGCCCGATGACATACTCGCAAGGCAACTGTTGAAGTGGTGCTGCATGTATGCAGTTTTCTCTCCCCGAGATATCTCTTCCTTTGAGACCCAGCCGAGCCTGGCGCCTGCAAAACGCAACTTGTCTGGCTTATTAAATAGTCGGAGCTGGGAGAAAAAGAAAGGGCCTGTTGCTTCCCAGCCGAGGCCATTGTGAAGGCAGAAAGGATGGTGACAGGCCTTTAATTGCTGTGATGCTGCATGTTTGACCCAATCAGGGCACCTCGTCACTCTGCATAGACGTGTTTAACTTGATTTTCACTTTAAAAGGGAGCGTTACTTACCGCACTTGATTTTCTTAATCAGAAATATACGTTTCTAAAAAAAACAACAACTTTTATTGCCACAGCGGGCACCTGATGCTGTTGACTTCTGCACTTATCTGATGGCTTTCATGTAGACACGATTGTGTTCAGTTGTTACTTGGCGGATGGGGTGTCTGGGTAATGGGTCCACATACTGAAAAATCAAAGAATTTTTGGCCCATTTTGATACAATAAATATTTTAGGGGCTAAAATCATTATATATGCAGATATGTTAGTTGTAGTGCAGATAAATGACATACTATATGTGAGTGTGAATGATTGTTTGTCTGTACTGTATGTGTCCTGCCATTGACTGGCGACCAGTCCAGGGTGTACCCGCCTCGATTGCATATACAGTATTTGCAGACTATATGTTATCTGTGACAAAGCATTTTATTATTATTCATGTTTTTGCATTAATATTTCAGCTTTTTGTCATTACATTATGCCTTTCTTCTCCTTTTTCAACTTTTGCTGTTGTTTTAATTTTAGGATAGGATAATCCATAATGCCGCTTACAGAGAACATATCGACCATTTATTTCCAAAATCCCAATTATGTAATTTGCTGATCTTGGAAGCCTTCAAACAGCTAAATGTGTGCATAAAGCAAACAATAACCTCCCACCCAAACATGTTAAGACAATTCTTCTCAACAAGAGCAGATGAATAGGAATTTAGGGGAAAAATAAGCCCGACCCTAACGAGCATGGATGGATGGATGGATGGAGGGATGGATGGATGGATGGGAAAAATCAAACTTAAAACATATATACGCACAAAGTAAGCAAAAAACCTTCAGCATGTCAGTATGTGGAATCAAATGATTATGCAGTAAAATTGTCCATTCCAAAAAACAGTACTAGCCGTTGATGTTTACAAAGTGCAAAGAACTACTGTGTACATGCAATACTATAGACATGCAACGCTATACTTAACCACATTTCCACTTATTTCTCATTTCTTAGGACTACTTGAAGTATTACATTGTCCGCACTCACTCGACAACAAACTATGCTCCTGTCAACTACTAACTTTCCATCACAATACATGTATATGTATATGTCACAACCCTTAGCTCCGACTGTAAGACATTGTGATCATACCTTGTCATTTTCTTTCATGTATTTCAATTTGGTTTCTATTTCCTGGTGAATGCAGCGGGAGCGCAAAGAAATGTATTAACAATTGATGTGAAATGGGAATGGAGTAGGATTAAATGCGCTTTGCTCTTCACATTCCTGTCTGGACATGTGGAACTGTGGATTGTAACGTGATGTATTCCAAAGTCATTTCTATGCATGTTCAAAATAATAAGCTTTGGGCCAATAATAAAACAAGCTATGGGCCACAATTTTCCCCCGTGTCGCACTTTGGACACCCCCAATGTATGGGATGTAGTTTTTCCAGTCAGGGCCACATATAGAAAGAACAAAGGATTGGCTAGAAAGATGCTAATTAGTGTAATATGTAACAATTGTCTTCTTTCTTCTTTTCCTTTCGGCTTATCCCTGCTTATGCAAGGGGTCGCCACAACAATTCATTTTCACATGTTTTGGTTTGGGGAACTTTTTACGTCAGATGCCCGTCCTGACACAACCCTCTGTATGAGGGACATGATCTAAAAGTGGTGTCTAAAAGAGTGTCAAAAAAATAGCTTACTCATGGGTGTTAATTATATATATATATATATATATTGGAAAAAACAACAACATATACAGTAAGGTAGAAGGTCGGTTTCTATACTTTTTACAGTCGCGTACTCCCTCAGTAAATCTTAATAGTAATTGTATTTCATTTTTAGAATATGCTGAGGGCCAATTAAAAAACGAGTTGTCGGCCAAAATTATCGCCCTCGGGCTGCACTTTGGTCACCTCTGGTCTGGGGAGTCCTCCCCACTGGTTAATTACGCTAAAATTGGTTCAAGCTACTTTGTGAGGGGCATGAATGGCCTCTCGCAGCAGGGGGTCTGTATGATGAACTACTCCTTCCTTTCAAAGCCCTCTTGATGTTTCCTTAGAAGGCTGTGGGCCAATCAAAACAGCGCTTTGACCCCAAAATTGCCGAGCTGATTGGCGGGGCTGAGGAGTGGGAACACACCCCTTCCTCTTATAGACGCTCCTGACCTGTGCGTAAAAGTTGAGGCGTGAGATGCACAAGGGTCAGTGAACGCATCATCCGACTACATTCCTCCTCGCGGGCCACCTGGAGCTGCATGGCCCCATCGCCTTCCTTTCTACGATGAATCCAGCACAGGACTCGCCGTCCCAAGACGCCAAAGTGACTCGTCCAAAGGAGGAGGCGGACACCGAGGCTCAGGAGGACGTGACGACGACGGAGAAGGTTCACGACCATCACAGGCGCATCCTCCCGTTCAGCGTCGAGTCCTTGATTTCCAAGAAGAGCACCTGTCGGACTTCTTCTTCTTTCCCTGCGTGCGACTCGGCTGTGCTTGTGCACAATCCCGCGGCGGGGAAGAGCGCGCACTTCTCGCCGAGGACTTTTTACGCAGAGGGGGTTTGCAGCAGCGGCAGCAGCAGCAGCAGCAGCTCCACGGAGGACGGTAGCGCAAACTTTGGCGATAAAGATCAGAGCACTTGGTTCCAGACGAACTCCTTCTCTAATCACTCTCGTAAGTACTCTTTAGATTGTCAATACTACAATCCTGTAAACAATAACAATGACCGAAATGCAAACGCTCTCCTGTCTAAAATGAACAAAACACATTTTTTTATTGAGGAAATGGTCGTGCATTGTTTTGCATTTACTGTATTGGCCTCTTGGAACCACATTTGAACAATAGCCTTTGTTTCCCAGGCAGCTCAAGTCCAACTCAGTGTACTTTACGGAAACACAAAAACAACAGGAAACCTCGCACGCCCTTCACTACCTCTCAGCTGCTGGCCCTGGAGCGCAAGTTCCGCCAGAAGCAGTACCTCTCCATCGCCGAGAGAGCCGAGTTCTCCAGCTCCCTCAACCTGACGGAGACCCAGGTGAAGATCTGGTTCCAGAACCGCAGGGCCAAAGCCAAGAGACTGCAGGAAGCCGAGCTGGAAAAGTTTAAACTGGCCTCCAAGCCCGTCCTGTCCGCCTTCGCCTTGCCTTTCCCCCTCAATGCGCACATGCAGGGTTCTCCAGCATGGGCGCCCTCGAACCCCTTCCCCAGGCCCGGTCTACCGGTTCCGGGACTCTTTGGTGGACCTGTCACTTATGGGATGTACTATTTGTCTTAGTATTTCTATGCGCATTCACGCACGAGAAATAGCCCACATGTTTTCTGGACATGGTTGCAAAACACTTAAGGACACAAAAAGTGTTTTCCAAACTGGAAAAAGACGTCTTATTTTTTATACTTTGAAGTTTTCATAAATGTTCTTACCTCCAGAACAGAACATGTTTTATAGCATTCTGCAGGATTGGGAGGAGAGATTTTCACCATCTTGAATCACAAAATATTAAAGTCGGGTTGTTGATCTGCAATAAAAAGCAAAGTGTCGTGCCTTAAAGTCAGTGCTCGTAGTTTTTCTTCTCATCAGCAACAAAGTTTTCTTGGTCATTCTGTCATTTCAATCATGTGCATCAGACTCGGGACTCTCCCATCGGGGCCTTTATTGGGATGGCTGGGTTTTAGGGAGTTCTTCTGTGCATATAAGTAAAAAAGTTGGTGCAAAGTCCTGCTATCTCAAATCAGGAAAGGTGTATTTATTATTGAATATCGTTTCTATCTGTACTGTGTACACGTCTCTTTGAAATATATTGTGTAAATAAACGTATACATCGCAATGTCTTTTGCATTTGAATGTTATTGCATCCTTAAACGTATAGTTCTGTTCGGGGGGGCTGGCCTTTTTCACCCTTAAAATAATTTGGCAAGCAAAAAATCGACACATGTCAGCCTATTAGAAAATAACACATTTCACGGGATCATAAATTTGCTTTGCCTTTGTAAAGTGCGACTTTCTCACAGGCAAAATCATTACAGACATACATTGGCGCAAGAACAAAACAAAACAAAAAGTGGTAACACCAGAACCTATTTTAAAATACAAAGTATTCATACCAATAATTGCATTACTGTAATTCCAGATGTTCTTTCGCTATTTAACTAGATAAAGAAGTTACTGATGTAGCAAGGAAATCCCAGATAGCAACACAGCTGATATGTACATGTAGTGCTATCTACAATATTCCACAGCATACAGCCGAATATGGCATTATTACTGTTCAGTTGTATTTACTTTTAATATAAAATAATATCCAATTCATAACAAAACACTTTATTACATTGATACTTATTCTGATGAATAAACTGGAGGTTAATTTTGCTAAAAGGCCGCACAACGCTTCATCTGTAAGTCCATTTCTCAGGCAATGGAATGGAAATAGACACGGCGATGGTTGGCGAGAACGCTGTATTGCAGTTGCTCCATCTGGCCAGCAGAGGGCGACAACTCGTTCGTTACCGACCTGCTTCATAATGGGGTAACAGGATTTGGGGTGACAGTATTAGAGAAAAGGAGGGGTCATTCACAAAAGAACGGGGGATGGATTAGATGTGTTAACAGTGGAGGCGGCTGCAGTGTTGGTGGCAATAAAATGGGTGGTGTTAATTCAAGCATTGCCCGTAAGAGCGGGAGAGGATGAGTGGTGATGACAACATTAAGGATAGGACACTATAGTGTTAACAAGCCATCTCTACGCATGTGCAATATTGTGTAATATTTATTCTGGGGGAAGGAAGTACAGTAGTGTTCAAATAATAGCAGTGCAACCAGATGAATCACTCTTATTAATATTTTTTTGCTACCTGGCAATTAAGTTACTAGTAGGTGCAGTAGATTCTCAGAAACAACAAGACCCATTCATGATATGCACGCAAATGTTGTCGAAGGAAAATGCAACAAAATGGGAAGCTGTGAAGCGTATACAAGAGTCAAATGGCATGTTGAGTGTAATACATTTGGACATATTGGCAGGTTCACACTAACATTGAAAGTACTCCATGCTCCCCCCATGTGGGGCCCGCCCCACTATTTGAGGACCACTGGCATAAGGCAACATGACCTCTTCAAGTATTTTGACATATGCAAACTGATCCATGATCCCTGCTGTGGGATAAATAGTCCCAACACCATAGTAGAAGAAACATGCCTATATCATGATGCTTGCACCACCATGCTTCACTGTCTTCACTGTGTACTGTGGCTTCAATTCACAGTTTGGGGGTCGTCTCACAAACTGTCTGCGCCCCTTGGACCCAAAAAGAACAATTTTTACTCTCATCAGTCCACAAAATGTTCCTCCATTTCTTTTTAGGCCAGTTGATGTGTTCTTTGGCAAATTGTAACCTCTTCTGCACGTGCCTTTTTTTAACAGAAGGACTTTGCAAGGAATTCTTGTAAATAGATTAGCTTCACACAGATGTCTTTTAACTGTCACATAACTTTGAGGTAACTCGAGACTGTCTTTGATCATCATGGAGCCGATCATCGGCTGAGCCTTTGCCATTCTGGATATGCTTTGATCCATTTTGATAGTTGTCTTCCGTTTTCTGCCACACATTTTCTGGTTTTCTCTCCATTTTTAGGCATTGGTGATCATTTTAGCTGAACAGCCCAAATTTTTTTTGCACCTATACATACGTTTTCCCATCTCCAATCAACTTTTCAATGAAAGTACGCTGTTCTTCTGAACAATGTCTTAAACAACGCATTTTCCCGAGGCTTTCAAAGAGAAATGCACATTCAACAAGTGCCTGTTTCATCCTTAAATAGGGGTAACCTGATTCACATGTTTTTTTACCAAATTGATCAGTGATTGAATGCCACATTGCTATTCTTTGAACACACCCTTTCAACTATTTGCCCAATTGCACAGCCTTAAGAGCGTGCATATCATGAATGCTGGGTCTTGTTTGATTTGTGAGAATCTACTGCAACTGGTGGTAACTTGTAGCAATACAAATATACTAATAACATTGATTAATCTGGTTCGTCACCTTGCTCTGCTATCATTTTGCTCTTATGTTTCCATTAGTGTGGTGACGTTCACAAATGAACTAGTTCTTTTTATTGGCTTGTTAACATGAAGCAGCTGGGAATTGTTGCTTTTCCCAGTTATATTGGGAGGAGCGCAGCTGCACGGTGATTATTAGATATGCAAATAAGCCAAAGACAGTTCAGGAGTCCTCCTTAGGTTTTAACTTTTTTACAGAGCAACAGAATGCACCTGAGGACAGTCCACCAATCCACTGAATTGTTTGTTTGTATGTTTTGTTGTTCTGTATTATTAACAGTGTTCTTGTGTGGAAATCTTTGCACTAGAAGCTGTTTTGCATGGAAATTCATTGGAGCCCGCTTTGTCTTTTAATGTTTATAGGTGTTCAAGTTATGGTTTACATACATACACCGAATTTGTACACATGGTAATTCAAAATAGTGACGTCACTGTCAAAGCAGTGTGATATGGCGCCACCCAGTGGAATACTTACGATGAATCTAGATCAGACTTTAAAATTTAATCCACACACGTCAAATAAGATCATAATCAATATTTCAGAATAATTCAAACTCATATTGGTAGGTTTTTTAAAGTCTCCCTGTGATTATTTCCCAGATAAAACGAGTTAAGGCTGTGACTGCAGCACTGAAGGGGGCGCTAATGCACCAAAGTGATGCCGAGCGACATAAAACCGAAGAAGAAGAAGAAGAGACAAGCGTTTCCGCTTTTTGATTGTCAGACTCTTTGGCGAAGCAAGGTAAGCGCCGAAGAGCGACTGTCCAGGCAATGGAAAAGCTATATATGATTTAAATAGGGTATGTGTATGTAAACGCAACTGTTGCATTCTCATAGGTGATAAACGTGGGCTCATGGTGGGTCGTTGTTTGCTGGAAGCTGGACTTTAGAAAAGGTCTTCGCTGACCTTGGCTTGCGAGCTAACAGTGCTAGCCATCCATCCAGCCAGCCAGCTAGCTAGCTAGCTAGCTAGCTAGCTCGTAGTTAGTTTTGCACCTAATTTCAGTATCACGTCAAGGACGATGTTAGTGTTATGGATATAAGTGTACTCTTCTTTTTGCCTTCCAAAATGATATGATACCGTATTTTTCTATATTTTGACGTCCTAATAAATGCGCAGTATGTGGAGGAACACACTTGCGCTGAGCCACAGTACTTGCCACCTATGAATGGAGCATTGTATAGTGCACATTGGGAGTATTAATATTTCAACTCAACGGTCAATGTTAATATATCTTACATACTTCTGTCTTAACTGCAGTAGTCTGTATTACGACAACATATGTACAGGGTTTATTTTTTTAATAGTAAATGACATTAACTGTCTGAATGGGTTTTGATGTGGTAAATATTTTGTCTTTCAGACTGTCAGGATGGCAAGCCGCCGTTTTGCTCTGAAGGCCCTAGACTGGGTGGCCTTTTCTGAGCGCATTCCACCCAACCAGAGGGGCATGTTCAATGCCCTGAAGACCCGCAGTGATGCTATTGCTGCTAAGTCAGTTATACGCAAACCAAATGTTTTGCATATACCGTTTCATAATAGGCAGATTGATAGGCGCATTGTTTTATGTAACGGTGTTAATTACAATCTGTAGACAATTGTAAACATTTAGCCAAGAAAATGTGGTAACGTAGAAGCTAATGACTGGCGGGGAAACACAGAATAGTCGTTTGCATTACTTTTTTGAAGTATAGATAGTTTTAATGTTTTTGCAAACTACATATCCCCACATTGAAATTGTCAACTGAATTTTTTCCTAGACTGTCCTCACTGCCAGAGTCTCCACCTGCCATTGACTGGAGCTACTACAGGAGCACTGTGGTGAAAGCTGGGCTGGTTGATGAGTTTGAAAAGAAGGTAGATTGACATGCTTTCGCATCTGCAACAATTGATATTTCCTAGTAACTCCTTTTAACACTTCATTGTTAATTTTTGTTTTTTTAATAGTTCAAAGCCATGCAGATCCCTGCACCTGTTGATACAGAGACAAGCGCTATCAATGCCCAGGAGGTCAAGGCTGTAAGTCTTTACATCAACAGACACCTGCAAAAATCCAAAAGATTACATACTCTAGAGGTGCTTGTTTTTTATAGGTATGATTAAAAGTGAGTTGGATTGTATTTGTATTGAGTGAACTGTAAATTAAAGCAATGAGTTTGCTTCATTTGACTATCTGCCTTCGCTCTGTGACGTGCTCTTTTCTCATTTCCAATTGACTCTGCCAGAACGCAGATGCCACAACATACGTGGAAAGCTCAAAGACCCGTGTCGCCCAGTATGAGAAAGAGGTGAGAATAGTTGGCTTAGCAGCTAACATCTCTAAATAGAGTCTTGAATAAATTCTTCAGATCAAATCCTACCACTGTTTGTCTTTCGTTTGCTCGCAGTTGGAAAAGTTTAAGAATATGATCCCCTTCGACCAGATGACAATTGAAGATCTCAATGAAGTCTTTCCTGAGACCAAGCTGGACATGGTCAAATATCCATATTGGCCCCACAAACCCATTGCTGACCTGTAATTCTATGACAAGATACTCACCTCACATTAAAGATAATTATTTTAAATGGAACAAATTGTGTATCTTCGTGTGTGTTTGTATAGAAATGTGGGTAAATGAAGTGAAGATGTGTGCCTTAACTTTTTACATAGTTGGCAGTATTACAATTTTAGTGTGTGGTCCTCAACTGTCATATCTAAATAATGCCTTTTTAACAGGAATGTCAAACTCATCCTGTGAACGGCCGTGTTCTTTTCAACCAGTTTCTCCAGCAGGTGATTACAAAATGTTGATCATCACCTGCTTTAGTGACTGGCTGGAAAGAAAACCTGCAGGGTCTCGGCCCTCCATGTCATGAGTTTGACACCCCTGCCTTGTAATGTTAACCCATTTTTAAAAATAAAATTAGAAAAAATAATGAAACTTTACTAATTCAATTAATTTTGAGTGCCCAATTGGAGGCATGTTAAAGTAACAATCCTCTCAATCCTGTTATGATGCCCTGCGATGAGCAACTTACCCGAATACTGTACCGCTGTGCGGAAGCTTTCTCTAGTGTAATAGGACAAAGTAGCTGTCAATAACTGTCTCTGTTACCCAATTGCTAAACTACAGAACGTATACCGCGACAGTCATTGGACAATGACATTATATTTACGTAGTTACGGTCGAGACGTCCGGCCTCACCCCTATCCTCACGTTGTGATTGGTCCTATCAGTCTAGCCTCGACTGTTGATTGGCTTAACGTCTTGCGGAAGAAAGGAAGGGAGGAGCTTCGTCAAATGTGCGTTGGTTAGGTTATTTGACAGTCATTGACGGAAAACCGGAGTCCTTCAGCTCAGGTAAACACTATCTTGATAACAGCACGTTCTAACTTCATTTCAGATTGCCATTTTAAATCCGAGGCATACATTTGACGTAGATAAGTGTTGACGAGAAACGAACGGTGCAAAGTAACTTGCCTTCCAAGTGTGATAACGGTGGTGTTTACCTGAATACCTAATGTGTGTGAAAAGAAAAGACGATATTGTGACGCAGACGATATCGTGATAGCATCTATTTTGTTGCGGAGTTCTATGTTCTTCCTGTCTTTGTTAAGCCTGATACCATCAGAGGACCGCTATCAGTAGCATCGACCGCTAGCTTATGTTGGCAATGCTATTATGTCGTGACAAATGGAACAGCCAGGTGCCCTATGCCCTAAATGTCAGGTGTTGCCCGGTGTTTGGAGTTTCAAACACACGAGAGAGAACGGTCGAAGCACTTACACTTAATAGCGTTTCACCTTCTGTACTGAGCACATTCAGTAACACTTAACATATTTCTGAGGTGGTTAGCGAGAAGCTAACATTGCTAATTTGCAGTGGCTAAATATAGCATTACCGTTGTTTCCTCGTGCTGACAATTTCTATCGAGTGCCTGTGTTGTATTAGTTTGCTGCTCATAAAACAAAACCAAACAGCCCAGCCACGAAGCGGTGAGTAAAACGGATTGCAACATATGCCAAATTATTTTGGCTAGAGGAAATATGAGCCAACACCTCATTTTACGTGTAAACATGCGCTTCATATTATGTCCTGATCTTGCAAGTCCCAGTTGACGCCCAATCTCAAGGAGGGGATTCAAACAATTCATCCAACCTACTAACACCACATTACAAATCCCATTTTCAGTTTGTATCGTGTAACACAATCCTGTTTGTGTTGGGGTCTTCTCTGGATAGTGATAGTCAACACACACTTTGTTGTTCATGGAGAACAATAGATGTTTGCCTTTGTGGAGGGAGGCATTGCTTGGAGGCCAGAGGCTGGCTCTTACCTCATCTGTCGGGAGAAATTGACCCATGTCTTTCTTGCAATGCTATTAACGCATACACTGCAAAGCATTGCTAATACTAATAGTTTGAGTCAGAAAAGACAAAACTCAAATCCAAAAGTAAACATCATGTTTAAATACAATAGAAAGTGTACTTTCTTTGGCTCATAGCTGCTCACTTTCGTCAAAACGGGAACTGTTGACTTCAATTAACTGACTTTTGTTGTCATCTGCATTCAGCACAAGCTCACTTAGAGGGACCCAACTCATATCACGTACAGATTTAGCACAGTAACTATACTAAAGACAAGAAGAGTCATGACTGTATGGATGTCATTGAAATTGGTATTAAAGCGGAGATAATGAAATGACAAACAGATGACGCCTCCTCCATCTTGCTCGGTCTATTGCAGCAGCATCCTGTTCCGTTGTTTTGTCACTGCGTCTTACTTCATGCAACATGAAACTCTTTGACGTCATTGTTGACAATATAACCTTGGGCTGGATTTGGGCTTCAACATTGTTCCAGTGGGAAACAATGTCAATTCTATATCACTGTGACCTAAGCCAGCAATTTGGCTTTTATTTGTCCACAGACGCACGCTTATTGTCTCACTTACACCACACTTGCTTGCATCAGCTAACTCAGGGCGCTGGTATGTAGCAGGCTGGATGAACATCCATAATAATTGCTTAAGAGAACAGTAACACAGGATATTGGCTGCTCCCAGGAAGGATCAATTGCAGTACAAATAGGGAAACTGTGATGCTGAAGGTTATTTGTAATCATTAGGCATGTCAAATATTTTCATTTTAGCCGAAATCCAATATGCCGATATTGACAAACTCACAATTTCCGAGTCAACCGATATTTGATATGTGTAACATAACAGAGCTCCTGTCATGGAATTTCACTGTAATCAACAGTGGTGAAGATCATCAGCAATTAGCTTATCTCAGTGGCTGTAAACAACATTGTACAACATTGTAAAAACTTCTGAGAAATATTTGTAATTGGTAAAGCATGTCTCGAAGGAACTCCAAAAGTTGGCAATTTGGGCGTCTTGCTCGATAAAAATTGCTGGTCATCCAGTGCGATACAGTCCATGATTTTCCATTTGATGACTTTGGAAGTATTGAAGGACGAAGTCTTGGTTCCGACTTGCATAATCAACACTTTGCAGACATGGCAAGTTAAATATTAAAGAAGACACCACAGACATAACGTAAGTCAGGTACCACTCGAGCAAGCGTGTTACTAGCCAAACACGGTTGTTTACATGCATCTGAGGTGGTTTAATGAGGTCATTTGTGCACTGGGAAATATGGGAGCCCATAGACCCATATACAACATTTTTTCATTTGTTTGGTATTGCAAGAAAAAAAACCTGATAGCGATCTCTACAAATAACGAATATTACACTATTATGTCAATGTTGGGCTGATAATATTGGTGGGTCGATAATCGGACAGCCCAGATACCAATGTCTGTTTTTGTACTTCAAGGATCAAGGCATTTGGATTATTAAAAATACTTGGCGATTAAGATGATCATCTCTTAAAAGACGTGAATGAAGTGGGCTACCATTTGAATGGGTTTTATTATTTGTTATGTGAAATGGTGCTTGTGTTTCATGTGTGGGATGAAAGACTGGCTCAGTGTTCCTGCTGGTGCTGCAGGATGCAATCATTTGACTCTTGAATGAATGAATAAATGAATGTTCCTTGCTTTCATTGAAGAGATTTGAACCAGAGATTAACTTTTTTTTTATAGAATCTCGTTAGGAATTGGGGATGAGTGAGGACATCACTATCTGTATTTGTATCTGCTCACTTATCAAAATGATCTGTATTTGTACTTGTGAATGGGTGGTGCATTAACTGGAAGTGTGAATGGTTTAACCGGAATTGGGTGGGTCTTAAACTGGTAAATGGTTGCTATATTTATTGTTTTTGAAAACTGACCATGCAAACTCTACACATTGATGTCCAACAGAGATTAAATTTTATAGATCTTCTGACTTTGTGGCCAACTGTGGTGTGGTTAACATTTTCAAATATTTTAATTATATAAAAAAAAAACAAAGCAAAAGAAACACCGTGATACCTAAGATTTGTTACTAATTATTTGGAAAATTGGACAAAACTGAATACATTTTTCCCAGTGGAAGCAATGTAAATCCAATTAATTTGTTCAGGACACCAAAAAATGTTAACACGAAACACTTTGAATATAGGACAATTATAGTTTTACATGCAGAAAATAAGGCGAAACCCCCCCCCCCCCAATAAAAGGGATAAATGAACATTTATCGTCACTTTTACGGTGATTGAATACTAGGAGGGGAAGAAAGCCACTCAGCTGACACCTTCAAACTTGTTTATGTTGAATTCAATAATGTTTCTTACTTTCTTTATCAAAATGCTGGCAGCCATACTCGCCCAAAAGCCTGGCAGTGGCCTGCAGCCTGCTGAAAAGTGCAAAGCCACTGTAATTGAGGGTTTCAGCATGTTGTGGAAGTTTGGTATAAATAAAGGATGAGGGCCATGGATGCAGGAAGCATGTTTATTCATATACAAAGCTCTTCTCTTTAGCAAAGGTCAAGAAACCTTCACCACACACTTCAGGCCTTCAAAATAAGAGCTATGTGTGCCGCATCCTGTTTATTTGTGGTAAGAAAATAAGGGTGTCATAAAAGAGATTACTCTACTACAAGGAAAATGATGGACTTCATATAATTGGATGATCAGCCATTTTTGGTCTTTATTTTTAGTAAGAGAATTAAATCGGTTGTGCATTGTTATCAGTTAATCAAGGTTTTGTTTTTTTAATGTGAAAAATAAAAGACAAGGAACTGATGCAATTTAGAAGTGTGGACATGAATTTGAGTTCATTTATATTTTGAGAACTACTTATTGTGGAGGTACAACTTTGTGTTGTTATATGGTTTTTGTTAATTGGTTTTCAACAATATAAGATTGGAATGTTGAAAGTGTATGCTTTCAGTAAAAAAAAGGTCAGGTCAGGTTTTTTAAAAGTCAGTGACTGGCACTGGCAAATCAGTGCACCCTGATTTTCTATTTCTCCATTTTGTACAGAGCAGCAATGACAAAGGTCTGTTGAACACTTTCCTGTGCTGCATCACTGGTACACCTCTGTGTCCCAAAAAGCCAAAAAAAAAGCAAATTGCACTTAACCAGACTTCATCCTTAAAAAATGAACTATATTACCACTGTGTGCCCTGTCAACAGTTGATTATACTGTTTTTTGTGGGTCTTTTTAGACAAATTACCTGAAAATAGTATGGTCTTTCTTTTAGTTTGAATTTTGAGTTTCCACTATATAGTAACAACAGTGAGGACGTTTATGTGCACTAAACCTGTTTGTTCCCATGGTTTTGTTCAAGTGGCCGTTTATGGACCATCCCTATGAAGAAACAAAGTTACAATGGGACAGAGTACCTCGGAACAAGAGGTCCAAACAGGCGGCCCCGAGGTTGGTTTGCTTGTTTTTTTGCAGCAGCTCTGGAAAATGGGTTGGCCCAATTAAGTTACTTTTTGTCCAGGGCACTGCAGAACTGTTGAATGGAATGTGCTAAATACATTTTTAGGGTGCACATGCTGCTTTTGTACTCTCACCATCTGCCAGCACCAATCTCAATATCCCTAGAGGCCAGTTTTGGCATTTGGTCCTCCTGTGATCCTCACACACACCTATTAATATTCCTTGACAAAAGGCATTTAGACTCATTGACTGGAATGGAATAAAAAAAAAAACATTACGCCCCTTTTCACATATCTGATGGCAAACCCCAAAACAAACACGTCAGACTTTCAGAGATAAATGTATCCCTAAAGGGAGAGAAAGGAATGCTCTCTAATATAGTGGGCTTCCTTTTAAGCTCTTCTGTCAAGACGAGCATGTTTTGCTAATGTTGCACCAAAAGTCCAGCTTAATGTATTCAAAAGATATCTTGGTGGGAGTGTTACTCCTTTTGAATGTAGACAATATTCTTGCTATTTGTGCATCATTAATGTTACAGTACACAACACAGGAGCAGAATTTTGGCAGCAGATTTCATTCATAGTCAAGTTTCCGAGACTTTGATTAAAACTGTAGCTTCCTGGGCAAATTTCTATTACATAAAATCATTCATAAACATTATTTTGTAAAAACAAATCTGTGTGATTCCTGTGTTATTTTTGATTTTTGTAATATTACTCTTTTTTTTTTGTTACTTAAGGTCGAGTTTGATGAGATCAAGACATTAGTGGAGGAGGAACTTCAGACTAGCATGGTAAGTTATGACAGTTACACAGTCGGGTTCAGTGCTTGGTGTGTTGTAAATTGCATTTGATTTCTTCATATATTTAGCAGAGTTTAAGTCTCAAGTGTTTTTTCTTCAGCTCTTGGGGATTGTAATTGGCGCTGGCGTCGCCATAGTCCTTATTGCTATCCTCATCTTCTTCATTCTACGAAGGATCCAACTTCGAAGTCAGTGGCTTCTTTTTCCCAGACATAGTGCTCGTAGGTATTTCTGTTGTTTTAAGATTTCAGTTTTGTTGTTGACAGAACTCGAAGCACAGGAAGCTCCCAAGTACCGCTTTCGTAAGAGGGACAAAGTCATGTTCTACGGGCGGAAGATCATGCGTAAAGTAAGTGTAGCTCTTAGGATTTAAACCACACTGTTGAAACATATTTGCTCCCCCTTTGTCACATGAATGTTTATTAACAGGTCTCCCAGTCTACCTCTTCCCTGGTGGGTACATCCTCCTCCTCTAGGCCACGCCTGAAAAAGAAGCAGAAGATGCTCAACATTGCCAAAAAGTACTTAAATCAAGATCAATCTCACCAGCCCTAACACCACTCATCTTCTCATTTGCGGCCTAAATCGTCTCCTTTGCAGGATTCTGCGCTTTAAGAAGGAAGTGCCTACTCTGCAGGCTAAAGAACCTCCTCCTTCTGTACTGGAGGCAGACCTTACAGAGTTTGATGTGGCCAACTCTCACCTTCCTTCTGAGGTGCTCTATATGCTCAAAAATGTCAGGTAGGTACGTCTGCTTGAGCATTAGTATGCTTCCGCTTTGTGAGTCCTCTTGAATGAATAAATATAAAGCCCGGATAGGTGCACAGTGCTTATATACTGCTTTGGAAGATCTGTATTTGCATATACAGTGATGTGAAAAAGTATTTGCCCTCTTCCTGACTTTTTATTCTTTTGCATGTTTGTTTCACAAAATGTTTCTGATCATCAAACACATTTTACTATTATTTAAAGATAACACAAGTAAACACAAAATGCAGTTTTTAAATGAATGTTTTTATTATTTAGGGAGAAAAAAATCCAAACCCACATAGCCCTGTGTGAAAAAGTAATTGCCCCTGCACCTAATAACTGGTTGGGCCACCCTTAGCAGCAATAACTGCAATCAAACGTTTGCGATAACTTGCAACAAGTCCTTTACAGCGCTCTGGAGGAATTTTGGCCCATTCATCCTTGCAGAATTGTTGTAATTCTGCTTTATTTGAGGGTTTTCTAGCATGAACCGCCTTCTTAAGGTCATGCCACAGCATCTCAATGGGATTCAGGTAAAGACTTTGACTAGGCCACTCCAAAGTCTTCATTTTGTTTTTCTTCAGCCATTCATAGGTGGATTTGCTGGTGTGTTTTGGGTCATTGTCCTGCTGCAGCACCAAAGATTGCTTTAGCTTGAGTTGACGAACAGATGGCCGGACATTCTCCTTCAGGATTTTTTGGTAGACAGTAAAATTCATGCTTTCATCTATCACAGCAAGCCTTCCAGGTCCTGAAGCAGCAAAACAACCCCAGACCATCACACTACCACCACCATATTTTACTGTTGGTATGATGTTCCTTTTATGAAATGCTGTTTTACTTTTACGCCAGATGTAACGGGACACGCACCTGCCAAAAAGTTCAACTTTTGTCTCGTCAGTCCACAAGATATTTTCCCAAAAGTCTTGGCAGTCATCGAAATGTTTTTTAGCCAAATTATGACAAGCCTTAACGTTCTTTTTGCTTAATAGTGGTTTGAGTTTTGGAACTCAGCCATGCAGGCCGTTTTTGCCCAGTCTCTTTCTTATGGTGGAGTCATGAACACTGACCTTAATTGAGGTAAGTGAGGCCTGCATTTCTTTAGATGTTGCCCTTGGATCTTTTGTGACCTCTCGGATGAGTTGTCTCTGCGCTCTTGGGGTAATTTTGGGCGGCCGGCCACTCCTGGGAAAGGTTCACCACTGTTCCATGTTTTTGCCATTTGTGGATAATGGCACTCACTGTGGTAATCAGGCCTGGGAGTGGCTACAGAAATTGAACTCAGGTGTGATAAACCACAGTTAAGTTATTGTTTAACAAGAAGGGCAATCACTTTTTCACACAGGGCCATGTAGATTTGGAATTTTTTCCCTCCCTTAATAACGTAAACCTTAATTTAAAAACTGCATTTTGTGTTCAATTATGTTATCTTTGACTAATAGTTAACTATTTTTAATGAGCAGAAACATTTAAGTGTGACAAACAAAAGAATAAAAAGTCAAGAAGGGGGCAAATAGTTTTTCACACCACTATAAGTGAACTCTGTCTTTAATTGCAGAGTGCTGGGCCACTTTGAGAAGCCCCTCTTTCTGGAGTTGTGCAAGCACATGGTATTTGTGCAGTTCCAACAAGGGGAGTACGTTTTCAGGCCAGGCCAGCCGGACAGCAGCATCTACGTGGTTCAAGATGGAAAACTAGAACTGTGCCTTACAGGAGCGGTATGCAATTTTTGTGTCTTCTTGAATCCCAGTTTATACCAGGAGTATTTTGTTTAACTTTTTTGAACTCTCCTGTAAGGTTAAAAAGCACACAGCTGGATACACAGAAACTGCCTATTGATCGGTACAGTACAGTACTGTCATTTCTCTACAGCAGTGTAGGCAACCGTCAAAGGGTATGAGAGGCAGGGAGTATTGCTTGAATATGCTTGTTTACTTCACAGCTCTCACAGGTTTTCACGGGGTGGCGGTAAAAACATTTCAGTCCCCTAGGGGGGCATGACAGAACATAATTGGGAACTACTGCTCTACAGCAATGGAATTTAAATGGGGAAAACACAAAATGTCTGTCAATCTTCATTTAATATAATACATATGAATAAGCATAAAATACTATTAGAAATAATAACTACTGAAAGGGTTCATTGTTGACAGAAACATAGTTAAATAATAGGTGAGTACAATCAATGTACTCACAAAGGAATGAAGAGTTGATGATAGTTTTAGTAGTGATTAGACATAGCATTGGATGTACACAGTGGCTCAGGACTCTTCTTCCTTGCACTTTGTAAACATCAACTGCTTGTACTGTTTCTTGAAATCGCTCATTTTAGATATATGGATAGATATTTAATTTAATTTAATTTTTTTAAAGTTCAAATGAGAAATTTTAAAGCATTGAGTTCCTTACGCAGTCCATTGCCTAATTTCCTACCACTTAAATGCTGATGGTTTTTAACATTTTAATGTCAAATTACATTTTCCCTGAGGTCATATTTCACCTTTCTTGTGGAGAATAATTGTATAAAATGTTTGGGTAGCAGGTTGTGATTTTAGAAATAAAGGGTTTGTATGTTCTCTGAACAGTATGATGTGTTCTAAATGTAAGCGTTACACTACTTTATGTCTGTTTAGAATTAGGTGCTTGGTTACTGTATTAATTCACCACAGTTTGGAAGTAGAGGTCTGGCAGGCTTTGTTTCAGCTCAGGTTTGTTCACAAAAGCTGCATAAAATGCTTTGAATATTCACTGATACCCTGCTTACACGTTTGTCCCTCAGGATGGCAAAGAAAGTGTGGTGAAGGAAGTTTTCCCAGGAGACAGTGTCCACAGCCTCCTCAGCATCCTGGATGTCATCACAGTAAGTTACACACATTTGCCTGACACGCACATGTACAGGCATGCACACAGATGCAGTCATCCATAAAAGTTTCACAATTATACGGGAATTGGCATCTTCCTGCTTAAATTCCTTTGAAATTACATCGTTTGCTAAGCGATTCTCTCTTAGGGATTTTTTCTTCAGTTGTAAAGAAAACCTTTTTGACATATTACTCATAAAATATGTTTGTTAGTTATATTGTACTTTTTGTTATGTTTTTTCTTTTCTTTTTTCTGTGTTCAGGGTCACCAGAAGCCTTACAGAACAGTGTCAGCACGGGCTGCTGAGGTTTCCACTGTTCTGCGTTTGCCAGTAGAGGCCTTCCTCTCTATATTTGAGAAGTACCCTGAGAGCCTGGTGCGAGTAGTTCAGGTTAGGTTTGTTCCGTCCTTGTCATTATTTTAGTTAGCGTTCCTATTTTTTTCTTATTAGCCGCACTTAAGTTTGTTTCATAATTATCATTTCTTTTTATTTGAGTGTGTACCTGTGTCAAATTTCTATGCTGGTTTGTTGTGGATCTAATTTGAAATCTTTTGATGTGTGCAACATGTATGATTTAATACAGCAGATGCGGTTTGAATAAAATCATCAGTCAAACCTTCCACCTTACAGATTATTATGGTTCGTCTCCAAAGAGTAACAGTCTTAGCCCTGCACAACTACTTGGGCCTTACAAATGAGCTCTTCAGTCATGTGAGTTCATCATCACATAAACACACACAAACTTTCTAACTTCCTGTACGTTTTAAATCCTTAGTCATATGCACTTCACTTTTGGACAGGAATTGCATCCTTCACGTCAGCCGCCTCCTTCTCCCCACCCAACCCGTACCAGTCCCCTCCGCCATGGCAAGCGCTTTGGCAGCCTGACAGTGCCTGAGGAGTATCGAGAAGCTGCAATAAAAGGTGATATGGCAGGTAAGGAAAACTGACTTAAAGCTTTGAAATATATTACAATGTGCTAAACTAAGACAATTACTCTTGAATTACAAATTTAATTCAGGAGATCAAGGGAAAGACGGAGCAACTCTTAGCAGGACCATCTCCATGCCTGTCGATATTGCTGGTGAGGCCTTTCCCATTTTGTTTTAAAGCGCAATTGTTCAAACACTGAATGCCTGAGTAGAAAGATGTATGACAATGCAGAATTTTTGAGGGGTTAATTTACATACACAGATATGGACATTACAATGAGAAATTAACAATTTTGATCATTTATCCAGCATTCACCCTACTGAATATTGATAATATTGATAAAGGCAACACAGCGCTTTGCAGCTCTTCCTTGACTGAAAGTCAAAAGCATTGCATTGCATCTCCCGCTGACCCTTCCCTTATGCCATCAAACTCAGTTTCAGAGTAGCCACTGTGTCAGCTTGCTGATTTGCATGCTTGGCAACACATATTTTTGCCCTGAGTATTGAGTGTTCCCTCAGCTCTCATGTTTCAGCTCATATCATCATCAGAGTTAAAGCACTGCACTGTATATCCCAAATATTTATGAAAATGTTTTTAGTGGACATGCCTGTAATTTTAAACGGTATAACGACCTGAAGTTACAAACATCTACTACATAATTCAGAGCTAAGCACGTATCACCGTTAAAATCATAGTTCATAATCATGAATGGCCTAAAAATGTTTATTTCTATCTTTGCAGGTATGCAGAAAAGTCTGAAATCAGACTTTGACATGGCATATGAAAGGGGACGGATCTCTGTTTCTGCAGAAGAGGGCAACAGTTCACCTAACTTTACTCGGGTCAGTTTAGAGCGTAGTGTTTGATGACCAGGGATATAACATTGACTATACAGTATTTATAGTTAATTTTTCTACATAATTAGTCTGTTTCCCAGGATCAGAGGGAGAGGAAGGTGACAGTGGATGAGGTTCCCTCAGGGATCTACCTGTATCCAGAAGAAGAAGTGGGAGTGGATAATATTTTCACAACTGTATCCTGTCGCTCTAGTTCAGCATTATTTGAGGAAGCTCAGAAAGAGGTCCTAAAGCTCATGAGAATTGAGGTAAGCACAGTAGTAATTTCCTATCCAACACTGGAAATAATTAGATACAGTGGGGTTAAAAAGTGTTTGTCCCCTTCCTGATTTCATATTTTTTGGCGTGTTTGTCAAAGTTATGTTTCAGATCATCGAACAAATTTAAATAGTCAATGACAACACCATCAAATGCAGAATGCAGTTTTTAAATAAAACTTTTATTATTAAGGGGAAAAAAAATCCAATCCTACATGGCCCTGTGTGAAAAAAGTGATTACCCCCCTAAACCTAATAACTGTTTGGGACACGCTTAGCAGCAACAACTGCAATCAACCGCCTGCAATAACTTGCAACAAGTCTCAGCACTGTGGATGAATTTTGACCATCTTGTCTTTGCGGAATTGTCGTAATTCAGCCACATTAAAGGGTTTTCAAGCATGAACTGCCTTTTTTAAGTTCATGCCACAGCATTTCAATAAGATTCAGGTCAGGACTTTGACTAGGCCACTCCAAAGTCTTCATTTTGTCAGTTTTCAACACAAGGCCATGTAGCTGTGCATTTGTTCTCCCTTAAAACTGCATTTTGTGTTTAGTTGTGTTGTCACTGACTAATATTTAAATGTGTTTGATCTGAAACATTGATTTGTAACAAACATGCAAAAAAATCTGCAAAAAATATTAACCCTTTTTAATGCCACGGTATATGTGTCAGTCACAACTCAAGATTATTGCCTGTTGAAATATATATTTTTTTGTCTTGTCCAGCATCATAACAGCTGAATGGGAGTCAAGGTGCCTTTAAATGCTGAGCAAAATTTCTTTGCCAAGGGAGACTTCATAATCCAAATGAGTCTCCCTTGACATTTGACTGCGTTTATTATGAATTTTTAACAAATGTTTCCATAATTTTTGCTCCAGGCTTGTGGCTTATTCGGCTTGTTTGAGCTCGTAACATACATTACTTGCGAGTGAAGGTGGTGGGAAGGTGTACGGTCATCTCCTGCATTATCGTGTTTCAATAATCACTCCCTCACTATATTGCGGTTGATCAGAAATTAAATAATACATGATTGCTGTTTTGTGGTAGACTATTGTCTATTATTAGTCAAAACATGTTGAAATACCAGTTATATGTAGTATTCTGGTCACTAGGCGGCAGTAATGACAAAAATCATTGAGAAATTACATTACAACACCTTGACACTGCATGAAGTCATGGTGTCAGTCATGGCATGTCCAGCACGACAAAATAAAACGTTATTTTCCAATTCTGTGTGGAAGTGGTAAAATGTTTTTTCAAAACTATATTGATTAATAAATCATACTGTGGGCCGCACGATGGTCGAGTGGGAAGCACATTGGCCTCACAGTCAGGGAAGTTAGGGTTCGAATCTCCGTTGGGCATCTCTGTGTGGAGTTTGCATGTTCTGCCCGTGCGTGCGTGGGTTTTCTCTGGGTACTCCGGTTTCCTCACACATTCCAAAAACATGCATGTTAGGTTAATTGGCGACTCTAAATTATCCATCAGTATGAATGTGAGTGTGAATGGTGTGAACGTGACTGGCGACCAGTCCAGGGTGTACCCCGCCTCTCGCCCAAAGCCAGCTGGGATAAGCTCCGGCATACCTGCAACCCTAATGAGGATAAGCGGTATAGAAAATGAATGAATTAATGAATTAAATCATGCTGTTTCATGGTTTAATACGACCTATCATTAGAAAAATGCCTAATTATGTATTTTCTTGACAAAACTGAACAAGCATAAAAATGGCTAAATGAACTAAAATACAAGACATTCAAATTGTGAAGGTAGTATTCTACACTTGTCACTAGGTGTCAGTAATGTTACTTTAATGTTCGGTGAGACAAGCACCAGACTTGATTGCCGGAACAACAGGCTTTTATTGCAGGTTTGAATTATCAGGCACTATAATAATAATAACAACACTCATTCATTTATTCATTTTCTATGCCGCTTATTTTTATTAGGTTCGCGGGGATGCTGGACCCTATGTGGCCTATGCCAGCTGGCTTAGGGCGAGAGGCGGATTATACCCTGGACTGGTTGCCAGTCAATCGCAGGGCACATGTAGACAAACAAACATTCACACTCACATTCATACCGATGAACAATTTAGAGTCGCCAATTAACCTAACATGCATGTTTTTGGAATGTGGGAGGGAACTGGAGTACCCGGCGAAAACCCACACACACACGGGGAGAACATGCAAACTCCACACAGAGATGCCCAACGGAGATTCGAAACCTAAACCTCCTGACTGTGAGGCCAATGTGCTACCCACTCGACCACCGTGCGGCCTAATAATAACATAATAATTATAATAACACAGCTGTTGTTGCGGCTGTAACTCAAGCCAAGCTAAAACTCCACTCTGAACCCTTGGTGATAAATAATGGATGATGACAAACAAGTTCGACTGAAATCCATTTGCTGTACATTGCATTGATGAGTTGCCAAAGACACTACTTAAATTGAACACCAAACGTCTTTGGACAACCTATTTTATACAGAAATGCACTCGAGTGTTTGTGACCTCTTGATGAGCTAGGGTGACACATATCAAGCACAATTTTTTTGTAACCAAATCAAAAAAGGATATATGCTATGTAGTAAATTTTGTCACAAACTTTCACTTTCACACATCTTATGGTGTATCATAGTGTTTCTTGGTTGAGTCATTGTCTCTGACTGTCCTTTTAATTGCAGGACCCTTCTCTGTTGAATGGAAGAGTTACTTTACATCATGCCAAAGCTGGGGTGGTCCTGGCAAGGCAAGGAGACCAGGTAATAATAATAGAAAAATACATATATAAATAGATACAATACGTACATGGATAACAGAACAAATAGTGTCTCTAATTTGAAAAGATTATCTTGCAAAATGATGATTCATGTACAAAATGCCTTTTTTTTCACTTCCCTTTTTCTTTTCACTCTTCAAGGACGTGAGTCTGCACTTTGTTCTGTCTGGTTGCCTGCATGTGTACCAGCGGATGATAAACAAGCAAGAAGCCGTTTGCCTCTTTGTGACCCACCCAGGGGAGATGGTGGGACAGCTTGCTGTGCTCACTGGAGAACCCCTCATTTTCACCATCAAGGCCATACGAGACTGCACTTATCTCAAGATATCGAAATCTGATTTCTATGAGTGGGTATTTTTGAATGAATATACTTTGTTTAAAATCATGCTTTTACTCAATTTGCAATAATTATAGATAATCCTTTCTAATGTGTAACTGTGCTGTGCAGGATTATGCGAGAGCAGCCCAGCGTGGTGTTGAGTGCAGCTCACACTGTGGCCATCAGGATGTCACCATTTGTTAGGCAGATGGACTTTGCTATTGACTGGATGGCGGTAGAGGCGGGGCGGGCTCTGTACAGGTATAATTTAGTCCATCTTGTACTTGTGTACTTGTTATTTTTGTGTGCATCTCAGTAGTGTATTAAATTACATTTAAATAAGAGAACACAATGTGTCATCTGTGTCTTCTCTCCACACATACACAGACAAGATGACCAGTCAGACTGCACCTACATTGTCCTGAACGGACGTCTGCGCTCAGTCATTCGCAAGGCCAATGGCAAGAAGGAACTAGTCGGGGAATATGGACGAGGAGACCTTATTGGAGTGGTGAGACCTAGTTTCCAAATAAAAATAAAATATTTGCATTTTAATTGCTTAGAATTTACTGTATCATAATACATTTTAGTTACTTTCTTTCCACTCAAAGTATCTAAATGGAATTTAGGCATTTGTGATATGGACTTTTTTTAACCAGACTTGATATAACTTGAAAAGATGGAATGAGGTTTAACGTAGTGACAGAAATGTGGCTTTATTTTTTTTATGTTTGACATCGACCAATATGATTAAGGTGGAGGCATTGACCAAACAGCCGAGAGCCACCACTGTGCATGCTGTAAGAGACACTGAATTGGTCAAGTTGCCTGAGGGAACGCTCAACAACATCAAGCGAAGATATCCTCAGGTAAAAACAGAGTTGGCTGCCAGTTGTTTCTAAAGGCTCAGGTGGTGCTCAGCCTTACTGTTGTGCATTCAGGTGGTTACAAGGTTGATCCATTTGTTAGGCCAGAAAATTCTGGGGAATCTCCAGCAGGGTCGGGGGCCATTCTCAGGTAAAGTGGTCATGATGAGAGTCTTTATTACAAACCGATTGAATAATTCCTAATCTCAACTGCACATCAGTGTTTGTTCAGCGTGATATCACACACCTTCCTTGCAGGCTCAACTCTCAGTCTGCCGAGTATGACCACCAGTGCTGATGTAACAAATCCCGCCAGCAACCTCTCCACTGTGGCTGTGTTACCCGTATGTGATGAGGTGCCGATCAATGCATTCAACTTGGAGCTCAGCCATGCCCTCAGTGCCATTGGTAGGCCTCACTAGTGTCAAAAGTTTTTACTCTTGCTTGCTTGCTTTATATGATTTAGTATGTAATTTACATAACATCAAGGGCCCACCCTGTTATTGACCAGTGACATCATCAGAGAGCGACTTGGTGCATCTGCTTTGGACAGGTCAGCATCTTCTCATTTTTGTTTTATTATAGGTACTTGGTATGGTTATTGTAGCTTTTGACATAATTTCTGTTCGCCAGCATCCATGAGTACCGTTTGTCAGGCTGGTTGGCACAGCAAGAGGACATAAATCGAATAGTCTTGTACCAGACTGACAACAGCATGACCCCATGGACTCAGCGCTGTATTCGTCAGGCAGATTGCATTCTTATTGTTGGCTTGGGAGACCAGGAACCTACCCTGGGAGAGGTTTGTGTCACTAGTATAGAAAATGGTAAAGACAAGGTGATAATACAAATATCCTCTGATTGGGGCCACCAGTTGGAGCAGATGCTGGAGAACACAGCAGTCCGGGCACTGAAACAGCTGATCCTTCTACACCGAGAGGACGGTCCAGGCCCTTCCAGGACTGTAGAGTGGCTCAACATGCGTAGCTGGTGCTCAGGTCATCTCCATCTTAAGTGTCCTCGCAGGGTCTTCTCTAGACGCAGCCCCAGCAAACTGGTATGGGGAGATAACCAGACTCTTACAAAGCGCATACTTTATTTTGTATTTTTTACATTTACTGTATCTCTCTTGTGTTGTAGAGGGAAGTTTATGAAAAGGTTTTTGAGAAAACAGCAGATAGGCACAGCGATTTCTCTCGGCTGGCACGAGTTCTGACTGGGAACAGTATAGCTCTGGTGTTGGGAGGAGGTGGAGCAAGGTGAGCTGCTTGGATTCAATATGATGAAAGAACAATTATACCATCTGTGAATGTGTAACATCCTGATGTGTGTGTGTGTGTGTGTGTGTGTGTGTGTGTTTTTCCTCATCAGAGGTTGTTCTCATGTGGGTGTCATTAAAGCTATGGAGGAAGCAGGGATTCCTATTGACATTGTAGGCGGAACGTCCATTGGTTCATTCATTGGTGCACTGTACGCTGAGGAGAGAAGTGCCGTCAGAACCAAGCAGAGAGCCAGGGAGTGGTCCAAGGTGCAGCACTCGGGTTAATATGATACCAATCAAACGTTTGGACACACTTGTTAATGCTTTTGAATGAGAAGATGTGTTCAAACTTTAAACTCCTGCCAATCTTAGGCTTTTTATTGCCTTTTTTGATAATGCATTTTGCACAATTTTGGATATTTTTTATTTACAGTGCAAAACAATAGTTGAAAGGCTGATGAAATGCACTTGCATACAGTATGTTGTTCTCATCTACAATTATGAATTGTACATTTTTCAACATCATTTATTGACATGGTCTTCTAATGATGGAAAATGTGTCTTTTGTTGTTTCATAGTCAATGAACTCTGTATTCAAAACAGTCCTTGACTTGACGTATCCCATCACCTCCATGTTCTCTGGTTCTGCCTTCAACACAAGCATCTACAAAGTGTTTCAGGACAAGCAAGCTGAGGTGAGATGTTGCAGTGTATAGATGCATATTAGAACAGGGGAGTAATGATCATGATACCAATTGTGTCCTCAGGACTTATGGTTGCCATACTTCAACGTCACTACTGACATCACAGCGTCAGCCATGCGTGTTCACCAGGATGGTAAGTGAGAACGAGTTTGACGGGAGGGACAACTTACCTTGAACTATTATTTGTATTTGTCTTCAAACATAAGACAAATTAGGAAATGTTTTTGAAAACACGTTGCATACACAGTATACTTGCCAGTGGTTAATGCAACTCTACGCTAAATAGTGATTAATACCTAGTCTGTCAGACGGAAAATAACACTGATTGTAATTGTGGTGTACTCAGTCAGCATACACATTATACTGTAGGACCTGATGTCCTTTTTTATGACAAATTATGGTGCAGCTTTTGGCATGCATTCAGGTATATAGTTTATTGTGGCACACTCCAGTATAAAATGACACATCAATGTGGAAATTAGGATAAGGTATAAACATCATAGGTAAAAGTTGTACGCAAATTTTCCTGCTGTGGATGGCATGCCAACAAAATACAGTGGTGCTAGTGTGGAGGGTGCCACAACCAACAATTTGTGAGAATCAATGTACAGTAAATGCAGTGTTTGGATTTATTTTATATGCTTGTGTTTTTGCTAATCTTGCATCATGACTAACATGAGCTAAAGTAGATACTAGCCCTCTGCACCCCACAAATCCAGTACAGTATTCCCTGAATGATGGGTTTAAGAAAACATTCTGCTACATGACATAAGAAATTGGTTATTTGCAAAGTTAATGGTTTTTGAAAATGCTGGGTTTGAGGGGTTTTCAGGAGTTCTGCAGAAAAACATATTGATGTTTGCATACCGGCTTGTCTTTTAACAGCTAGAGCAAAGCCTTCCTCTTTCTCACTCTTTCCCCTTATGTTTGCTTGATGGGTCACTTTTTCACATCTGCATTTTTTTTTCCGCAATTACTCCCAATCTTTCTCCTGTGGGACTAATAAAGGCATATCTTTTACTTCTTAATTTCCCACTTATTTACTGACATTTCATCAACTAAAATACGAAAGAAGCTACTTTGTCTTTGAACGGCATGTGTGTTAAGTCAGTACAAAGAGACATAATAGAGCTGCTCATCCAGGTTCCCAATGACCCGTGTAGTCGCCTTAACTCTTTTAACGCTTCCATGTCCATGTCACCATGTAGAATCCAGAACACTCCATTCCGCTTTTTCCTCCCTTGCTTTAAAATGACATCTCATCATGTTTCATGCACCTCCATTCTCTGCTGCTTTCTCTAGTTGTACTATTTTTCTAGAGTAGTTTTAAACCTAAATTTTAATGCATAGATGTTTTCAGTGGGCTATTATATATTGAGAAACACCAACGGAGACTTACTAACGTTGCAGTTTGCTCCACATTTTAGAACTTGCAAGTTGTAGTTATGTTATGTGATTATATATTGACTATTGTACAGTATATTATAAGAAGTTTATTGAAGTGGTAATCTTCCTCTTTCCTCACTTTTATCTTAATCCTTCCTCATTTCTCTCTCACCCTACTACTCAACTTCCTCTTTCCTTGCTTGTTATCTAACGGTGCTAATATTATTTGTCATGAAGAACTTTGCATCCTGTTGTCAGTAATATAAGGGACTGGCTGTATTGGCCATTTTAGTAGTCACTGACTGTATCCCTCTTTATATGTATGTGCTCACAGAGGAAAACATTTAGCTAAAAGTAGATACATTTGATTGACTTTGAAACAACCATTGCATTTTATTAGGGAGATGCTTTTGCAAATATTGTGGTTCTTTTGTCATCTCATTCATTCCAGCGGCAGCTTCTTGTGCTCTCCTAATTATCAGATTTTTCTGTCTCCCCACACACTCTGTCGCTCTCCTTTTTTACACCTGTGACTTAAAAGTCCAGCCCATTTTTAATGTGATCCTCCTTCTCCATCTCAATTTCCTGACAGGTTGCGTCTGGCGGTATGTTAGAGCCAGCGCCTCCTACACCCCCTATTTACCTCCCCTGTGCGACCCCAAGGATGGCCACTTGCTTGTGGATGGTTGCTATGTTAACAATGTCCCAGGTCAGATTTTAACGCGCCCGCGTACAAAACCTTTTCTCTAACCCTCAAAGTTGAAAATCGGTCGCTCGACTATCGTCTCCCTCCCGTTCCTAACTAACCCCGCCCCGACTAGCTAGACTCAGGGAGCCCATGGTTTGGAAGGAAAGACAAATGTTTTTTTTTATGTTTTCTAGACTGCCCACCATCAATTTTGATGCTGATTTTTAATGGCCAAAATATTTTTTTCCCATCCAGTTGCTTTTAGAATTACAATTAGTCTTTTAGATAAATACTCATATAAGAGGTTTTCTACTGCATGTATTGGTCACTGAGTTGCATGAGCGTCCGGCTGCTTCTGGCCTCTTAGAAATATTATTCATTCCTGGATGTGACTTGTTAATCCAGCAGTTATTCAGCCCAGCGTCGCCTATAGTGAGTGATTCCTCCCCACGGAGGGCTGCAAGGACTGCAGAGGAGTCAAATAAACTAAGGAAGAAAAGTTAACTAAGTTACCTTTAGCCATGTTAAAGGCAAAATAGTTCCTACGGTAACATGAGAGAGAGGCTTATATTTATAACAATTTACATACAGTGTTGAAACAGAAATACATCAGGCGGCACAATGCATGATGTGCAGGGATAACTAAATAAATACTGTAGTTAAGTTAAAATGTTTAAAAAAAAAAATTCGGACTTGAAATTTGTTTTCCTTTTTTAATGAAATATATGTAAGCCATAGGTTAATGCTGATGTGGGGAAATGCTGTAATATTAAATCAAAATCAATCCGCTTATGTGCCTAAGCCTACACACAACTATATAGCAACACCAATAGTAATAGGTATACAGTAACGTAATGCTTAAGTGTCTTACAATATAATTGTATGAGAACTTTTTGTTCGTCATACTGAATATTATTGTGATGACGTCAACAACTGGTGTCATTTGTCAAGATAAAAGGAGGTTGACAGTTTTGTGTGGGTTCGAAAGCACGAAAGCTGCATACTGATAAATCACAGGATGCGAGCTGCCACTTTTTGATTTTTTTTAAGTAAGTAAACAAAAAACAACTAATTAAGGTCAAGATCAATTTTATTTATATAGCACATTTTCAACAGTTTACCTGCCCCAACGCTGTACAGCAGTCAATAAAACTGCACAAAATATACCGTATAATGAAAAAGTACAATTAAAAACCACAGTAAAACAATGCACGAAAAAGTAATAACACTAATAAAATAGTAAAAACAGTCAAAAATGCCCAGGTTAACCTGTATTAAAAAAACAGTCCATAAAATGAGATTTTAATAAAGATTTAAAACAATTAAATACAAAGCAATGTGTTGTTAGTATCAACATTTCAAGCTTCTTGCTCCATTTTCCCCCTTTTGATGTTTTTTTTGTGTGGTTTTGTTTAGTTATTTTTAGACAAATGAAAAGAAACTGGCAAAGTGGCAATCGCACACCTTTCAGACACCCCTGTGAAGTGAAGTGTCCTTCACTGTTGGCATTACACCTTTCTTTTAATGTACTTATTTGTGCTTGTCTTTGGCCAAAATGTGTCTGTCCTCTGGACATTATTGCAGCGTGTTCACCTTTTCTCCCTCAAGGACGTTTTTTTTTTTTTTTTGGTTTTTATTAAGGACGCTATCACTGTTTCATTTTAATTCACCTCTCAGTTCATCCTCATCTGAAGAAACACATTGAGTTTCTCTTCCAGCACTCCTGTCTCTCCCGTTGGCTTTGCTTGCTTCTGTGTGCATGCCAGTTGTTGGACACATTGATGCAATAAATATGCAATATACATACCGTAGGTGGCTTGCTTCTTCTCTTTTGCTGTTTGGGAATAAGTGTTCTGGGTTCTTCTGTTGCCAATTTTTATCCAAGGACAAACTTAAAACAACCATTAAATCAGAAGGTCCCTTGAAAGACTCCTTCAAAGTCTGTTAAAAAATCTAAAATTCTCAAATACTCCATTCACCTTTTGCACCCCAAAGTTTTTCTGTGGTGCTCCTTATCCTTCCAACCCATGCAGCTATCTGTATGCTCCTGCCCCCTGCTGGCATTGAGTTGTACGGCAGACTTGGGCTGGCTGGTTGCTCTATAACTCAAACTTGTCTCAACAGCAGCTACTTCTTTGCCATGTAGCACATGCATTTCACTTAAGCACAATTTATCACCAATAAACTATAAACCAAAGCAGTGCTGTTGTTGAGACACCGTTTGGGGATTTGCACAGCTTTGGTGCTCTAATATGACTGCCATTCACCTGCCGCACAAGTCTCAGCGGATCTCTGCAAGGTAATGCGGTTTGCTTTGGTGTACAGCAGAGTGTAAAGGCGGGGAGAACTACAGTCCCACACTTTGCAGGGATCAGCTCCCCGTCCTCAGTTGATCTCTGTCTGGTGTTGGGATTGTGGTCTGCGTCAACACTAACATAAATCACTTAGCATACATTGAGATGTTATCCCTCCCTCCCGCCTCCCTCCTTCCGTCCCTGGTGTGCCAGGCTCTCTATGGCGCTATGTGCGGGCGAGCATGACCCTATCCGGGTACCTGCCGCCTCTCTGCGACCCCAAAGATGGGAACTTGCTTATGGATGGTGGCTACATCAACAACCTCCCAGGCAAGTAAAGGTGGTGCCTTCTCCTGGTCTCCACCAATGCCCTGATCCCAAAAAGAGGGTTAAAGTGGAATTTGACGGAAGCTAGTGTGATGGGTTGATGAAGTCAATAATGTGTGCAGTAATGGTAAGTTTAATTCCCTTATGTAAGGGACCACTGACGATGACTTAGATTATTTTGATTGATTTGAGAGTCTAAGGTTGCATTCACATCTGTAGGTTTGTTATGCTAACTTTAAGAGGTCTTACTCACACATTTTACCCTGGAGACAAAAAATGTCAGCTTCACAAAACCCTTTAAAGAAAAAAATACACATATATATATACATGTTTACTCCACTTCAACTCAACTTCACCTTTTTTGCAGAAAAAAACATAGCTGTACTAAAAATACACACAAACATATAAAAAAATATATATATCATTTGCCATTATTTTAGTAAAAAAAACAAGAAAATGTGACATTTTGCTGCATGCTTTGATTGGGGAAAAGTAGCACCATTTGGTGGACAAATATAACATAAAAAATTCAAATACTGTAGAATAAAACTAAATCTTAGCATATAATTTACTCAAAAGCCAAAATGACTTTCAAAAGTGTGAATGGCACAAAATGTCTCCAGGATCATTTAAGGGTTAAAAAAAACGAACCTTCCACTAGATGACACAAGGCTGCTGTGACTGAATGCACCCTTTTATAAGCTCATTTTAAAAAAGAATCAGATGAGGTCTTTGTTTCTCTTGTTAATTGAGAATGGTAGCTATGCACTCTACTAACACATTAAAATAACTTGTAAGGTGGTAACACTGACAGCCAGTCCAATGTAAAAGTACTACATTTACAATGGACTCGTTTTCAGTGGGGTGGACTGTAGTGTACAGTTATGGCCAATGGTTTTGAGAATCGCACAAATAGTCATTTTCACAAAGTTTGCTTCCTCAGTTTTTATGATTGCAATTTGCATATATAATAAATAATGATGAAAGTGATAGATAAATAGATCTCACAAATACGTATCAACTGCATTTCAGCCAGTGGCAATTGCTCTAAGACTGCAAGTAAAGCTCAGCTCATTTGAATGTAAAAAAGTGGGTTAAATATGTACTGTTGTGTGTACATTTTATTGACTAAATAAGCTCTAGAATACCTTTATCTTTTTTTTTAGAATCAGCTACTTATTACAAGTAACACTAATTCCTCCTCTGTGGCGCCACAGTCAGACAAGCGTAGAGTGGGTTGTTCCACTGTGTGAAGCTGGACGGTCACTGGATGAATGCCTGGAAGTCTACAGGGCAGCGGGCTGTCCTGGATCCTGGACTTTTGCATGATGATTGGATGATCTGTCTCAGGCGGAATCTTTTTTTGATTGACAATTAAATGAGCGAATCAGCGATCTTGAAGTATAAACCTCCACCGAAGCATTTTCCAAGTTTTTTGTTTTGTTGTTCTGAACTAAGGCAGGGATATCACGCCTTAATCAACCATTTATTGCATCATCAAGAACTTGAAGTAGAAAGGTTTGATTGTTGTAAAAGAGGCCATCACGACATCTAGGAAAGTCCAGCAAGTGTCAGGACTGTCTCTGCAAATAGGTCTAGCTGGGTTATCGGGGTGAGGTTGAGAAACACCAAACAACCTCACCTATGAGGTTGTTTGATTATGCAATAATGAACTGCCATAATTCAGGATGTGGCCCAGAAGTGAATTGACAGCATGCAACGGTGAATTAAATACAGTATACAATATCATTTGGCAAAAAGAGCTGACAATTTGACAATAGCTGACAAATGTTGTCATTCTCAAAACTACTGGCCAAGACTGTAATCTTGTAGGTTTTATATATCACATTTTCATACTTTTGATTTTTAGACACATCCAAAAAATCTATTGTCTTTAGAACAGAGCAACACAGGTAGTGTGCACTGTATTTAAAACACTGGATCATTGGAACACAGTCTATCGGTCACATGTTCATGTTTGTAAATCATTACTCAGCTCTACTTATTCTGTTTGTCTTGTGTTCTAAAATGAGACTTCCATTCCAACCAGAGGAATCATAGGTTGAGTCTGATAAGGATTTCCCCATTGTGTAAACATTTAAAGATAAGTAAATTGCTTCTACATAGGTTGGAGGTTTCTGATATGTAATGTTGCAGGGAGGTTAGAGTTATTGTAATGGACGTCCTGATCAGAGCAGCCACATTTCACAAAGCTCCACACTACATTTCTATGTTTGGAATGGGTCTCATCTTCCGCCGATACTCATCAGCAGCTCATGGAAAATGACGTTATTTGGATCCAAAGATTGATCTGATAGTGTCTTGTAAAATCATCCATCTATTTTCTACCAAGGCTCAAATAATGGGTGAGCTGGAGGCTCTCCTGGTTGACGTTGATGAAATGCCTTGTACACCCTGGACAGTCAATTACAGAGATACTGTACAACACACTTGCAGCAATTAACTTTACCCTAAAAACTTCTTTTATGGACCCTTTGACACTCCAGATCAGAGCTTTGAACCTCTGAGTCATGTTTCTATTTGACTTTAAGTAGGCTCAACACCACCACAATATTGGCTCCCGAGTTAGCGCTGCATTGTCTTTCCGAAGTTACATTGCCAGTCACTTATTCTAGAAATTATTTGGTGGTGTCAGTCTGTTTAAAATGTTGCCGCCTAATAAAGTTGATAATATTGCAGATATTGAGGAATCATTTTAAATTACACCTACTGCTTGTTTGTGGTACGTGGTTTTTATGTACCGCAGCGGACATTGCAAGGAACATGGGTGCCAAAACTGTCATTGCCATTGACGTGGGCAGCCAGGACGAGACAGACCTCTGTAACTATGGCGACTGCCTGTCTGGCTGGTGGTTGCTGTGGAAACGAATCAATCCCTGGTCTGAAAAAGTCAAGGTGCGTACGGCTTTGACACCTCGATAAGAAAATTTACTTTCTATCCACCTTGTTTTTGAGACAACCATTGTTCAAGATGCGTTCACACAGTGTCAGTACATCATTTCATTGTAATTGTTGGCCCTCTCCAGGTGCCAGACATGGCGGAGATCCAGTCTCGACTGGCCTATGTGTCTTGTGTGCGGCAATTAGAAGTGGTCAAAAAGAGTGCTTATTGCGAGTACATCAGACCGCCCATTGATCGTTTCAAGACCATGGACTTCGGCAAGTTTGACGAAATTTATGTGAGTTAAGTCATGAATATTTGGGGTGTATTCTTGGTATAGCCCCGGAGGGAATATGTCAGAGTGATATATATTTATTTAGAATCATCATCTTGTTGCTGCCAAAAAAGAAGCTATTACTAAATCCATAGCCGCTTATCCTCATTAGGGCCGCGGATGATGGAGCCTATCCCAGCTGACTTTGGGCGTTAGGCGGGGTACACTCTGGACTGGTCGCCAGTCAATCACTGGGCTATTAATAACTGTCGGCTCAAAATAGACAATCCCTCTTTATCTATGCCGGTTGTTAAATGTATATGAACAATGCAACTTATGACTTAGAATCTTTGTCTACAACAACACAAGGGAAAAATATTGGAAATATTGGTTATATACAATCTGTATACACTGACGATGTCAGATAAGGTGCGACATGTGCCTGTGACCTGTGACTCTGTGTATACCCATTTTTTCTTTTTACACTTTTTTCTTAAAATATGTAAAAAATATATATTTGTGGCATTTGTTCCGGCCATTTGACTGAATATTCTCTACAGTATGTAACAAAGGCTTAAATTATTACCATTATCAAAACTACGGGAGCAACTCAGGCCATGCCTGCTGCTGATGAGATTTTGTTTGTTGTTTAGTCTCAGCAGCCCAAATGACATTTAATAGAGCAGTTGTGTTTTTTGTTCATGCATTGCTGTTTCAGGATGTGGGCTTCCAGCACGGCAAGCTTGTGTTCACTGGATGGGCTCGGGGTGACATTATTGATAACATGCTGAAGGACCACAGATCGGCCGACTACAACGACAGCAAAAGAGTTGACGTGAGAGCCGCACACTTACAAAACTACCATATAACATAGTATACAGCTGCAAGTAACAATTGCTTTCTTAGTTGAATAATCTGAAGCTTGTTGTTTTGATTGATCGTGTAATCAGTTAGACCCCAGATGGACCAAACCAATATGAACCAAACACAAACAGTTAAAATGTCAATCAATCAATGTTGTCCATTGCCAAAGCTGATGTGTGTGAATATCCTGTTTTGTTTTAAACACCAAGATAATGGGTCTGCTTTTACGAATGACTAAGGAAATAAGAACGATTCACATTTGAGTGGCTGAAATCAGAATATTTAAATGTTTTAATCAAAAAATAATTATTTGAATACCAAACAGTTGAATAGCTGTCAATTCATTGGATCATCAAGTAATCATTGTTTTATCAATTAATGGTTGAAGCTCTACTGTAGTATACTAATGATAATATACACTGCCTGGCCAAAAAAAAGTCGGCACCTGGATTTAACTAAGCAAATAGGTACGGGGTTGCTGCAGGTGGTCAGGTCTGGGTTCAGCAAAACTGTGTACTCAAAGAATGAGATCAGTTGACTATCCTGAATGAGCAGGTTATTCCATCAATGGATTTTCTCTTCCCTGATGGCACGGGCATATTCCAAGATGACAATGCCGGGATTCATCAGTTCAGGCAGCATGAGACATCATTTTCACACATGGAGTCTAGCCCTTAACCCCATTGAGAATCTTTGGGATGTGCTGGAGAAGGCTTTGCGCAGCGGTCAGACTCTACCATCACCAATGCAAGAGCTTGGTGAAAAATGAATGCAACACTGGATGCAAATAAATCTTGGGACATTGCAGAAGCTTATAAAAACAATTCTACAGCAAACGCATGCCGTAATCAAAGCTAAAGGCGCTTCAACGAAATATTGAAGTCTGACCTTTTCTTTTAGTGGTGACTTTTTTTGGCAGGCTGTGTAGTATACTATAGTAATAAAATGGAACATTAGTTAGTGTAATTAATTTGTTGCAGAAGGTCTAACTCCAGCCAAAATGGACGTTAACCAACTCTGTTTTTCCCACAAGAAATAAAGAAAATACAATTAATCTGTTCCAGAAAGCCAAACATGTTAAAACAAACATGTTTTTTTATAGTTTTACATGCAGAAAACAATTTGAAATGTGAATAAATACATATAAATAATGGCAGTGACTGTTCCCAAAGATGTGGCAGCAAGATCAACCACCACAATCTTCCTGTTATTTTTTGAATAAGTTGAAATACCCCATTATCCCAAAAAAAGACTTGTTTAGTGAAAAAAAATACTTTTAAGAGCAAGATCTGGACTCATGCAGTGTATCGACAACATTACAATACGTGCGCCATATTGTACGCTTACCGGAGAACCCGGGGTAAAATTGTGACGTAAATTTTCGACATTAGCCAAAAAACACAGTAACCAGGGCGGGCACTAACTGAGGTCCCACTTTACTATACAATTTAATTATGGTCTCAATACTGACTGAGTGATGCAATCACCTCTGCTATGATAACCCAATGTTTTTGATGATATTGCCCAGCTGGTAACATAAACTGCATGGGGTCTTTTACATCAGGCTGTATCCACAAATAGTCAACCCTTAAAACACTTGTATTAATGCCTAATTAATCATTTGTTCTCAGTCATGCACATGTCAAGGAGCTGATTTCACGGACCTTGCAGAGATTGTATCCAGGATAGAACCAGTCCAAAACTATGTTTCTGCTGAGGGTGAAGTATCCATTCTTCATTGCAGTTTTTCCTCATTAAAATGTGTTTTCTGCCTGTATTTTAGACGGTGCTCCATTGATGACTAACTAATTTGCTGTAGTAAAGCGCACAGCAGCCTAATTGGAATAAAGAAGCAACACATCTCTGATAGTTGATGGATGTTGTTGGGTGTAGCTAACTCGTAAATTCCCTTTAGCGGAAGAGTCAGACTGTCTGACGGAGTACGAAGAGGACGGGATGGACACTGTGAGAGAGGAGGAGGGACAGGAGGAGGAAGAAGACCCAGATGACCAGTCCCCTGGAGAGTGGGGACAGAATGGAGTCTTCCAGACTGTGAGTATCTGCCTAAAGAAAACCTACCAACTTTCAAAGTGAATTGTTAATGGTGTGTTATCAAAAGTTTAAAGAACATCATATCACAGTTTTAAATGGTTTTCAGTTGAAAATAATCCTCATCAAACAGACAAGTACAGTAAGAACAGATGACTGACGTCAACAGGGCATGTGGTGTTAGAGGAAGAGGGAACAAATATACTGACCAGAAAAAACAAACAAAAACATCCAAGCATAGCACTCAAAATGATTACATGGAAGAGCTTAAATATTAATATTATTTAGAATTATTACTGGTTTGACCTCACCTTATAGGGTGCCATTTATAAATATACACAATGTGTGGATGATTAAGTGTGAATTTTATTACATTTCCTTCACCCAGTATTGAGAAAAGAAACCATTTGTTTGTTTTTAAAGTTGTCTTTCTGGGTTGGAAGAATCTAAATGTTGTGAACTCTTGCTTACTCGCTGCACCTAGACATAGTAGAGGTGTGTGTGGATCCGGGGTGTCCGAACTTTTTCCACCGATGGCCACATACTTAAAAATGAAAGGATGGATATTTTGTAAAGCCACACTTGTAGACATGCTAAGTTATAGATGTATATTTCAAGAACAAGCTGCTTTGTGATTTGTGTGAAGCATATTATTAGTACTTGCTCTTTTTCCTCCATTTTGCTGTTTTTTAATTTCTAAATATTTCAACTTTCTTCTTAAATATTTTATGTAAATATCTTATTTTCTTCTCATAGTGATATGGCTTTATTCCCATAGTATTCTGACTTCATTTCTATATGTAAAAAATATATTTGTTTCTGTTTTTCCTATTTCATTTATTACAAGTTTGTTCTTGTAAAATTGCACCTGTTTTTCCTCATAAGAATACAACTTTTTTCTCTTAATGTTTTGACTTTATTGTCATAAAATTACAGCTGCTTTTTGTATTTCTGCTGTTGTTTTTTTCCCAACTACTTCAACTTTCTTCTTGTGAATTTTCTCTCATAATTCTAACTTTATTCCTATAATATTATGACCGCATTATTGTAGTATTATAACTTTTCTCCAGCTTAATGTTCCAAAGATTACAAAGTTTTGTATTGTTTTTCTCATGGCCAATAAAAAAAAAAAAACGTGCCATACTTTGGACACCCCTGGTGCAGATGTTCAGTAGATCAACTTCCCATAGCTGATGTCAGTTCTTCTTAGAGCACAAACTAGTTGAGACTGGATGGCAGCGCCTCAGCTGGTTGGGGCCAGGTACTGCGCTCAAATTATACTGTTGTATAATTGTTTGCAGTTGTTTCAAGATGCAATGAATTAACAATCACTTCTATGTAACTGAGAGACTTTACCTCAATTAGGCATTCCATCCTTTATCATGATGATCCCTACTGGGATTATTACCATCATCAGTATCTTGTCAGCCTCTGTCCTTGGCTTTGATGTCAAAAATTGTTTTACTCTGCAGGATGAGGATAAATCTGTGAGGCAACGTCGGAAACTCGCCAGTGACACCTCTGAAGTCTCTGACTGCTGACAGCAAGCAACAGAGGGAAAAATTCAAATGGATCATTAAGGCAAAACGAAGAAGAACATTGGACGTGTTCAATTACAGATGTTTCTGGAATATTTTGTAATGTTTTTTTTTTTTTTTTTTTAATTCAACCCGTCATCTAAGCTGTCTCAACATCTGTGGGTAAACAGGAAGTGGATTTCTGTCCCACAAGGAGCTTATGTGGATTACTCAAAGGTGGATTCCCATCTTATGCCCTTTCACCTTGTTTACTCATCAGAGGAGCTACTTGCATGCCATTGCAGTTTTTGGCTTTGCCTCCTAAGTATTCATGAACACTCAGTGTTTGTGTGTGTGCGTGCGTGTGTGTGAGTGCGTGTGTGCGCGCGCGTGTGTGTGTGTGTGCATGTCTATGATGACAGAATGTTGAAATACTGTAGTAGGACACTGGAAGATGAAGAAGCTTAAGGAGGAATGTATGGAAGTCAAATCAAGAGAGGCCATGTTGAAAATAAGGATAATTCATTAGAATACTGAGTGGTTAGTGGTTAACGATGCAAAAGGGACTTTAGAATGTTTTAAAATTAACATTTTAAGGAAGTTAAAACAGATGTATGTAGGAGATGAGAAGATAAGTGTGATTGATTTTTGGAATGAATGAGCTGGTTCTATATAGTGGGTCGGATGACACCAAGTGTCAAACTGTGGCCAGTGTTTGAGGACCATACGTAGGGTTTCCTCGTGGTACAAGAAGAAGAATCCTTCACATGAAGATGCTTATGTTTTTGACACACTTTACAGTACCACAGCTCACAGACTCCACACCACCACCTGAGTAAAGGTCACCTCATGTACCTGAATATATGGACCTTTTATATGAGATAGACATTGCGTAGCTGCACAACAAAGAAACTAAACAAAAGTGGTCTTTAACTTTAATTCTACTGTTTGTCTTTTTTATGCCAGCTATTAATATTATATCTATTAATTACTGGATTTTTTAATCTCATTTTTTTGTGTGCATGTATATTTTCTCAATTTGTGGTGTTTACATTTACTTAAATCTGGTCTGTTTGGAAGTATTGCAAGTAATCCTTGCTCATAAGATGCTAATTTATCCTCCACTCTGAGAGCCAAAGGTACAGAGAACACAAGAAGATAATTTAATATGCACACTAATAAATATATGCATAATGCCACATTGCATTTGACCTCTCCTTACATGTTTTTGAAATATGATATAGTTTTTTTTGTCAGCTGCAGAGATATTGTACTTAATCCTAAGAAGCTGCAAGCATGTTGACACATTTACGGAACTGACATCAACCGAACATCACCTCACTAACACCTCTAAGCCAAAGCAGAGGAAAGAAATCCTTCTTGAGGTATCGGAACGATAAGTTTGCTATATTTTTCATCAAAATTGTAGTCATGCCAAAACGCATCGCTGCCGGATGTTGACAGTGTCCGAGTGATACTATAAGTTTGTTTTCTTACCCAAAACAGAGAGGCTGAAAAAAACAAGAGACAGTAACATAATTTATATACTGTACATACTCTTCCTGGCCAAAAAAAAGTCGGCACCTGGATATAACTAAGCAAATAGGTATGAGGTTGCTGCAGTTGGTCAGGTCTAGGTTCAGCAACACTATGTACTCAAAGAATGAGGTCAGCTGACGACCTGAATATACTGAATTATATACTGAAATATATACACATACATATATATACATACATATACATATATATACATACATATATATGTATATACATACACATATATATATATACA
>QODF01000261.1:1932464-1984266 GCA_024372805.1 Oostethus manadensis | reverse complement strand
TATACATATTATATATATACATATATACATATATTCATATTATATACATTCATATATTCATGTATATATGTATATATGTATATATATATGTATATATGTATATATATATGTATATATGTATATATGTATGTATATAATATGTATATATGTATGTATATAATATGTATATATGTATATATGTATATATATAATATGTATATATATATGTATATATGTATATATATAATATGTATATATATATGTATATATGTATATATATATATGTATATGTATATATGTATATATATATGTATATATATGTATGTATGTATATGTATGTATAGGGAGGCGGGGCCGTTAGCGCACACACACAGTGCTGCAAGTATGTCTTGTGGGGAGCAATGCAACGTAACGTAATAGAAATTAGGAAGTAAAAAGATAATTTCAAAGCAAAATGCCACAACCCCTGTGTAGGGAGTATTCCGTTTTCAAACCAAGTGAGCAAGCTGAGCTTATCAACATAGGTGAGACTCATTGAGACGTCAGATCGGTAAAGTAAATGCAAGCAGAAGAAAATGGTGTGCATTCACAGAAAGTGTAACTTGCCACATCGCAAAAGTAATGCTGCTTTTCGTGAAACCAGAGTTTTACAAAATGCTGCATAGTTTTGACTGACAGTACGAATTGCCTGTGAGAAAATGTTACAAATGGCAATCCCACAACTTCAAAAGATTACATTTTAAAACGAAATATTGCATTGGTATTTTATTTTATATTATAACATCAATGCTTTATGGTTTAAATAATGTTGACAATAATATTGTTTAGTGTCAATTTGTGCAACAACAAACATTTCAAAATGCATTGTGTTTTGACTCGTTGAAAAAGTTTGTTTATGCGGTCATATTATCTTCATTGTACTTGGATTGTAAAATCTCGTGTCATGGCCCCAATTTTGTGTATCGTCTTGTGAGCTGTTTGTCTTGTGACGCCTCTTGTAAAAAGTCAACTTCATTTTCCTAAAAGTGACTAAGGGAGGTTCAGTGAGAATCATATCGTGGTGTGGACAAGTGTTTGCCCCCTTCCCTGGTTCTTTTTCTTTTTTTGCACATTTGTCCTACTTAAATGTTTCAGTTCATCAAACAAATTTTAATATTATTCAGTGCAAGACCATTGACGCAAAAGGCAGTTTTTAAATGAAAAAAAAGAAAAATGAAAACAAAATGCAAAACTACATGGCCCTGTGTGAAAAAGTAATTGCCCCCCATTAAAACAAAACTCATTAATTGAGATCTATCAATCTGGGATAGGTTAAAAATCAATTTCTAGATATTCTCCACTTAGCCACAGTGAGAGACTTTATTAACAAATGGTGAAAAATGTAACAGTGGTGAACCTTCCCAGGAGTGGCCGGTCTACCAAAATTACCCCAAGAGCACAGTGGCGACTAATCCAAGAAGTCACAAAGGACCCCACAAACACATCTAAAAAACTGCAAGCCTCATTTGCCTCATTTGAGGTCGGTTTTTATGACTCCACCATAAGAAAAACACTGCGCAAAAATTGCCTGCGTGGCAGAGTTCCAAGACAAAAACCACTGCTGAACAAAAACAATGTTATGGCTTGTCCCAGTTTTGCCAGGTAACATCTTGATAATCCACAAAACCTTTGGGAAAATACTCTGTGGTCTGATGAGACAAAAGGTGAACTTTTTGGAAGGTGTGTGTCCGATTACATCTGGCATAAACGCCACATTTAACAAAAAAAGAACATCCCAACAGTAAAATATGGTGGTGGCAGTGTGGTGGTCTGGGGCTGCTTGAGGACCTGGAAGACTTGCTGTGATAAATTGAACCATGAATTTTGCTGTCAACCAGAAAATCCTGAAGGATGATAGGTGAGCATAGTGACTGCACTCGATACATGACATAAATAATCAGTAATCAATGCTTCTCTGTCATGACCACCAATCTAGACAGAAACAGAAAATCAATGTGAGCTATAAGTAACCTGTGGGCGTTGAACCGTGGTGTGACATGTGCAGCTGAGTGCAGGTACAGTATATTTAGGGACGTGTCTGTTGGAGCCACTTAACATGATCATCAGTGCTTTGCCTGTCTTCGGCCTGCTGCTTGCAGCTGCTAGTGCCCAGAAATGCGGTGAGTGTTCACAAGTCGGACATTCAAGCTTTTTATTAATAATGTATTTTTTCAATATAAATTATGGATGTCTGATAATATCAGTATTGGCCCCATTGTGACCTAAAAATGGAATATCTTTAACTATCGTTGTGGGTTTTTTCCCTGCCAACAACACACAACCTACAGCTTTATTGATTAATTTTTCCATATTTTCCATGTGACGGAATCTCCTCCCATGATGACTGGACCAGGTCAGTATGGTGAGTCAGCAAGTTACCCTTTCAAATAAACCATGACCTTGTTTAGTTGTTGTTTTAAGTTATCTGTGAATGGAACTATATATGCCACACCTATGAGTTGAATGAATTATGAATGCATTAGATTTATGAACAATATTTGAAAAAGATGGGCATTTTGTGTACATAGAAAACCTTTTAGGTCTAGATCACAACTCAAAAGATGGGAATTGCTTATGCTAACGGAATAAATTTTTCCTATTTAAGCTGAAAATGATAACACAAAACACATTTTAATAGTTTTACAATTATAGTTTTACATGAAGTAAATTATTTCAATTGCATATAAATACATGCACATGATGAATGAAAGAGATAAATGAATATTTAAGGTTAGTTTTTCCTTAATTGAAGACATGGTACTAGAGTGCTGTCCTCAAAGACAATATATGGCAGCAAGACACCACACGGACACCACCTTCTTGTTTTGCCATGATTTATTTCTTGAGTTCCAGGGTGTTTCTCACCGCAATAATCAAAAAATGGAGCCATGGAAAGTTTCAAGTGTCAGTATTTAGATGAAAAATTAAAAAACACAACTGAATTGAGATCAAGAAATAGCTCTTGACAATACCCTCTGCCGCATCGTGTTTTGGGAACACTCACATCATGAATCATGTCTTCACTAAATGTGAAAGTAACCTTAAATGTTAATTTAACCCTTTTATTCATCATGCATTTAGTAGTGTTTTATGCATGTAAAATTATAACATGTTGTGTGTTATCATTTTTGAGAGACGTCATAGTTGCTGACTTCTGGTTGTTTGCAAGGGTCGGACCCTAACTGTGGTTCCACTGTATATCTAACTATGTGACTTCCAGATGGGTCCTAATGGACTCTTCATGTCTATGGGAGCAATCAATTATGATGCTTTTGGTCAGAAACTATGGCCTTGATGGAAATGAAACCTTCGCTATTGACCAGCTGATGCTCTTCAACAATGTATGTGTGGGCACATCTCATTTTAACACATTTTTAGGGTATTCTAATACTCCGATTTTGAGAAGTAGATAATTAAAATCCTTAGGTGTGAATACGTGTCCTGTGATTGCCTGGTGACCAATCTACGTCTCACTCGAAGTCAGCGGGGATAGACTCTAGCTCACCCATGCCCATAATGAGGACAAGTGGAAGAAATTGAGGTACAAAATGATTATGGCTCTTGTATTAGATGTATCTTGTATGTTTTTTCCATTGTTTCCATTCTGTCAGTGGCGGTTGCTCTAAGACTGCAAGGGAAGCTTATCTTCCAAAACAATGTAAAAAAACAAAAAAAACATGGAGAAATATGTAATGCTGTGTGTAAATTTCATTGACTAAATATAAGCTAGAATACCTTCATCTTTGGTTGAGAATCAGCTACTTATCAAATGTAATGGCACTTTTTTTTTTGTTAAACACTTGGAGCATCTACTGACTTCGATGGGGAAGCGTAAAGTGGGTTGTTCCACTGCGCAAAACTGGACGGTCATTGAATAAATGCGAGGTTTTGTTCAGCCCATCGGACGCTCAGCGTCTCTGGGGTTCTATGGGACAGCGGGCTGGCCCGGACTCTCAGATTTTGCATGATGATTGGATGATCTGTCGGTAGCGGAATGCCCTGTTCATTGACAGTGAAATGAGCGAATCAGCAATCTTGAAATATAAACCTCCACCCTGAGCATTTTCTACATTCTCAACTGTTACAAAGACTTCACTGATCCTCAGTGTTTTTGTCTTTGTTAAAAACCACTAGCGTTGTATTTTGCGACTCTCTGCTGTCACTTCGTGGTTTCTTTACCTAACGAGCAGACGAAAAAACGCCTTGTGTCACAGAAAAGGGTGGAGGGTAGTTTATACAGAGAACGCACAGAGAAGAGTTGCTATCGTAGAGCGGAACCAAAAATCAATAATTGCTTCTAACATCTGCAAATTTACATAAAAGGTGATGGCTTGGATGGCCTTTATCACAAGTCTAAGACATTGCATTGAATTCCTGGTTTTGGCCAGTTTCTTCACATGTACTTTTATGACCTCAGGTCTCTGCGTCTTCACGGAGACTGGCTGCATCCCCATGATCTTCACTGTCTACACGCCATCATCTGGATGGACCATGGTCAGGTAGGAATTGAGCTGACTGAAAGAATATTCTAAGTGATACTTCCTGTTGGTGAAATATGCAGTGCACTGTAAAAATGCCTGACTGGACTCTACATCGGGTGCAAGGGTGCACACTGTAATAAGATCCAAAAAATCAAAACTAAACATTCAGTTGGTTGACTAAATGAGACGTTTGATTTAATCTAGGGCTGTCTAAAATAGTGTGTTAGCGGCGGTAACTAATTTATTGAATTAATTATGTTACATTTTTTTCTATAAATAACGCATACATATCATGTCAAGCCACACCTCACTGATATGATGGCAGACTGAGTCTGCTGCTCTTTTATAACTTAATTCTGACCTTAACATCAACAGCAGTGCAATCCCAACATCGTATCTATACGTCCATCCATCCATTTTCTATGCCACTTATCCTCATTAGGGTTGCAGGGGTATGCTGGGGGAATGCCAGCCAATCACAGGGCACATATAGGCAAACAACCATTCACATATATAGACAATTTACACTCACCAATTAACCTAAAATGCATGTTTTTGGAATATGGATAAAACCAACACACAGGGAGAACATGCAAACTCCACACAGAGGCCAAGCAGAGATTCAAACCCAGGTCTTCCAAATCTCCTGACTGTGTGGCCAACATGCTAATCACTCGACCGCCGTCCGGCTCATATACACTCCGAACATTTGAATTCAACTTAAATGACGTGGTGTCATGGGACGCAATCCATCACGGGTCATAATAACGCAGTTAAATTCTGATTCAAATTTCTGTTACTATTAAAGAGTCTAGTGCGAGGCAAATTCCTTTTCAGACAGGTGTGGTGTCTTTTAGCTTGATTTAAATTTTCAGTTTATTTGGAACTGTTAATACATACAAATATAAGTATTGTATCCTGTCATTTCTATTTGCATTCATAAAATATCGTAAAAATTGGCATATTTCACGCATAATTGCAAATGATGATTAATCACGATGAATTAATGTGTTGTGGGCCGCACGGTGGCTGAGTGGTTAGCACATTGGCCGCACAGTCAGGATATCTGGAAAACCTAGGTTCAAATCTCCGTTGGGCATCTCTGTGTGGAGTTTGCATGTTCTCCCCCTGCGTGCGTGGCTTTTCTCCACATACTCTGGTTTCCTCCCACATTCCAAAAACATGCATGTTAGGTTAATTTGCATATCATCATATGTTAATTAAACAAGGGCTGGTGGTCGAGTGGTTAGAATGTTACAGTCAGGAGACTTGGAAGACCAGGGTTCAAATCTCCGTTGGGCATCTCATTGTAGAGTTTGCATGTTCTCCCCGTGCGTGCGTGGCTTTTCTCCACATACTCCAGTGTCCTCCCACATTCCAAAAACATGTTAGGTTAATAAATTGCAGACTCTTAATTGACTGGCGACCATTTCAGGGTGTACCCCGCGTCTCGCCCAAAGTCTGCTGGGATAGGCTCCAGCATCCCCGCGAACCTAATGAGGATAAGCAGTGTAGAAAATGAATGAATTAATTAATTAATTTGTAAAGTGTGATTAATTTAAATCAATTTTTTAATCATTTGACAGCCACACCTTAAATATTACAATATCGTTGTAATATTTTTATTATTGTAACCGGCTGCATTTTGGCTGCATGTAGCTAGCACCTCACATGTCGGGCTTGTGTGGGATTACACCAGGCTGTCTCCCATAACCCCAAAATACCCATTTTAGGCTAATTGGAGACTTGAAATTGTCCATAAGTGTGAAAATGAATGAAAATCCTTGTTTGTCCATACCAGTTTGTCCATCTTTCTCCAGAGTTAACTGGGATAGGCTTCAGCTAAACTACTACTCTAATAAATGGGTTGGATAGAAAAAACACAATTATATGGTACAATGGCATCTGATTTCAGTTTAAACAAAGTTCTTTATTTTCCTGTCAAATTCAACTGGGTACTTGGCCTCACCAATCCCATGGACTTCTTCCTGCCTGTCATTTGTGCCAAGTTCCAGCTGAAGGAGTCTGAAGCACCTGCCACCATGTTTACTGGCTTGGAGTCCCTGGCCAGAAAGACCCAAAACAAGGAGTAAACATCAGGCTTGTTTTCAAAAAGCTCCTCCTTTAAAAAAGCAGATGGATTTTTAATGAAAACAGTACACAAAATGCATTGCAATAAAGGCTTTTTCTTACATCAGCATGCCTTTAAAACACTTTGAATGCAAAATGCTTCATCAAAAATTAAAAATTAAAAAAATTATTTCATTCATGAGATCTCTTTAATCAGATGTGATGAGCATAAGCATCTTTAAAAGCCGCCAACATGGAGCTTAAAATAAAACTGCATGACTACTCAGAAAAGTGGGAACTGAGTTCCACAGTTGTTGCAAGGTTGTAAATAAAAAACACACAATAAACACACAATGTTTTTTATTGTGTGAGGTAACCTTGCTAAACAAGCAAATACATATCTGAATATTTGCTGTGATCTGAATTTACAAGTCTACTAAAAAATGTTACAGTGCCTTAATGCATTACACTTTTACTATACTTTATTTTGTGCTGTTTAAAAAAGTGGCACAGCAACAGAATATACTGTATTTGCAACACGTAACCATAAAACATGCAAAGGAGGGTGTCATTCTATTATGTATTGCATTTTTCCCGAAATGGTTGATATAATGAAAGTCATTGATCCTCTATGTCTGACATAAAAACAGAGGTTTATTTAACATTTTAGAAAGCACCCAAAAATATGATTAACCATACATGAGCTACCATTATTTAATATTTGAAAGACATATTTGTTCATTCCTCCATACCCTAGATCGCTGAAAATGTGGACAGTCGTCCCTCGCAATATTGCAGTTCCATTATCGCTCCCTTGCCATATCTCGTTTTTTCAGAAATTAATTAATGAACTATTATTAGTCAAAACTTTGAAATAGAGGTGGTATGTTGTATTTTGGTCTCTAGGGGGCATTAATGACAGAACATTGAGACATCCATCCATTCTCTATACCATTTACTATACTATACCATTCTCTGTATGCTGGAGCCTATCCCAGCTGACTTTGGGCGGGAGGCGTACAACCTGGACTGGTCGCCAGTCAACCCCAGGGCAGAGAAACAAGCATTTACACTCACATTTATACCTTTGGACAATTTAGAGTCCCCAATTAACCTAGCATGCATGTTTTTGGAATGTGGGAGGAAACCGGAGTAATCGGAGAAAACCCACGCACGCACGAGGAGAACATGCAAACTCCACACAGAGATGCCCAAAGGGGATTCAAACCCTGAACCTCTTGTCTGTGAGGCCAATGTGCTACCCATTCACCCACTGTGCGGCCACAGTGAGACATTACTTCACATTACATTACTTTAGGACTGCATGAAGTCAAAAATATATACTGATAACTTATGTGACATTGATAATAAATAGTAATAAATATATAATTATTAGTAATGCAAAGTAAATAATTGTCAAAAAATCGTGTACAGACAATTTACTACTTTAGGTAGTCCTAAGAAATAGTTATGGTAAGAACAGAAGTTACATTGGAATACAACACATAATATAATTCCGAGTTCCACAGGTCCTATTGGAGTAGGAAGAAGCAAAGCTTATTACACATCAATTACAATACATTTGCTCACTTCCCATATTCCAAATGTACCAATTTTAAATACGTAGGAACATGGCAGTATAACAATGTGGTACAAAAAGAGTCAGAGTTCATAATTACTGTGAATAAATTATAAAACAGTAATAATAAATATAATCATACATATATAATGATAAGGTTAATAGTTGACAGAAACATATTTGGTTGATAAGTGGGTACAGAAAATGTGTTAGGGAATGCAATGGTGCTCAGACATAACATTGTATGTGCCCGTGGGGATAGGCTCTAGCTCACCCATGACCATAATGAGGGCCATAGTGCTGTAGAAAATAATGATGGTGATAGCTCTTGTATTAGATGCACATTTTTTCCACTGACTCCATTCAACTCTTTCTGTACAATTTCTAACATACATTCTGACAGTGGGGATTGCTCTAAGACTGCAAGGAAAGCTCAACTTCCCCTGAAATGTCCAAAAAACGTGGTGAAATATGTACTGCTGTGTGTACATTTCATTGACTAAATATGCTCTAGAATCCGTTCCTCTTTTGTTCAGAATTCGCTACTTATCACAGGGAACTGACACCACTTCCTTCTCGTTCATCCCCACAGCGCCACAGTTGAATGCTGAGCGCTACTGACTTTGATGGGGATACGTAGAATGGGTTGTTCCACTGCGAGAAACTGGAGGGTCATTGGATAAATGCTCGGCTTTGTATGCCCATCGGACGCTCAGAATCTCTGGGGGTCTATGGGGCATTGGACTGGCTTCTGCGTGATGATTGGATGATTTCTCTGAGGAGGAATCCCTTTTTTGATTGTCAGTGAAATGAGTGGATCAGCGATCTTGATGTATTTTCCAAGTTTTGCATGCTGTTGTTCTGAACTGATCCGGAGACATTACTGATCCTAGGTGACTTTGTCTTTGCTAAAAAGGACTTGGAACAAAGGGTAGAATTTACATATACATGAATAAATACATTTATGATGTAGGCCACAAAAAAGGAGCTTCCCTTCCTTGAATGAGCAACAGCCGCCACTGTTATGTACGCATGTCGTTCAGGACTCTTCTTCCTTGTACTTTGTCAACATCAGGAGTTTGCCCTGTTTGAAGATTGGTATCTCAATTCCATTTCAATCAGTTGGTGTTTTTGCTTTACATTTGTTGACAGTATCAATTATTTCCTCTTTTGCCACATCGGTGACATTGATTTGGTATTCCTGTCTTTACTTTCATTTCTTTGCTCCATTGAAAAAGAATATAACGAGGTGCCCTGAACACCTACCCAGTGAGGCGTTTGGAAGGCATCCTGATGATATGCCATAGGCACCTCATCTGGCTCCTCTCGATGCGGAGGAGCAGTGGTTCTACTCGGAGTTTCTCCCATATGACAATGCTTCTGACCTTATCTCTAAAGGAGAGCCCAGCCAGCCTACGGAGAAAACTCATTTCAGCCACTTGTACCGCAATCTTGTCCTTTCAGTCACTACCAAAGCTCAAGACCATAGGTGATCAATCCAGGGCGTGATTCAACAAGAATTACCACCCCTGCCTGTCGCCTCTCACTGCCGAGAACGCCACAGTGCATAAAGTTCTCACCCTCTTGAGAGGACTGGTTCCAGAGCCCTTTCTCTGAGCTGAGGTGAACCCAACTATATCCAGCCAGAACTCTCGCACCAGATCAGGCTCTTTTCCCACCAGAGAGCTGACATTCCATCCCTTGGCCTGTGCTTTCGGCTGCCCCCCCAGCTCACTCTGTACCTGATTCTTTTGGCCCCTCTCATGAGTTGTCAGCCCCCCATGGGTGTAGGCCCACCCACCAGACCCTTGCTATTGTACACCACCACCGGGTCGAGGGAAAACCTGGTCTAATGATTTTTGTCTTCATAGGGGTGTGTCGAGCTACTCTTTGTCTGGTAGTGTATGTGTATGTTAGATTTTTGTTCAATCAATCTACAGTACGTCAATGAAATTTAACCTGGGTCTTGATTCTGTACTGTGCTGTATGTAGTATAGACTGCCTAGCAACACCTTGCCCTCCTGGTAAGATAACCCAGTGTGGTCCAAAGTGTGGCGCAGGGGCCTTATGTGGAACATGACTGATTGCAGAAATAAAATAAACAAACCAAATGAACAAAGGTGGACAAATAGAACAAACAGGCAACTAGAAAAAAACATTTTCATACTCATAACTAATACAAGGTAATACAACTAATACGACCAATGTAATAATTCATCGAGACGTGCTTGTACATTTGCTGCAGTTCAACCAGTTGCTATCCTTCATATAAAGCTGCACTTCTCCCTGTCCTCCAACAGAGGGAAGCAGCATTCTTTCTTCAGCACACAGAGACAAGCTTTACTGATGTTTTTTCCCTGTAAATAAGTTTGTTGATGTCAAAAGACTTCTTACACAAGGGGATACGTATTGAATCACATTTGAATCCTAGTTTGGAACATTAGCAATACAATAAGTATATTGTAAAATGACACAAGCCACACTGTGAAAAACAAAAACATATTGTATCAGAGTCAGCGCAAGCGCTGTATCTGAAGCAAACAGTGTTTTAATAGCTCAAATAGATTCCTTTTGTATTCTTTTTGAATATGTTTGCCTTCTTATTTTATTATCTTATTTCCAGACACCATCTATCCATCCAACCTCTGTGCCGCTTGTCCTCATTAGGGTCATAGACACTTGAAAACATATATGCTCACTTTTACTTTGTGAATAATTACATTTCTCAACTAGCATTTTTTTGAACAAAGATTTATCCAATAATATGAGAATGTTGTCAAAATGAAATGCTTAGCAATGCATTCACATGCAAAATGCTCCTGCCCGTTGTGATAAACCTCCGCTGTGCCTGCATTAACAGCAATCACAGCCTTGTTAGTCGGCCTAATGAAAGCAAGCTTATATCTGCACAGACACAGTGTCGGCTCATACAGCTGTGATGATGAATTTACATCTTTACACTCACTTTGACATGCCACTGAGCTCAAATGTTACGAGAAGCTTCATGCAGACTTTTTCATTTTGTGCTCGATTGAACGTCACTGACAAAGTCAGCAGAGAGAGGAAGCAATTTTAAACTCTGACGCCTTAAATTTGTCCATGGTGTCGTGGGAATGTGGCTAAAATGAAGCTCACCTAATGGAAGTAATTGCAAACACAAGGACAAAATTTCATTCTTCAATGGTAGAGAGATTTATAGATTTATTTGCATGTTTACGGTCATTTTGATAGACATACATCAGGCACATTTCCTGCAGGAAATCTCACCTACAGTACAATATGTATTTAGTGTAAATCTCAGCGAAAAGTGTCTGCGTCACACACTAATGAAATAAATAAATTGCCTAAGTAATACTTTAGTCGACCAGCCATAGTCTTGCAGTGGTGTAGTGTGATTGGAAATGCAATCTTTTCTGGTTTGTTTGGGATTCCTCATCCATGGTAAATGCTTCACCATAAATGAACATTTGCACCCTGCAAAGTGCATGCCATTATCTGATAAACTGTAGTGACTTGTTGAGCATCTACTCTGTCTGTACAGTATGTATGGAATTTCAGTGTATGGTTCGTGTCAAATGTCATCATTTATTGGCCAGACAGACAGCAGTGTTACAGAAAAACTTGGCTTGAGTTGACACATGGGTCAAGGTATGTATTTTGAGTCACTTTGGTGTGAATGGTGCAATTTACACATACATAATATACATAACACATCCTCACAGAATATAACATAGCATCACATTGTTTGTCAACCACCACTAATCAGAAAGGCTGGTAGCAAAAACAAGCTATAGTACTCCAAATAAAGCTTTTTAGCAGTCTACTCTTACTCTGTATTGCAGTTGATGTGAAATGGATGAAGGGTATGATTAAATAAGCTTTGCTCTTTCCTACTCCTCTCGGGGTAGTGGTGTGGAACTGCAAATTGTATTATGTGATTAGTTCCAATGTAACTTTTATGCATGTTTGAATAAATAAAAAAACATTGCCATCACCATTAAACTACACTCAGTGACAATAGTATTATTATTAATATTTTTTTAATCAAAACTACTTTATTTTCATGAGTCCATTATTTGCTGTAAACGGCTACTATAAGGAGCAAGGACATACTCAAAAGAAAACAATGTTTATACCATTAAATATATATATTTATACAATAATCTATTCAAAAGATTTCAAAATAAGGTCTTAATTTTTTTCACACGTCTTGATAGTTCAAATTTGAAGAAGTCAGGGCTCCCTTGCAGTGTTGCCAATTTTGTCGTTATATCTGGCGACATTCCAACACCCTTTGACATACTTTCTCAAAAGTGACTAGCGACAAATCTAGCATTTTTTTCTGGTGTCGTTGGGGATCTATTTGGCGAGGGGTGCTGTCTGCTGGGACCAAAGGCAATCACAAGTCGGCAGTGTACAGTCAGCTTCTGCGCCACAGTAGAGAATGCTACGCATTCTATGCATCAAAAGTGCTAATTAATAAAGCACTTTACAACATCATATGCAAATAATAAGCAAATTAGATGATGACATTCTCTATCCACTTCTAGGACAGCCTTTTCTTACTGAAAAGTTGTCAACAGTGCTTCCTTGAACGCACTAGGAGTTGTTGTTTTTTTATCTGTGATAGAAATGTGTTATTTATGAGTTCAACCAAATTATGAACTTATGAAAATGATGAACCAAATGTGATTACTCACAATTAAATATTTGAGTCAAGTGACAGCTCTAGTTAAAATACATTGTCTGGTTCTTGTGTCTTGTGTTTTAGAGCCACACTCGAAATGCTCCATGCAAGTGTTTTAGCAGGGTCTTAATCAAATCATTTTTTTAGGTAACAATCTAGCTTTGATCAGAGTTCTGTGGACATCCTTCAGGTGGAATAACCCTCGACAGTTGGATTTGAAGGGGGCTCCATCTGTCAGCGATGGAGTTTGTCCTGGTTGGGAGTTGCCCTAGCTGACCTCCCCGGCATAATCAGGTCTATAAAACATAGCCTTCCAAGCCATCCAGTGCCAAGGTGGTGTGAAGGTTGGATACTAATGCTAAACAAAGTCATACTTCACTTGCTTATTGGAGTCACCATTACATGCTCAAGATGCAACATCAGTCCCATGATCACCTCTGTCATAAATCAAACCGGCCACGTCTCTCCATCTTTAAAGAAAGCCATAATCAAACCACTTCTAAAAAAAACACACTCTTGACCCAGGAGTCGTAGCCAACTACAGGCCCATCTCCAATTTTAGTGTCACAAAAGACCTCCTGATACCATCAGATGCTGGCTCGTCAACCCTCCCTCCTCATCTGGACATATCCTTAGCATTTGACACAGTAAACCATGGCACCCTACTCACCTGGCTCCACCTCACCACCAGACTCACTGACACTGCCCTCAGCTATTTAAGGTTTAAGATCACATACCCGACAGAATAAGTTTCCCTTGGTAACTCAAAATAAAATCCTCACACAGTCACTTGCGGTGTCCTTCTGGGCTTCAGTCCTCCACATCCGCTTCATCCTTCTCGGTCAGGTCATCAACAACCATGGAGTGTCATTACACTTAGAGTGACAATGCACAAGTATGTGCAAATGCCACAGCTCGTGACCTCACCTTCACCATCATCTCAGTCAAAACTCACCGCCTGTCTGGAGGAGATAAAGGTATGGATGGATCACAACCTTCTCGAACTTTAAAACTGACCCATCCTGGTTGGCAACCCTCACCAGACCTAAATATCTCCTGTAACCTAAAAGTCCTTATCTGGCTCCAACAACCCTCTCTCATCAGTCGTGACAAATTTTGGCATAAAGATGGACCCCCAACCTTCTTTTGGATCCCATATCAAGCACGTCTGCAACACCTCCTTCTATCGCCTCTGTAACATTTCCAAACTCCACCCTATTTCTCACCCTCTCAGATGCTGAAAAGCTGTTCCTTTCCTTTATCTTTTCCAGGCTGGACTATTGTAATTCACTGCTCATCCGGATCTGAAGCAAAAGCCTGCAGAGGCGCCAATACATCCAAAACAACTAGGATCCTGACAAGAATGAGATGAGAACCAGGACTGAGTATCATATTGTCTCCCTTCTCACACATCAGTGTATCCATGCACATGCCCCCAATACCTCAGGGAATTTCTCAAAACCCAAACATTTCAAAGCTCCTCTATATACCCAGAACAAATCTCAGTACCAGAGGACATAGGACCACAGTGAGCTTTTAGCTTCAGTTCCCTGTTCGGAAGTATAAAGTTGTTATTTATCTTTGAAATATTTTTTTACACCTTGGGGATTTTAGGTGCAGGTGGCGCTGGATGTATAAAAAATGCATCATTGCCCAATTGATTCCCGTGACTTGAGAGTTTTAAACACACTCAAGTACACTTCCATAACCAGATGAAATCCAAACACAACAACTACATGTATAAAAAAATCTGCCTTTACAGTATAAAGATGATTATGGTCAATATTGTTGTGTATTCTGACAGCGTCAAACAGGCAGGATTTGTCAGATTGTGCAGGTACACCTAATGTGTATTCAAATCTGTTCCACCAAAAGACACAAGCAAACAAACGGCTGTGACTGCCAGCGCCCTGACTGAACACATTAATGTGTGACAACTCTTGATTGTGTGCCACGCATAAGAAGGTATTTATTATTTTAATGTGTGTGTGAAAATGGGGAGGGCGTTGGGTGGTACCCATGCATGTGACGCTTTTTTTCCCCCCACATGCACTCGACCATATATTAGTATTAGTCACCATCACTTGCTTTTTTGCAGAGGACGTCAGACTTCAGGGGTCAGGCAACAATTATCCTCTTTAAACTAATGAGAGAACCTGTGCCTCCTCTTTATGGTCCACCTCCTCTGCTTCCTCTCTTATTGTATCTCTCGCCTTTGTGCAATGTATTCAGCCATTTCGAGCATGGGAGGCGGCTCTAAGACGAGAAGCAGCAAAACAACAACGAGAACTTTGATGGTATTGAATGAAACATAGAATCCTATAATTATTTTATGCCTGCACTCAAAAATGCATATTTATATTTGATTTTGTTTATATACAGCGCCCTTTATAAATATGCAAACGACATTTGGATATGTGTGTGTGTGTACTAGCACATGTTGGTGTGCAGTCATAGAAGAAGAACAATAACTCTTTGTAGACAGACATATGAATACAAGTAATGGAATTACTCCTACATAATCTTGTTTCTTTACTGATCTGTGACATATTCAAAAACATCTCATCATATGAAAACAAAAATCTTACATTATAACTAATCATTTGCTTTGTCGCCTCACACAAAGTTTAGATGCGTGATTCTCAATATTGACTTTCTTACCGATATCAGATATACCAATGTTGTCCAATAACAATAGAAGCGGTATATCTTCCTTTAAACCACCCATTCATCAATTTTTGGACGCGGGTCACCGGGGCCCCCCTTCTGGAGCCAGGCTTGGAGGTGGGGCACGATGGCGAGCGTCTGGTGGTCAGGCCTGCATCCATGGGGCCCGGTCGGACACAGCTTGAAAAGGTAACGTGGGTCTCCCCTCCCATGAGCTCACCACTCGTAGGAGGGGCCAAAGGGGTTGGGTGCTAAGTGAGCTGGGTGGCGGCCGGAGGCGTAGGCCTTGGCGGTCCGATCCTCGGCTACAGAAGCTAGTTGTCTGTACGTGGAATGTCACCTCTCTGCCGTGGAAGGAGCCCAAGCTGGTGCGTGAGGTGGAGAAATTACGGCTAGATATAGTCAGACTTGCCTCAACGCACAGCAAGGGCTCTGGAAGCAGTCCTCTCGAGAGGGGCTGAACTTCATTCCACTCTGGTATTGCCGGCAATGAGAGACGAGCAGGAGTGGCAATTCTTGTTGCCCCCTGGCTCCAAGCCTGCACGTTGGAGTTTAACCCGGTAAACGAGAGGGTAGTTTCCCTACGCCTTCGGGTGGGTGGATGGGTCCTGACTGTTGTTTGTGCTTATGCACCAAACAGCAGGTCAGCATACCCATCCTTTTTGGAGTCCTTGGAGGAAGTACTAGAGAGTACGCCCTCGGGGTATTCCTCGGGGTTGGCTGCGACAGTGAGACCTGGAGAGGTGTGATTGGCAGGAACGTCCCCACTGATCTTAACCCGAGCGGTGTTTTGTTATTGGACTTCTGTTTTCGACACGGATTGTCTATAACGCACACCATGTTTAAGCATAAGTGTCTCCACATGTGCATTTGGCACCAGGACACCCTGGGTTGCAGTTCGATGATTGACTTTGTGGTTGTGTCATCGGACTTGCGGCCACATGTTTTGGACACTCGGGTGAGGAAAGGGGCGGCGCTGTCAACCGATCACCACCTGGTGGTGAGTTGGTTCCGATGGTGGGGGAGGATGCCGGTCAGACCTGGCAGACCCAAACGCATTGTGAGGGTCTGCTGGGAATGTCTGGCAGAGTCCCCTGTCAGAAAGAGTTACAACTCCCACCTGCAGGAGAGCTTTGACCAAGTTCCAAAGGACATTGAGTCCGAGTGGCCGATGCTTCGTGCCTCCATTGTCGATGCGGCAGGACGGAGCTGTCGCTGTATAGTGGTCGGTGCCTATCGTGGCGGTAATCCCAGAACCCATTGGTGGACACCAGTGGTGAGGGATTCCTTCAATCTGAAGAAAGAGTCCTATCAGGCCGTTTTGGCCCATGGGACTCTGGAGGCAGCTGACAGGTACCGGCAGACCAAGCGGTCTGCGGCTCTGGTAGTCACTGAGGCAAAAACTCGGACATGGGAGGAGTTCGGAGAGGCCATGGAAAACGACTTCCGGATGGCTTCAAAGAGATTCTGGTCCACCATCCGCCGTCTCAGAAGGGGGATGCAGTGCACAGTCAACACCATGTATGGTGGGTGTGCTGCTGACCTCGACTCGAGATGTTGTGGACCGGTGGAGGGAATACTTTGAAGACTTTCTCAATCCCACTGACACGCCTTCCAACATGGAAGCAGTGCCTGGGGACTCTGAGGGGGGTTCCCCTATATCAGGGGCTGAGGTTACCGAGGTGGTCAAAAAGCTCCTTGGTGCCCAGGCCCCGGGGGTGGATGAGATCCGCCCAGAGTTCATTAAGGCCCTGGATGCTGTAAGCGTGTCTTGGTTGACATGACTCTGCAGCATGGCATGTTGCATGAACATGGAATCTAACATGGAATCTAACATGGACTCTGAGGCGGGTTCCCCTATCTCTGGGGCTGAGGTTACCGAGGTGGTCAGAAAGCTCCTTGGTGGCAAAGCCCCGGGGGTGGATGAGATCCGGGGTGGACCGGAGTGTGTGTTCTAATTATCGTGGGATTACACTCCTTAGCCTTCCTGGTAAAGTCTATCCAGGGGTTCTGGGAAGGAGAGTCCACCGGATAGTCGAATCTCGGATTCAGGAGGAGCAGTGTGGTTTTCGTCCTGGTCGTGGAACTGTGGACCAGCTCTATACTCTCGCCAGGGTCCTTAAGGGTGCATGGAAGTTTGTCCAACCAGTTTACATGTGTTTTATGGAATTGGAGAAGGCATTCGACCGTGTTCCTCGGGGATAATGTAGGGAGTGCTTCGGGAATATGGGGTATCGGACCACCTAATCCAGGGGGTTCGTTCCCTGTATGACCAGTGTCAGAGTTTGGTTCGCATTGCCGGCAATAAGTCGGACCCGTTTCCAGTGAGAGTTGGACTCCGCCAGGGCTGCCCTTTGTCACCGATTCTGTTCACTACTTTCATGGACAGAATTTCTAGGCACAGCCAGGGCGTTGAGGGGTTTCAGTTTGGTGGCCACAGGATTTGGTCTCTGCTTTTTGCAGATGACGTGGTCCTGCTGGCTTCATCGAGCAGTGACCTTCAACTCTCATTGGATCGGTACGCAGCTGAGTGTGAAGCGGCTGGGATGAGAATCAGCACCTCCAAATCTGAGTTCATGGTTCTTACCCGGAAAAAGAGTGGAGTGCCATCTCCGGGTCGCGGATAAGGTCCTGCCTCAAGTGGAGGAGTTTAAATACCTCGGGTTCTTGTTCACGAGTGAGGGAGGGCGTTTGCAGTGATGCGGACTCTGCACCGGTCTGTCGTGGTGAAGACAGAGCTGAGCCAAAAGGCAAAGTTCTCAATTCACCGGTCGATCTACGTTCCTACCCTCACCTATGGTCATGTGTTTTGGGTAGTGACCAAAAGGACAAAATCGCGGGTACAAGCGACCGAAATGAGTTTTCTCCGCAGGGTGGCTTGGCTCTACCTTAGAGATAGGGTGAGAAGCACTTTCATCCGGGAGAGACTCGGAGTAGAACCGCTGCTCCTCCGCATTGAGAGGAGCCAGATGAGGTGGCTCGGGCATCTGGTTAGGATGCCTCCCGGACGCCTCCCTGGGCAGGTGTTCAAGGCATGTCTAACAGGTAGGAGGCATTGGGGAAGACCAAAGACACGCTGGAGAGACTATGTCTTTCAGCTGGCCTGGGAACGCCTCGGCATCCTGGGAAGCTCCCGGGAAGAGCTGGACAAAGTGGCTGAGGAGAAGGGACATCTGGGCTTCCTTGCTTAGGCTGCTGCCCCCGCGACACGACCTAGTATAAGTGGAAGAAAATTGATGGATGGATGGATAAATATCTCTGAGGAAACAAGAAGGCTCTTCCTGAGTCTCACTTTTAAAAGTCAATTGACTCCCACTCAATGACTGTCACTTCTGAAAATTGGATTCTGGTGTTAATTTCCATGTCTGACATCCAAAGAGTGCTGTCAGTCTAGTGAGATCAGTCACCTTAATTAGCACAAACCAGCTTTAAAAATTCAGACAATGTAATTTATTTTGCGTTAATGCTGACAGATGTTGTTGTAGATCTAAAACCCCCCAATTAACGCGAGTGAAGATTTCCTGTTCTCCCTGTGCTTGCAGGGGCTTTGTCCTTTTTGAGGTAGATTTTCCACTATGTCATGGCGTGAATTCCATATTGTACCAAACTGTTCCTGCTGATTATATGTTTACAGTGTCATGTGTAAATCAGCACTATTGCATGTCAAGGGAAAGTTTTTTTTCTCACAGCTACAGTATGAAACTCAGCAGCTCACCTTAGCCCAGAAGGCTACATTGCGTTCTTCAGCTCATTTCTGAGAGCTGACCATCCTGTGGCTTTACTTCCGTCGTATCTCATTACCACAGTCAGCGCACGTAGACAATTTTTTCTCATCTTAGGTGAAAATGCCCCATTAGCTACCTGCTCATCGTCACCAGTGGCAGACCACAGCTTTGGTCTACAGCCGAGGATTTAGCAGCTCAAGTGTCAGGAGACCCAAAGCTGAGTTAAATTGAAAGCCACTTTCCTACAGCAGGTGGACAGAAAATAATGCAAATGTTGCAATGCTGTGCGCCCTCTACGTTCTCTGTGGAATAATGCTCATACATTGTGTCACTTTTAACACAAATAAGTTAATGTGATGCAGGAAGTTGCATGTGTTAGCTTTAGTGGCTGTACAAAACTCCAAAGACATGGCACACTATGTACAGTATTTGTTTTTTGTTATTACTACAATAGAGACCACGGGTCCAAAGGAGGTGTGAAAGCTGCAGGTGAAAATTGCAAAATAGGAACTTTATCATTTGTCTTTGTGTCACTGTGAATTAATATGTCTCGTAATGGCACAATTATGACAAAAGGTCCAAACACTTCCAGAGAACAACACTTTCTATTGTCCTGTATTGTCTCTCTTAGACTCAGTGGTGTGCCATCATTCCCAGGAATGCCATCTCTGCTGGCCTAAACACTGTTAGAAGCGCTGAGCTACATTTACGACATCAGTTCTAATATTTGTTTCATGAAATTGTATTCTTAAAAAAAAAATAAATAAAATAAAATCATTTCTAAATGACTACATCAAATTGTATTTAAAGGGATATCAATGTTGGAAACATCGGCCTTTATTTTATATGAAAAAAAAAAAACAGTTAGAAATCCCGGGCATTTTGTATGTTTAATGCAAGAGGCGATATGTCCCACTTTGTTTAACAGTCCTTGAACACACCATCAACATTTCTCACACATGCTGTTACTACAGTATGTGGGAATACATAAAAATAAGATTTGATGAGCACTAATGTGAATATTTATGTGGTACACCAAACTAAAAAACTAACTACAGGTACGTACTGGTGGATGGTGGCTTTGCTTTCATCTAGTGCTTTTAATTTGATGTTCTTCCTGTCATAGTGTTACACAATACACAATAAGATCAATTAAGTGGTTATAATGTAAGTATGTTTTTCTGATGTATTGGTGCAGGTTATTATGCGAGCTGCCTATGCTAGCGCTGCTAATGCTATTTAGATCCATTCTCATCCTCTGTCATGGTCACACACACAAGCCCCCAAGTAACTGTCCTTGGCTGTGCCTGTTGGTAACAAGCAGCTCAAATTTTAGCTTGCAATTAAAAAAATAAAATCTGCCGAGAGATGGCTCGCATCTGAAAAGCAAGACACTGCTCAGGGCAGCCAAATTGCATCCCTTTTGCAACCACGCCCCTCTGTGCGGCCCGGTTTAAACGCGCCGCGCACCTAGGAAATTTGAGCAAGAGCTCCGGGTGCCAGAGGTTAAAAAATTCAGACATATTTATGATTCGGCTCATAAAGATCACCTCCATCAAAAGTTTGTTAATAATTGATGGAGAGAAATTGCTGCCACTCTTGGAAGAGACGAGAAGGTAGTAAAAGGACACAGGGAAACAGACACAAATGTCACATCAGACACGCTAAGTCCAATTACTTTTTGTTAATCTAGAAAAAAAGCTGCTTCAGTAAAATAAGTCTCTTGTTTGAAAGATGAAGGCGTCACAGTCACGAGTAGATCTCTTCCATCTCTCCCCTGAACCATCACCATCTTCATCCAGCACCTCAGAATACAGCACAATATGCACTTTTGCCTTCATTTCTCCACTGAAATACAAGTCTGCTATTCCCCAGCACCCAGTGGCGGTGGATGCACTTGTACCTCGTGTTGGAGTAATTACTGTATCTCCGCCAAGGATGTTATGTTATCGGTTAAATTGGTGAGGCTGTGTGTGTGTCTGAGAATCATTGAGCCAAACCTACTAAATGGATTAGGATGAAACTTTCAGGGAAGGTTAGACATTTGCACAAGGAAGAAGTGATTTTGCACACTGATTACTGTCTGGATTCAGGATTTTTGCCTTGGCGGACGGCTGCAATCTCTGAATGCTTTCTAGTTAGAAATGTATTTAAAGATTATTTACCCAACTGCTTTTTTGCTCAGAACAAATCAGTGCCGTAGAAGGACCAGTCCCCGAACTGAAGAGTAGGAAAAGGATTGACCATGCTGTGCTCGAGAGGCTTGAGAGGATGGATCAAGAGAGTGCAACGCAAAAACAAAACGAGGATGTAAGATTTAGCTATGTTGTTGCTGACATGTTAGCAAGAAACACTTAAAAAAATCTAATTCCAAATCAAAATCTATCAACTATCGCAGTGGTATTTAGTCGACGGGGCGCGCCCCCTAGGGGCCCGGCGTTATGAGAGGGGCTACCATGGACTACCATGAATACTTCATTACTACTGTATTTTTTGAACTACAAGCAGCTACTTTTTTCTCTCCCTTAGAACCCTGCAGCTTTAATAATAAAGCGCCTTGGATTTATTTTTTGGCTAACAACCTTAATGTTTTTTTGTTACAAATAATTATGAACGTTTTCTTTCGTCGCATTTTGTGGCCCTGAAAATAATTTTGTCTCCAAAAGGGGGGCGCTGCAAAAAGTTTGGGAACCACTGAGCTACTGTCTGAGGTTTTCTTTGCATAGCTCTTTTTCATAGTTACATGAAACATGTTTTCAGAGTGTTACACATATACAAGAGGAAATTGAAACGTATAGTAGCGCTGTGTGTTTTTGTCAGCCTTTAATTCAGCATCCCTCTTCTAAGCACACTCCCCTGCCAAGTTACAAGTCCTTGTGGTGACATGAACAATGATTTACAGTCATTTCTTGCTGAGACTGCAGCCTGGGTTGCACAATCCTCTGCTGAGCCATCCAGTGTCCAACAAGTTGCTGTCACCTTTTACTACTCTCCTCTATTCACCACCCACAAGATCACCTGCAAGAGTCAGAGAACCTGGGTGGGATGTAGTGTGTGGCTGGGGTGTGGGCAGCCTCTGTGTTGCTTAGGTAATTGTCTAGTGCAGCAGAGCCCTTCACAACTTTCACTGTTTTGTCTGGGTGGAATTCAGTTGGTCATCGCAGGATTCACCATCGTGCTGCCAGGATGTCAAAGCTGTTTTTTACCACCCTCTTGGCACATGAGTGCCGATCCCGCTTTGCATTATTAAGGGTTATGCCTGTAAGTGCAGTTGACAAAGATTAGGTTTTTATAGAAAATATGAAATGATCACCCTCTTATGAATTACATTTTTAATTCTGGTGGAGCGGAAAGCCTGCATCAGCCAGGAAGACATGTGGAACAGTGATTGTTGTACCAGGAAGGTTGGGGTGGTATATCCAGGGTCCCATGTAGCAGGTTCTTCCCAAATATGCACTCCTGAAAAAACCCCACCATCACCTTCCACCATGCTAAATCAATAATTTGCATCACAACTGCCAAAAGGACAAGGGGATGAGTTGCTTTATAATTAAAAATAGTTTTTTTTATCAGGTAATGCAAGTCACTGCACAACACCATCAAAGTGCTTCACAGACATCTGTGACGGGACACTGTTGTGTCCAAAACATGTAGCTATGCTCCACACTCAGCTGACTTTCCTGATGCAAGTACACTGAGAGTGACAGCAAACGTGTGTAGTTGTGTTGCAACAAATCGTCAAACGTCTAGGCAGACATCCGGAAATACTTAAATTATACTAATTTTGTCTATTCCTTGCATTGGTCCCACGAGTAAATTATGTTCCCCTTCGTCTTGTTAATTCTTGAAATATGACAGATTGAAGTTACAGATGTCCACCATCTCCTGCTGAAAAGTACAATACACACTCTACAATATGTATCATTCGTATTACGTATTATAATTATACTTCTTAGCAATACTAATATGACATTACTCATTATACCATTATCATATATCAGCATATCAATCATATATTATGACTATTAACTAATTGTGCTGATGGTAATAATAATACTTGGATAAAAGAACATGACCATTCTTGGCCAAGTGTCCCGTGTTGCACATTAAAAGTGTCAAGCTTTTAGAGGTCTGAGTGAGAACCACTGATTTAAGTAGATGAATATTTGAATATTATGTTAATATTAGCTGAGCTGTTGCCTCACTCTGTTCCAGAGTTTAACGCCACATACGGACACACACAAACTTTTCCTAATGGTTCTACACCCCCTTACATCATAAAGTCTTAACCCAAGCCAAATTCATTCATTCATCAGAGCATAAAAATACAAAGCTTAAAAGACCAGTTAAAAACTGCAAGAATTTAGATTTTGCACTGTTGGAGCTTAAGGAGGTTCTAAGTAGAGCCACTTTATCACACTGCGGTTCATATACAGTATGTTTGTCTTATGAGGTGTGTCGACTTGCAGTTGGTCACCACAGTGCCATTATTACTGCAAATAACCTAGACCCCCAATTAACCTTTGATCTTCTAATTAGGACAATCGATTAAAATATTTCAATCATGATTAATTGCACTATGTACATAGTTAACTCATAATTAATAGCATTTAATCAAAGGTACTTTATTTGTAGTTTTTAAACACTATTTGTAAATATATACATACATATACAGTATATGTATATATCTCATAATCTCTCTAGTACTTATATTATTTTATTTTACTCTATTAAATTATACTTATATATTAGAATGTAATATAATATTATACTGTATATCATTTTATCCATATTGCATTGCACTTTTTTGTTTGTGTTTTGTCTTTTTCTTCTACAATTGACCAAAGGGAAACCAAGAAATTTCCCTTGTAGTTCAATAAAGTCTGTCTAAGGGATATAAATATTGAAAATATGGACTATTATCTTATTCAAAAATAATATACAGTTATAAATCCTTCAGTTGTTTCATATTTTTCATGTTTAATGCGAGTAGCGATTTGTCCCTTTGTTTGACGGTCCTTCAACACACCTTCATTCTCTGACGCTGCACAGAAGACTGCAGTGTATTTTTGCCCTTTTTTTTTCACCTCGTATTTGCTCCCGAAAGATAATATTTGATGACCTATTTAAATGCTAATGTGCTAATGAGCCTAAAGTAGTCCTGTAGGCTCAGACTGGTGGATGGTGGCTCTGTATTCATTTTGTCCTTTTAATTTGATGTTGTTCCCGTCATAGTTTTACACGATAATTAATAAATAAGACACATTTGATTGGTTTAAAGTACTTATGCTTTACTGAGATGTTAATATCTTTCCTGGTGGCTAGATAGTTCTACTAGCAAGCATGGCTAATGCTATTTACAGCCATTCTCAACTTCAGCCATGGTCGTCACATTGACAGCATGGAAAAAGCAGCTCCTAACCCAAATTTTAGCTCGCAGTTCAAAGAAAACATCAGCGGAGAGACAGCTCGCAACACTCGTATGCCATTTAGAACACTCGTATGCCAAGGTAGCACTGCATATGACAATAAAAACATTACCTGCACTGCTCCAGTCCCCAGTTGACGTAATCCGTGACAATTCCCATCACAGCGACAGTAGACACAAAAAACTTTGGTCTTTTTGTAAGAGCCATCTGCCAGGGCTTTGAAGATGAATTTCCAAAATAACAATACCCTTTTCTTTGTCCTTTTCTGCTTCATATTTGTTGATGCTTATGTCCATAAACTCACCGGCACGTCCTCAAACTACGGTGTGGGCCGAGGGTCAAACAGGACGTGCGTACACTAATCCTGCATCAAAAAAGTGAGTGCCGTTAAAGGACGGACACTTCCGTTAATGCGTTGCTAACGCTTTACCTTTGACAGCCCTGCTTTTAATACATCTTTGCTGATATGCCTGACTTTCATGTGTGCTACAAACTGGGAGTATTAGTAACTAACTTCAACTGGTGCTCGTAAAGTGCTTGCCTCCAGATTACATTTTTATTTTTCCTCATTATTACCTCATTTATTTACCTCATTATTTTTCATAGTAGCAATGCTTTAGTTCACAGCCTGATTGGCTAAATCACACCATTCTTGACAATCTGGGTCCAAAATCAGAAACAGATGAGGAGGATTTGATACTAGATAACGTCTCGAAGAATGTAAATCCAGGTCCAGGAGCATATTTACTTGTAGACAAAAATTGGATGCTATTTTGCCCCTTGAAAGAGGAAATTAAAGAGATACAGGAGAACACTGTAGCACAAATAAAAGAAGATCTAAAGGTGTGTTAACACAAACTGGAAATGTACAACCGCAGCACAACAATCTAAAGTAGAGATTCTCAGCGATCCATGTGTCAGTAACTTTAAGGAGGAAAGCACTGCACAAAGATACCAAGGCACTACGCCGTGATACCAAGGTACAACAAGATGATATGAGCTGCTCTTAAGGAGGTTAAAAACCCTTTGGTGTTAAATAGAGCACTGCGATACACTTTGATAATGCTGCCTTGTGCGCCACTATTGAAGAAGAGAAAGAAGCAAAGGAAAATGTGATTGAGCAAATGAAAAATACAATTGATGAGATGGATCATATGCAGGAAGGAATAATGTGATCCTCACAGGGCTCCCAGTTATACTCTGTGGACTGCCAGGACGGTCCAGAACAAAGAACCAGATGAAACGGATGTTCCTTCAACAAAGCAACAAATTGACAATTTCCTACAATCAAAGTAGGTGGATGTATCAACATTGTTGATACTTGCATCCCACTGTATGACAGAAACACCGCACCCATCAGTATTAAGTTCACCAGTAGGCCATTGAAAACCGCACTGCTGGAACAGGGAAAGAAGCTGGAAGGTAGAAATGTTTACAGTACATGAATTAAATGCTTGTTGTCCAAGATACATTATCAATTGTCTGGATAAATATTAAAGATTTCATCACCATGACAACAAGAAAAATGGAGCATACAACCAACAAAGAAATAACGATGCAGTTGTAAGGATTACATTCGATAACATTTGACATCAATTCCATGTTCCTAGCCTGCTCAACAAGAAGTACTGGAATTAGGAACCCATGTATCTATATTTAGCAAAGTTCACTGTACAACATGAAAGGTGGCAGGACAGGAAGAGCTGCAAGTGTAAACCCTTAGCTAACATTTATTATACATCATGACTTTCTACAGCCCGCCCGAAGTCAGCTGGGATAGGCTCCAGCATACCCGCGACCCTAATGAGGATAAGCGATATAGAAAATGGATGAATGGATGTTTACATGCAGTCAATATTCAGCCTAAGGTCAATATTCCGGTTTGTGAAACATTTGGAAAAATAAAATAATGTATAATTATTAAAATAATAATAAATAATTTACATGCATGAGCATACAGTGTTATTCCTGTATACGCAGGCACGGCAGCCTCATCTTACGTTTCTGCCCAGTATTGAATCAGAAATGATGATTATAAAATATTTTTACTGAAGAAAATGTTAAGAGATTGGAATACAGAAATACAGAAAACACATGTATAATATAATTCAATGGACAAAAATTAATATGTATTTTATGTTCTCATTATTCGTTTTTTAGCATGTGCACATCACTGCCTATAGCTCAGTGGTTCCCAAACTTTTTTTTGCCACGCCCTCCTTTTGGAGATCAAGTTATTGTCAGTATTTATTGATCACTCATTCGCTTTATATCTCTGGCCAAAGTTACAAGTGAAAGCAATGGTTAGTTGCGGTTTCAGTCTTGGCTATATTGATAACCCCCGATGCGGACGTCAGTCAGCCAGGCGGACATAGAGATAAGCGGGTTCCAAAGTATTTGCCCTCATTTGCTAACTTTTTACTCAAGTCTTGGCAGCACAGGAATATATTATCCACAGGACGGCCTTTTTCTTCACTAGCCTTTCACACGCTCCGCATATTTGGACTTTCATAGTGAGAGGGGGCAGTCCAGGCTTTATTAACCTATGAAGCTCGTTCTCGTTTTCAGCAAAGAGTGTTGGCTTGCAAAACTTTATGGATCTCAGGTCCTGGCCTGTCTTGTTTAACAGACCCAGATGCCAGCACTATCAGCGCACACACACTTGGTGAAGTGTCAATCTCTAATTGATTTCAAATGACTTGTGTGGTATCGAACACGACAGCTTCAATTCTCTAATTAGTGCGTGACGTTACAACACAACCTGACTTGCTTTAATAATGCCTCTGAGTGGTGCAGTAAATACAGCAGCTGTCATTTGGGGAGTGCTTTTTTCCTCATTCCCCTCTTAAAAGGTCAGTCATCTGAAGCAACATGGCCAAGATTATTTGAACTAACCCTTCTCTTGATGACCCATTATGCGAGCGCTGATAACATTTAATGTGATAATGAGACGCCGCAGGTTGAGGAGTGTAGATTATTTAAAGAAATTAGATAAAAAAACAACACATTATCCTCTCCTGTTGCATTCATTAGGTTGTGTAGATAGATGCAAGGCACACAGCTAAGGCAGGAGATACTTTGTTTACCTGTCTGTGGTGACTCTTCTGCTTTAGATAAATGAAGATAATCTTCAGGTGCCGTCAACCAGGACGCTATTTGCTTGTGTGGCCTCAGGTTCATGCTCTGTGTAGTTTCTGTTGATTTATGCACCTTTACTCGGCGTGTAGATGCATCACACGGTGGTAGCGACAGATCCGGCTCAACATCCGACATGCAGCAAGCTTTCCTCATTATGTCAATGCTGCTAAACACGTCACAGCCTTCAGTGGGACTTTGCTTTGTATGCATATTTGCTTTGAGTAAGTGCATTTGGAAGCTTTTCTTCAAGTGAGAGTTCTGTTCCAGCCAGGTTTAGCAACTCCGACAGCTGCACCCCAAGTCAATTACGCAAACTAGATAGCAAGTCTACTGTGAAATATCTTGTTAATTAAGTCTTTGACATTTTGATTATGTGCATCTTTCATTATGTTATTCCTATTGTCATATAACTAAACCTTTTCTGATGCAAAGCTTCTACGTACAGTGGCATGATTCTTTCATTGTAATTACTGCAGAACCTTGTCGTGCTGCCTATTTTATTTCCTTATCAAATGACTTGCAGTTCCACTTGTAAATATGTAAATATACCCTCTTTAATTGCAAAGTTTATAAACTTGCAGTAGTTAGCAAGAAACTAACAAAACTACAAAATTAAACAGCTCAACATAACTCAACATAGCGCATCTGTGTAGGGTCACGCTGTGGGGTCACGCTCGATAAAAAAATACAATAGAAACAGCAGTTTGCTAGCAAATTATTTTAATAATAAGCACTACCAAAATAACTCCCCAATATAATACATAAATGATGTTTTTGTTCATAAATTAAAAAAAAGAATAAATACCACAGCACATGATGTCGCAGAAGCACTGTTGTAAAAATCAGTTAAGGGAGGGTGTGACATACAGTGCAAAATTTGAACAGACGTACTTGTGCATGGGCGGAGCAGATGGCGTTTTTTTGGTACGGATTGAGTAGTGACAACCACCACTATCATGCTCGGTAACATGCCGTGTTGGATATGAGATTATACCATCTTTTATGTCCCTTGGGTGATCCTGTAGCCTGCGCATTGTAGGTTATAAAGAATAATAGGTTTTTAAAGGTGACTATAGTGGTGAAATTTCATGTGTACAGGGCTATAATAAAAGGACAAGATTGCGGGTACGAGTGAGGCACCGTTGTTCCTGACTTCTGTGCAATAAGGTTCCAGCAGAACTTCCGTGTCTCCCAGGAGTCATTTGTCTACATTTGCGATCGAGTTAGGCAGGCAATAGGAGAAAGAACACAACATTTTATGTGTGCATTTCCACTGAAAAACAAGCGGCTGTCGCTCTTTGGAAGCTTGTTACTGGAGGAGAATACAGGATCATAAGCCGGCTGTTTGGAGCTGGCCTATTCTGTGTCTTAACTGCTTGCGGGACTACTGCTGCCTCTTCACACGGCAACCCCACGTTGGTAGAGATTTTCAGACATGTTCAGCAGTCACTTGGGGGAGCACCACAGTGTGTGGGCGCCATTGATGGTAGTCGTATTACCATCATTGCGCCCAAGTAAGCCTGATACTACCACAATCAGAAATCAATTTTCACAGATGGCTGTAAACGGTGAAGGACATTTGTTGTGGTCATCCTGGGAGTGTGCATTTTTTCAGAGTGCTGCACCCAATCAAGCTTGTGGAATTTGCTCAGCGATGGACAATTGCTTGGCCAAATTAAAGTAAACATCTCAGGCTGTGAAGTGGGGCATTATCTGATTGGTGACCCAGCATACCCCTTGCAAAGTTGGCGGATGAAGCTCTTTTCAGACACAGGATAGATAGACCCACGACAAACTTGTAATTACAGACTCAGCTGTGCACGACCTGTTGTGGAGACAGCCTAGAGAAGATGGAGGTGTCTCCTAAAAATAAATTACTGTAAACTTGAGCTGTGCAAAAAAATGCTCGTTACGTGTTGTATTTTGCACCATATTTGTGAGGAACACAGTGACAGCCACACTGATGAAAATGTTGGCTTTACTAACAGTGTTCAGGTATGACCTGATAACGACAATTCTGAGGAGAGCAGCATTGTAGTGATGTTTTGGTGCCGAACGAATTGGCTGTTTAGTTTGAAATGAACGACAGGAGCTGGCCCGGGTCGTTGGGAGCTAATTGGGAACTGATTCATTTTTTTCCTCATCTTTTTTATGCAGAGATTTGACCTATTTTGGACTAATTTGTCATTGAGATGGGTCTTTGTTTTTTCTGTAAAATAGAATATAACATTATGTTATAATAAATTATTGTAGTGTTCATTGATGTTTAAATAAATCAATTTGAATAATAAAGACTTTATGTCATGTATTTTTTACAATAATAATTCAGTTTACGCAATACACATAATTTGGTTATAAATTAATTTAAGACAGCAAAAAAATTGAGGAGCCACTTGGGAGCCGTAAGAGACGGCTCCTTTTAGCGGGCTGAGCCAAAAGAACAGCTCTCAAAAGAGACAATATTTCCCAAAAAATCTGTTCAAAAAATAGCAGTGTGCCATTCAATCAGTAATCAATTTTGTGAAAAAAACTCCATGCTCATACAACTAAATATTAGTTCAGGGATTCACAGGATTGCCAAACCCTAGAAACAAAAAAAATACTTTTGAGTTTGTAAAGTCAGCGGCAGACACTTATTTTTTTAACACCCCCCTTTCAAATAATTGCCCAACTGCACAGCCTTAAGTGCGTGCATATCATGAATGCTGGGTCTTGTTTGTTTTCTTAGAATCTGCTGCACCTACTGGTGCCATGTAGCAATACAAATATACTAATAACAGCGATCAATCTGGTGAGTCACACTAAACTGCTATTTTTTTTAACACTACATAAAGATTCCACATGTTGCCAGATGGTTGAGTGAAGATGTTGACTCTTAGATGTCCTCCTCAGTTTTCACTGACATGCTTTTCCGTCACCGATGACCCGCCCGACTAGCTGCGTCCCAGCCTCCATCTTTTCTAGGGCTGCCTGGATCTCAGCCATTGCTTTGTCCTTCGCCTCCATTAAATATTGAAGAAGGTCTTCATTCGGACACTTTCTTTTTCTAGTATTATAACATTTTGAAGTTATACATGATATATTAATGTCCGGCTACACTTTTATTCATTATATTGTTTACCACTTACATACTTATGTTACTTACCACTTCGGGTCTGTCGGTTGTCGTGCAGGCTTTGGGTTTGTGGGGAGCAAGTAGCAGGGGGTGTGGGGGGGTGATGATTCATCGCATCACCATTGTGTTCTGACAGAAAGGTAAAAACATATTCAACCAGAACACTGATATTTTCACAAAAATTTTTATTTCTGACAAACGGTTCGTCCACTTGTTCCAGCAAGCTTTTGGAGCCAAAGAGGAACCAAAAAGATAGCTTCAGTTTGACACCTTTGTGGAATACTGAATCTCTGAGAGATTCCAAACCAGCTTTGAACCAGGAACAGTGCAAAAGGGGTAGAAATAATCCAGGAGAAACTTGGAGTGGAACCGCTGCTCTTCCACATTGACAGTAGCCAGCTGAAGTGGTTCAGGCCTGCCTGGGGAGAGGTGTTCAGGGCACGTCCAACTGGTAGGAGGCCTGGGGGAAGACCCAGGACACTTTTGGAGAGACTATGTCTCTCGACTGGCCTGGGAATGCCTCGGGATCTGCCGGGAGGATTTGAACAAACTAGCGGGACGTCTGGGCTTTCCTTCTTAGGATACTGCTCCCGTGACCTGACTTCGATTAGCGGAAGAAGATGAATGGATGGATGGACACATACACATCAAGCTATGGAGTGAGAATAAAAGAGTATTGGGAATAAATGAATACAATTTCACAGGAATTTTCATTGAAAGTTTTTGAGTGAAACTCCAGTGAGTTAACGCTTACCTCCAAAAAGCAAATGCCCTTAAAGTTATACAAATTAGAGACCCAAATAAAAAAAAAAAACTGGTCGCCAGTCTATCGCAGGGCAGACAAACAAACATTCACACTCACATTCATACCTATGGACAATTTAGAGTTCCAAATTAAGCTAACAAAGGAAGGAAAGGAGGAAACCGGAGTACCCGGCGAAAACCCACACAGTGTGAGTAGGCAGGGCGGGGCAGCATCCTTCCACCTAGATAACCTATAAAGATAATAATGATGTCATTTCAGTGCCATAATAAAACATTTGTAAATGTAAAGCAAAAGTCGGTGTATGTTTACGTTTATACACTGAAAAAGTCATTTCAATATGCTTGACAACAGGAATTTGATGTTTGCCACACATTCAATTATACATGTCTGACGTAGAAAAAATGGCACATAATTATGTCATCTGTCAGCAACAAGCGAAAGCTCTGTCTTGCCGCCAACATGCATACACTGAAGCCGGAGTTTTCCAAAATCTTCACCCTGGTCTGAGTTTTCCAAATGTTCAGTTTTTAATGACAAAAAACTCTGTTTCAATTTGGATGAGAGGCCAAAATGCATAGAGAAATTGTATTTGTGAGCCTGAAGCTCAGTTGAATATTTAAAGCAGAGGTGTCCAGCTTTTCTTTTGGTCAGTCTAAAAATGAAATTACTTTATTATTAACGAGCTATATTGTTATTAATTTCCTATGCCAGCGATAACACAAAGCTAAAGCGTGAATGTTTTGTTCAGATAGCTTTTTTATTAGGATTGACCTGCGTTGGGCTGATTGTCGTGTTTTTAATGTACAAAATGCATCAAAGTGGACACCCGCATATTTTTAGTTTTTCTGTAAGAGCATAAATGATCACAGATTTGGACAAAGAACTTATTGTGACAAACCAAATATATGTACGTCATTGGAGGCTCTGCTATACTGTATTTGGCAAAAAGATAATTTTCCAGAAATGTTTTAGTAGCGTGGGGCCTCAGATGATGTTCCAAAATGTCAGATGAAAACCTAACGTGTGAACCTATTCTCTTGCGAAATAATGTAAATCCAACCAATCCGACTCCAGACACCCACAGATATGATCAAAAATGCATTTTATAGAGAAAAATTATAGTTTTACGTGCAGAAAACATATTTCTGATGCGGAATTCTTGTACACCCTGGTGTTTATCACCTTTTCAATCAAAATGCTGACACTCGCAACTTCATTTGGCCCCATGGCAGGTTGTTTAGCAGTTGCACACAAGCAGAGAATGCATCCACAGTGAGTCAGCTACACATAGGGGGCTTTTTTACACTTGATTTCGTGGAACAATACAGCCCAGGGCAAACTGACTAGTTTGTTAAGTTCAGTACAAAAAAAAAAAAACAATGCAAAATTTTAGCCTAAATATTTTCAAAAAGAAGCCAACTTTTCCCCCCACGAACATGAGTCATACAAAAACTTGGGTGTACAAAAAACAGGGTTTGCCTGTATAGGATATGCCGATATCCCAATATTACTTCATTCAGTTTCAGCTCTCAAAATTCCAGCACCCACAGACCAAAGATCACATCATCCATACTGTACCTCAATAATGAGTCTGGTCTCTGCACAGAGCAGGATAGCATATGGAAGACATAATGGACTCAGCACCTCAGTGGCCTGCCATTATCCACTGGTTAGCTCTCACATGCCTGATGTAAGTCATGTTTTTGTGTGTGCTTGTTTGTTCTGCACATGTTGGCGGGCTGCTCAAATAGCTCACTAAGTGGAAGTGTTAATGGGGATCTCAGGTTAAGAACAGCCGCCTCCAGCACATTACATGACAGAGGTTGCAGATGCTCTTATTTGACACAACCGCTTTATGCAACTGATAAAAGGCATTTGGCTTTGTATTACGATTCTGATCATACTCAATTGGACTTCCCCATAATCAATGAACTCCAAACGTGCTGAATTTCCCCACTGTATCTATTAATTGTCGTAATACAATGTCTTCCTGTAATCTCTTTTTCCTGTTCCTATTCCTTTAATCCCATTTTTTTCACAATTGTTTTCATTTCAGCTGCCAAGTAATGTCTTCCGGCTCCCATTGTCTGTTAAAAACAAATTAAATCATACTGTCACAGTATTGTCTGTAAGGTCTGGTTTGGTTTCTGCTCAAAAACAATACGGTTAGCATTAGAGGAAGGCTTTAGATTGCGAGGATTCAAATTATGAGGTTATGTCTCGAGGCTCTTTGTTGTCATAGTAACCATTCACCTAAAGAACAATCATTATCATACATAAATAAAGCCTTGATTTTTGACTTTCTCCAAGGGAATGTGTTTACTCCTTCCCTTTTAATGAGTCTTAGATCCCCTTCATTTTTCATGCAGACTACAGTAGATAGCAAGCCCATTATCTTATGATGAGACAGTCACAGCACATTCTGATAACCTGATTAAAATATTAAGACTATTTGAAACATTGCTAGAGTTTACATTTTGCACTGTTGGCTCTTAAGGAGGTTCTAAGTACAGCTTCAAAATGCATAAAATCAAAATGGGCGTGAGAGAAATTATATTTTACAATTGACTTTTTTGAATATTACATTGAAACAGGCTCCTCCCTGAGTCAACACCTTATCGTGGTGGAGGAGTTTGCGTGTCCCAATGATCCTAGGAGCTAAGTTGTCGGGGGCTGTCATGCCCCTTAGTGTCACCCATGACAAACCGATCCTAGGGGAGGGACCAGACAAGAGTGGCTCAATAGACCCCAATGATGCACAATAACAATGGACTTCCTTTTCCCTCACCCAGACATGGGACACCGGGGCCCCCCTCTGGAGCCAGGCCCGGAGGCGGGGCACTATGGCGAGCATTTGGTGGCCGGGCCTGCACCCATGGGGCCCGGTCTGGCACAGCCCAAAAAGGTAACGTGAGGCCCCCCTCCCATGAGCTCACCATTTGTGGGAGGGGCCAAAGGGGTCGGGTGCAAAGAAAGCTGGGTGGCGGCCAGAGGCAGAGGCCTTGGCGGTCCGATCCTCGGCTACAGAGGCTAGTTGTCGGTGCGTGGAATGTCACCTTTCTGGCGGGGAAGGAGCCTGAGCTCGTGCATGAGGTGGAGAAAATCCGGCTAGATATAGTCGGACTCACCTCAACGCACCGCAAGGGCTCTGGAAACAGTCCTCTCGAAAGGGGAGTTGCCGGCAATGAGAGGCGACGGGCAGAGGTGGCAATTCTTGTTGTCCCCCGGCTCCAAGCCTGCACGTTGGAGTTTAACCCAGTAAACGAGAGGCTAGTTTCCCTACGCATTCGGGTGGGGGGACAGGTCCTGACTGTTGTTTGCGCTTATGCGCCAAACAGCAGTTCATACCCGCCCTTTTTGGAGTCCTTAAAGGAAGTACTAGAGAGTGCACCCTCTGGGGATTTCCTTGTTCTGCTGGGGGACTTCACGCTCATGTTGGCAGTGACCGTGAGACCTGGAGAGTTGTGATTGGGAGGAACAGCCCCCCTGATCTTAACCAGAGCGGTGTCTTGTTTTTGGACTTCTGTGCTCGTCACGGATTCTTCTATAACGAACGCTATGTTCAAGCATAAGGGTGTCCACATGTGCACTTAGCACCAAGACACCCTGGGCTGCAGTTCGTCAGACTTGCAGCCACATGTTTTGGACACTTGGGTGAGGAGAGGGGCGGAGCTGTCAACTGATCACCAACCGGTGGTGAGTTGGTTCCGATGGTGGGGGAGGACGCCGGTCAGACCTGGCAGACCCAAACGCATTGTGAGGGTGTGCTGGGACAGTCTGGCAGAGTCCCCTGTCAGGAGTTTCAACTCCCACCTACGGGAGAGCTTTGACCATTTTTTGATGGAGGCAGCGGACATTGAATCCGAGTGACCGATGTTTCGTGCCTCCATTGTCGATGCGGTCAATCGGTGCTGTGGTCGTAAGGTGGTCGATGCCTGTCGTGGCGGTAATCCCAGAACCCGTTGGTGGACACCAGTGGTGAGGGATGCCGTCAAGCTGAAGTGTCCTATCAGGCCGTCTTGGCCCATGTGACTCTGGAGGCAGCAGACAGGTACCGGAAGGCCAAGCGGTCTGCAGCTCTGGCAGTCGCTGAGGCAAAAACCCGGATATGGGAGGAGTTTGAAGAGGCCATGGAAAACGACTTCCGGATGGCTTCAAAGAGATCACCATCCGCCATCCGCCATCTCAGGGTCAGTGCCCCTGGACAGGCAGACAGGGGACGGTGGTCCCGCTTTTCAAGAAGGGGGACCGGAGGGTGTGTTCTTACTATCGTGGGATTACACTCTTTAGCCTTCCCGGTAAGGTCTATTCAGGGGTTCTGGAGAGGAGGACCTGCCGGATAGTCAAATCTCTGATTCAGGAAGAGCAGTGTGGTTTTTGTCCTGGTCGTGGAACTGTGGACCAACTCTATACACTCGGCAGGGTCCTTGAGGGTGCATGGGAGTTTGCCCAACCAGTTTACATGTGTTTTGTCGACTTGGAGAAGGCATTCGACCGTGTTCCTCGGGGAATACCTTGGGGAGTGCTCCGGGAACATGATGTATCGGACCACCTAATTCAGGCGATTTGTTCCCTGTATGACTGGTGTCAGAGTTTGGTTCGCATTGCTGGCAATAAGTCGGACCCGTTTCCAGTGAGGGTTGGACTTCGCCAAGGCTGCCCTTTGTCACCGATTCTGTTCACTACTTTCATGGACAGTATTTCTAGGCGCAGCCAGGGCGTTGAGGGGTTTCAGTTTGGTGGCCGCAGGATTTGATCTCTGCTTTTTGCAGATGATGTGGTCCTGTTGGCTTCATCGAGCAGTGACCTTCAACTCTCACTGGATCGGTTCGCCGCTGAGTGTGAAGAATCAGCACATCCAAGTTCGAGTCCATGGTTCTCGCACGGGAAAGGGTAAGGTGCCATCACCGGGTCGGGGATGAGGTCCTGCCTAAAGTGGAGGAGTTTAAGTACCTCTGGCTCTTGTTCACGAGTGATGGAAGGATGGAACGCGAGATAGACAGGTGGATTGGTGCAGCGTTTGCAGTGATGCGGACTCTGCACCGATCTGTCGTGGTGAAAAGAGAGAGCCAAGGGGCAAAGCTTTCAATTTACCGGTCGATCTACGTTCCTACCCTCACCTATGGTCATGAGCTTTGGGTAGTGACCGAAAGGACAAGATCGTGGGTACAAGCGGCCGAAATGAGTTTTCTCCGCAGGGTGGCTGGGCTCTCCCTTAGAGATAGGGTGAGAAGCACTGTCATCCGGGAGAGACTCGTAGTAGAACCGCTGCTCCTCCGCATGGAGAGGAGCCAGATGAGGTGCCGTGGGCATTTGGTTAGGATGCCTCCCAAACGCCTTCATGGGGAGGTGTTCAGGGCACGTCCAACAGGTAGGAGGCCTCGGGGAAAAGCCAGGGCACGTTGGAGAGACTATGTCTCTCAGCTGGCCAGGGAACGCCTCGGCATCTGCTGGGAAGAGCTAGACGAAGTGGCCGGGGAGAGGGACGTCTGGGCTTCCCTGCTTAGGTTGCTGCTTCCGCGACCCGACCTTGGATAAGCGGAAGAAAATGGATGGATGGATGGACATTAAAAGAGGCTGTTTATTAGCTGATTAAAAGTTTAAGACCGCAGCCTTTAAAAGCTAAAATCAAGGTTAGCTCACAGCAAAGGAAAAATGTGCATTCAAAACCACAAAAACTTCATCGGCTCCGAGAAGGCGGATTCGACTGGCTCTACATCAAGGCACGCGACTATCCTCAGCCCAAATGAAGGCTGTTATAATAACCATCCCTAGGCATCTGTGAGAGAAAAGATTTAAAAATAAAAAACATCCGGCATGACTATGGGATCCTGCCTGCTATGTTTTCCACGATGCGGGGTGCTTTTTCTTCCAATAGAACAATGTAGCTTCAAGTTGTGCAGGGGCGTCAAACGGCTGTTGTCAATGTGGAAATGTTGCAGGGGGCGTCCTTCATGGCTGAAGGCACTCATCTGTGTGGTAATGACAGGACAACACTACAGTTCACAATGCCCTCTTGACAAAAGAATTCTTCCAGAAGATTAACCTCACTCTTTTGGACCATCCTGCGTGTTCCCCTAATCTAAATCCACTTGAGAACATGTGGGGATGAATGGCAAAGTAAATTTATTAAAATGGACATCGGTTCCAGACAGTGGATGCCCTTCATGAAACAATTTCAGACCTGGAGCATCATTCCCATTAGCTTCCTGGAAACACTGGCATCAAGCGTGACCAAGCCAGTTTTTGTGGTGATCAATAACAATGGTTCATGCACTCATTATTGAGTCAATTTAAAAAATGTAATTTAGGTTTTTAGGGGGGTTTCTTTGTGTTTTAGTTGTTTTTTTTGGCATAATTTGTGATGAGACTTTTTTTTTGCAATAAATCGCTTACTCCAAACATTTTTTTGCACTCCCATTTCTTCTATTTGCATTTGGACACTACTTCGAACCTCCTTAGGATCCAACAGCGCAAAATGTAAATTGTTTCAAATTTTTAATGGTCTTAAAATGTGGATCAGGTGCGTACAGGTATGTGCGCTGATGCAAATCTGCAGGTGTCATACTTTTCTAAGGTGATGCATCTATGACTTAAAAAAAAAAAAAAGAATTATAAAAAATGCACGCAGAGTGGCAAACGTGTCAGCCAGCTGCTCCGCTGCCGAGAAGAAGTGTTGGTTAATTACAGTTCATGTGTTTATGTAAAACGCTCGGCAGTATCAGAAACATAAATTTATCAACAAGTGTTTCCTAAACAGCAGTGGGTTATTCAGCACATGCAAGAAATCTAACACAGTCATTTTCATTTGCACACATTTCCGTAAGGTGCTTGATCTGCACTCATATCATAATCAAACTTTCCCCACTTGTTTGCGTGTCTTTCTCTCAATTGCTTGTGCAGAAAGAGACATTTTATTACATGAAAGACCCTGTGATGAATATGGCTTTCCCACTGAGAATGTAAATACATTTCATTCTTTCAGTTGGTAAAAGTTAAATACAAACTCTGTGAAGGTTTTCAACGGAAGTTAACAGAAGTTTTGGCCCACACCGTAGGGTGATGAAATGCAGCGATGGATGCGGAGCCACAAGCGGGAACAGGCCATTTCGAATGCTAAATTTTGCTTGAAAGCCCTGGCAGAAAGCACTCTTAACAAAACCAAAGGTATTTGTATCACTGCCGGTATAATTTAAATTGTAATTTATACAATGGTACCTTGACATACTAACAAGTGTTTTTTAGATGCTTTCTGTCTCACTGTTAATTTTTTCCTTCAAACTGTGAGCTAAAATATAGATTACGTGTTTCTATTTACCTGCAGGCATAGCCACGGACAGCTATTTGGGGGCTTGTGTCAGTGTGATCATGGCTGAAAACAAGAATAGATGTAAATAGCATTAGCACTAAGTCACCAAGAAAGGTTTTCAACACATCAATACATACATACGTTACAGCGATCTAATTTATCGTACTCGGTATGTATTGTGTAAAAGTATTGATTGATTGATACATTTTATTTTGAGCCATACATTAACACGTTATGCACATATTGCACCCACACTGGGCAGAGCAAAGAAAAGAAATAATACAAAAATGCACCTATACAGCAGATATACAGAACAAAGTCAAATCACGTACATAATCAAGAAAAGCAAATAACTGGCTCGAAATAGAGTGGGATGAAGACAAGCTTATTTCTCTAATCTCCAATTCTTTCATTAGATCAAGTAGTTGTAAACACATTGTGTAACATAAATAATCCAATGTACATGTATATATATGTATACAATATGTATTCGTGTTATTACCTGTTATACATAGTATGGATCCCCGAGGGACCCCGCAAACAATGCCCAAACACTTCACATACTGGTGTCTTTCTAATAAATATCCATGCACGCAGCTCAAAGCCACTCCCCTAATACCTTGTCTTTTAAGTTTGTTTTTTTTTTGAGTAATATTGAATAAGTAATGGTATTAAGGTTTTTTAAAAGTCATCAAATATCCCAACTGCAAATTTCTTACTGTCTAAAATGTGCTTCTACTTCAAGTATTGCCGTTTATGGTGACCTTGCTGACCTGAAAGCGTACTGACCAGCACTGATTTTATTATATTTATATAGAAATTAATCTAATTTAGTATTAAAAGGTTTTGCAAAAATTTTTGAAAACGAAGGGAGTAGCGAGACGGGTCTAAAATTTGTAAAGGTATGTTTTTTCCATTTTTGTACTGTGGTATTATTTCTGCAATTATTTGGAAATGTCCCAGACTGGAATGATAAGTTGCATATGTACGTTAAGGGATTGAAGATACTTCTTATTTTTCTTTTAACTAACATCATATCTATATAAAAACAGTCAGTTGTTTTGTTTTTACAATTATAAACAATATCTATTATTTCTGCCTCTGTATTTGAGGTGATTTCTATCAGTGATTCTTTTTTATTCCTACTAAACTCAGGAATTTTTGCTGCCAGATCTGGTCCAACATTTACCAAAAAAAATGGAATGTATTTACTGTTTTATTCATTTTGTAGATTTCTCTCTTCTCAACCATCCATCCATTTTCTTCCGCTTATCCGAAGTCGGGTCGCGGGGGCAGCAACCTAAGCAGGGAAGCCCGGAGGTCCCTCTCCCGGCCACTTCGTCTCGCTCTTCCCAGCGGATGCCGAGGCGTTCCCAGGCCAGCTGAGAGACATAGTCTCTCCAACGTGTCCTGGGTCTTCCCCGAGGCCTCCTACCGGTCGGACGTGCCCTGAACACCTCCCCAGGAAGGCGTTTGGGAGGCATCCTAATCAGATGCCCGAGCCACCTCATCTGATTCCTCTCAATGCGGAGGAGCAGCGGTTCTACTCCGAGTCTCTCCCGGATGACAGTGCTTCTCACCCTATCTCTAAGGGAGAGCCCAGCCACCCTGCAGAGAAAACTCATTTCGGCCGCTTGTACCCGCGATCTTGTCCTTTCGGTCAGCATCACTGCAGACACTGCACCAATCCGCCTGTCCATTTCGCGTTCCATCCTTCCATCACTCGTGAACAAGACCCCGAGGTACTTAAACTCCTCCACTTGAGGCAGGACCTCATCCCTGACCCTGAGATGGCACTCCACCCTTTCCCGGGAAAGAACCATGGTTTCGGACTTGGAGGTGCTGATTCTCGATCCAGCCCCTTCACACTCAGCTGCCAACCGATCCTTTCGGTCCGACCCAAAGCTCATGACCATAGGTGAGGGTATGACCATGTCATCTGCAAAAAGCAGAGACCGAATCCTGTGGCCACCAAACAGAAACCCCTCAACGCCCTGGCTGCGCCTAGAAATTCTTTCAATGAAAGTAATGAACAGAATTGGTGACAAAGGGCAGCCCTGGCGGAGTCCAACTCTCACTGGAAACATGTCCGACTTATTGACGGCAATGCGAAACAAACTCTGACACCGGTCATACAGGGAACAAACCGCTTGGATTAGGTGGTCCGATACCTCATATTCTTGGAGCACTCCCCACAGTATTCCCGGAGGAGAACGGTCGAATGCCTTCTCCAAGTCCACAAAACACATGTAGACTGGTTAGGCAAACTCCCATGCACCCTCAAGGACCCTGCCGAGAGTATAGAGTTGGTCCACAGTTCCACGACCAGGACGAAAACCACACTGCTCCTCCTGAATCAGAGATTTGACTATCCGGCAGATCCTCCTCTCCAGAACCCCTGAATAGACCTTACGGGGAAGGCTGAGGAGTGTAATCCCACGATAGTTAGAACACGCCCTCCGGTACCCCTTCTTGAAAAGCGGGACCACCACCCCGGTCTGCCATCCAGGGGCACCGACCCCGACGTTCACGCAATGCTGCAGAGTCGTGTCGACCAAGACTTGCCCACAGCATCCAGGGCCTTAAGGAATTCCAGGGGGATCTCATCCAACCCCGGGGCCTTGCCACCAAGAAGCTTTTTCACCACCTGTGGTGTATAACAATAGTAAAAAAACATTGTTGTTGTACAGACAATGTTCTCACTAGCATGAAAAGTTCCTAGTACAAGTATAAGGTGATGGTAACAAACATAGCATTGACAGTCAACAGACAGAAAATGTACTCTCCAAGGAATGAAGTAATATGGCCTTGGATGTACACAATATTTCACAAGTCTTCTTCCTTGTATTTTGTAAACATCAACAGTTTGTAATGTTTCTTGAAGTTGCTCATTGTAGAGCATTGTTTTACTTCTTTACTTAATCCCTTCCACAGTTTGATTCCACATACCGAAGTACTACAGGTTTTTAGTGTTGTTCTTGCATATTTGTGTTTTAAGTTTAGTTTATTCCTAAAATCATATTTCTCCTCTTTTGTTGAGAAAAATTGTATGACATTCTTTGGTAACTGTTTGTTTTTTGCTTTATGCATCATTTTAGCAGTTTGAAGGTTTTAATAATAATTTTAATAATTGTGATTTTTGAAATAGTGGATTTGTGTGTTCTCTATAGGCCACGTTATGGATTATCCTAATTGATCTTTTTTGCAGTACAAGACGCGAGTGAAGTGTACTTTTGTAGTTTTTTCTTTATATCTCCACACAATAAGTTAGATATGGTAACACCAGAGAACAATAGAGAGTTTGGAATGATTTTTGATCCAGGACAAATTTATTTTATTCAGTATTGAAGTATTTCTTGCTACTTGTATGTTTTAAATGTGGGGTTTCCAACTCATTTTGTCATCAATTATGGCTCCCAAAAATGTATGTTCATTCATCTTTTCCATTTCCATATCATCAATTTGTATTTTCTCTCAAGTATCTCTTCTGCTGTTACCAAATAGTATCATTTTTGTTTTACTTACATTCAAGGATAATCTTTTTTCATCAAACCATTTTTTCAGAGTAATCGTTTCATATGAAACTTTTCTTATTAGCTCTTGTGTGTTTTCTCCAGAGCAAAAAGCAGTGGTATCATCTGCAAAAAGTACTAGCTTTAGGTTTTTTTGCACTTTTCCGATGTCGTTAATGTATACGGTAAATCATTTTGGTCCCAAAATTGACCCTTGTGGTACGCCTCATAATATCTCTCATTTTGTAGATGTATATTCTCCTAGCTTCACATATTGTTTCTTGTTTGCAAGGTAGCTTTTAACCCAATTCAGAACTAACTTTTTATGAGAAAAAAGTTGTAAAATTATAGTCTTAAAAGTCATAACTTCACGGGATTTCAAGTCGTAATTTCATTTTTCAAAATTCAAAAATTACGGGATTCAAAGATGCAATTTTATGAGATTTAAAGTCGTAATTTTACATATCATTGTGTCATACGTGTCCGAGGGAAAATAGTTCTTCAGGAAGGAGGGAAACTTTCATCTGGCTGCAGACAAGCTTTTACTTAAAACGGGTCAGCAAAACAGACCAGTTGGGCACAAAAAGGTGAAGGATGGAATACACACACACACACACTTGCAGAAACAGAACAACAGACATTGTTGGAGCATCAAAGGCCCACGGAATCAACATTCTTCGGCTATCATGAGAAGCAAGACAAGGAGGCACCGTCTGGCCACTATAAAACACTGAAAGGAGGAAGGAAGCGCAGATAAGATGACGCATGGATCGGCCCGATCGCCATTTGCTCCAGGGGAGCAGGGGTGATTGATGGACACAGCAGACAAAGAACTTTTGTCAAGGTGGAGGCGAGGAGGACTACGACATCCTAAATTATAAAAAAGCTGGGCAGGGAGAGATACTTTGCTTTTTGCTGAACTGCTGTTGTAAGTCTCACGTAGGTTCTGTGCTGGCAGGGAAAGGTAATTAGCCCAGACGTCTGTTTTAACTTGGCTTGGTGTTTAAATAAATAGCTGTGTTTATCTCTCCTTCTATTTGGATTTATTGACCTCCCAATACCTCTGATCAAACCTGCTACACAGGTTAGCATCGTCTCATCTCTACCTCATCTCTGTAGAACCCCATCCGCTCCACACACAGCTCTTCGTTTCATAGCTGTCTCAGGCAATGCCTATACACTGAAGTTACCACTTTTATTCTTGTAAAGTTGCGACTTTACTCTCGTAATATGACGATCTTTTTCTCCCAAACATACAACGTTATCGTTGTAAATTTACAACCTAATTCTTGAAATTTGATAATTTGAATACGTCATTTAACAGGCATTGCCTGAGACAGCTATAAACACAGGTGACTTGTGTGACCTTTGGCCTGGGTCCAAGGTAATATTACGACTTTTTTTCTTGTAAAATTAAAACTTTTTATATCGTGATATTATTACTTTTTTTCTTGTAAAATTACAACTTTTAATCTCTTCTTTGTTTTTTCTAATATGCCGTCGTACTGTATAAACATCTTATAATTATATTTTTATTATTTTTGTTATATATTTCTATAGATTCCAAGACATTATTTATTGTTAATGTCATTATCTGCTCATTTAAATATGAGATTTTTACAAACATAAATGGCCACACCTACTTTATTTCTCCTGCTGACTCCAGTTTGTATAGATATTTGTACTGTTAAAGTGAATGATCGACAGTTTCATTCCACATTTGATAGTTATTATAATTATTTCCAGTTACAGGTGTTGGATGAAAAATACATGTTATCAGGATCTAGCTCAGATTCCAAGGCTGCAACGTTATAGTCAGTGTACTCAAATGTTTTACGCTCCAAGTGATCATAGTCCAAAATCCTTTGCTGAATCCCAATCTTAACCTCCTCGGCAACCAAGACTATGTAATCTCCTGAAAGTTTTTCTAAATCCTTCATACTCATCCATAACTTTCTGCTTGTTCTGGAGTACCTTGTAGCTAACCTACATTTTCAGAACTGACAAGATGCTGGTTACAGATGCTTGATGCTGAACCGTGGCAGGCATTTAGGGGCACTCACACAAGTGCACCATCCAGACACAGATGGCGCTGGGTTAGTAGAGAGGACACGATGGCCCATCTAGTCAGCGGCCATGTGTTTGTTAGCAGACGTGAGGAGAGCAAGAAGAAGGCGGTCAGCATTGACAGATGCGTCCAATTAGGCCTATTGGAAGGGCTTTCTTGTCAGGGCTGCGAGAGTCTTTTGGAATTGTTTGCTGTCAAGGTGGCCTCGTGCTGACAAGCCACCTTGGGGAAACAAAACACATGATGAGCTAGATGGAAATAAATAAATGGAAATCATGAAATGACGTTTTTTGTTGTCACACTCTTGATACTGCTGAGGTCGAGCGAGTGATGAATTCTGACAATCACTTGCCAATTGGATCTCAGAATTGCTCAAAGTGGTTTGAAGGTGGAAAATGTATGACCCTGTTAAGGCTTCCAAGGTCAGGTAAATAACTGACGTTTGGTTATCTTTGTGACTGATGGGATTTTGTTCTCCTGCTCCTGATCGGTGTAAACATTACTCACAGGAATGTTTTAAGCAGCAATATTTAAAAGTGTTACCCTTACAGCGGAAAATTGTTTTGACTGTTTTTGTTCTGTGCTTGTTAGTGTTGCTCCACACGCTACTCCCACATTCTTTCTGTTTACATTTCATGCACCCGCTGCCCACCTCTTAACAAGGACAGCAATGCCGGCTGACTCGCCATGACGCATTTTGATGCACTTGGAATTTGGGGATTTTCCAGAGGGAAAGGCACACATTTTACAAACACATTGGATTGAACCAGATAAAGAAAACTACAGGGCTTAGTGGTGGCCAGTACTACAAATTTTGGTATCAATTCGACACCAAAATAAATACATGGCCAATATAGATATTGATACCAATACTTTCAGTATCATTGAGCATGAACTGTATCGCAGAAGGATTATAATTAGAACATACATTTTGTGAACAAATTAACAATACAATCTTCCTTTGCCTCTTCCAATTTTGGCACTAGATGTCATTATTGTTACTTTAATGAGACAACGGCCACTCCAGGAAGTAGACTGACCAGAAAAAACAAGGAACTAATGTGTGAGTCTATGTCTTATTTATTCCAATATGTCTTGTTTTCTGTTAGCATGTAACTATATTGGGTAATACAAATGTAAATGTGATTCCATCCACACGCCCCCCCCCCCCTAGACTGCCTGTAGAAAAGCACAGCAAATGTTTTTGATATGGATGGAGCAGCCATAACACTTTACATGCTGCGTTAGTGTTATCAGCGGTAATAAATACATTCATTCATTTTCTATACCGCTTATCCTCATTGGGGTCACGGGGATGCTGGAGCCTATCCCAGCAGACTTTGGGCGAGAGGCGGGGTACACCCTGGACTGGTCGCCAGTCAATCACAGGGCACATATAGACAAACAATTATTCACACTCACATTCATACCGATGGACAATTTAGTGTCGCCAATTAACCTAACATGCATGTTTTATGGAATGTGGGAGGAAACCGGAGTACCCGGAGAAAACCCACGCACGCACGGGGAGAACATGCAAACTCCACACAGAGATGCTCAACGGAGATTCGAACCCTGAACCTCCTGACTGTGAGGCCAACGTGCTATCCAGTCATCCACCGTGTGGCCGTAATAAATACAATATAGTATACATTTTTATATTGTATTAATTGTATTATATTTACTATTTTCAAGACGTGAGATTATAACAATCACTGGGGTCATTAACTCTAAGCCATGTTTTTCTTGGTTCAAATCCCCTTAGCTTGTACTAAGTAAAATATTTTGCCATTGAACAGACATTTGCAAATAATTACTTAATGAAATATTTTTGTGCAATGTAAAGGCCCCTCAACATCTGTGGTCCCTGAGCAGGATTTGGCCTCAGGGCCTTGGCTACAATGAAAAATTTCATTTTTCACACAGACATCAGTGTTAGTTTTACCCATGTTTGTCAACGTGATGTCTTTAAACCTTAAGCATTAAAACATTTCAATGGTATCAGGGATAGGCTCCAGCATACCCGCGACCCTAAGGATAAGCGGCATAGAAAATGGATGGATGGAAGAGTCAAACTTGAACATAAATAGTAAAGTACGGTGTATACAAATTCACCATGTCAAAATCCTATTATAATAATAAATAGGCAAAAGTTAAGAAAATAATACAACAGAACTGTGCAGTTCTGTCCTCTCCTTTTTTGTTCTGCCTGTCACTTTAATGGCCTGTCATAAACTCCTCTGAGTTTAAATTTCCTAGGACGAAATTTTGCGGGCTATTTGTACCAAATGCTCCGTGATGAGGAAAAAACATCAAACATCAAGATCAAACCTGACAAGCCACCTGACATGCCAGCATTGCTATGACGCCCAGGGCCCGGGGGCTTGTTCCTACTGCCGCGGTATTTGAAATGTTCAAAGAAAGCTTGCCAGAGACAACAGCAGGGCTATGGTGATATGTGATTTCATCATGGAAACAATGGCGGTGGTGGTTCAATGGTTCATGTATGGGGGGAAACACCTACTGTATGGTCTTTCTAAAGAATGACATTGATTAGTATTACCAACAGTGCCTATTAAAAACATAAAATGTTGACACACATGAAATTAGCCAACAATTAGTCAACAGCTGCATATGTGTGTTAATTAGCGGTACAACTAAAATTACAAAAATATTTGGTGCACATGCATAGCATTTTCTACCTGCCACTGCAAAATTAAGGCAATTTCCTCCACACTTGATTAGTATCAGAGAACCTGTTGGCTTTTTGTGGCTGTTAAAAAGCAAAGATAAATCCACAAGCATACCCCACTTGAACAGGAGACTGTGTGCAGACGTGAGAAAGCTCAAAACTCTCTTTTCTCATTTGCTGCACAACTCCTTCACATATGTGTGAAAAGCAATAATAAATAAGTGGAGTTTGTATGCGTATGGCTGCAAGGACAAGATTCTTTTTATATGAAGGCCGTCTCTTTGCTTTTAATAGATCTGACTTCACAGTTGCATCAGTAATCCTCTAGCTTTAACACACATACAAGGAATATAAAAGCATTATTAAAGGCTTTCAGATAGTTGAGACGAGGCTGTCACACGGTGTGATGATGAATAGCAAATGTACGTACATAACAGACACTCACATTACCATAATGGAGTAATATACACTGTTAGCAATTAGGTTGTATCCCACAGGAACAGTTATTGTTATACTACTTCTACCACTTCAAATCCACAATGAAAATGTCAAATGCTAAGGGTACAAAACAACCAAAGTGACAATCTGATACCTAAGAGTACAATAATGTCAAATCGAGACTAGCAATAGATCAGAATCTGCATAATCCAAGGAGGGGCTCCTGCATGAAAATCGAACAAGCTCTGATATTGATTGATTGATCTGCACCCTTCTCCTATTACTCACTAAAATCTAAGGCATTATTTCTTGGTCCATGGTCTAACAATGCAATACAGTTCTTCACAAATTGGTTTTGTGATTTTGCTGAACGTATCTGTCCTACCAGCTTTGTTGGTTTAGTGTGTCCAAATGACAGCTGTGATAAAGGACGTTAAAACAACAAAGCTGGTGGTAGCCCAAGACTTTTGCACAGTATGGTATATTCTACTACTTTTCAATTCTGTCTGAAAGAAAACCAACAGAGCAAGAACATAAAGTTACAATGGATTCACAGGATGGCTAATTAACTAAGGTTCAGACCAGTTAGTTGTGTGATGCAACCGTTGCGTTGCGTCTTACAAATATTCCCAGCATGGTTTTGTCCTTTTGATCAGTCTTTTCGTGCCTAAGTCTCGCAACTATTGGTCTTAAGATGCCAATAAAAGCACCTACTGCTTAAAATTATCGCTGTTAAAGTCATTATGGTGTAGGTCAGGGGTGTCCAAACTTTCTCCACCGAGAGCCCCCTACTGGAAATCAAAAAATGTGGAGGGCCACTTTAATATTTTATGTTTTTTTTATTTTATTTTGTAAAACAGCTAAAGAAACAATTTACGTATATTTATACAGAAAGCTTTTATTAGTTATCAATATAATATCTTTAAAAAATTTTATGTGCTTTTGTTGTATATTTTGCATTTTGCTGGGTTTTTGGGTTAATTTTATTTCTACAATGTGCTGCGGGCCAATAAAAGCAAACTGGGGGCTAGATATGGCCGCACTTTGGACACCACTGGTGTAGGTGGAAAGTCCCCAGAATCATAATGGCACTGTCCGCCATATTCTTTGTTTCTTTTTTTTTTTTTAAAGCTGCTCGATATTGGCTTTCTTACTGATATCCGATATTGTTTAGCACTTCATTACAGATATACCAATCTAAGCAGCAGCTGTAAAGGTGAACCAAGACTGAAGCACTGCACATTACGGATTATCAAAGCCGCTGTGGTTTTAGGAACTCAAATGAGGACTGACACCGACTTGTGCGAAATCCATGGGAACTTCCCCGCCTGGTTGAAACTTGGTTTGTGTGTGTGGGATTTTTCAAAGACACGCAAAATCAATTGGTGATGTGTGTGTTGCTCTCTGTGATGAAAATATTCCTACTTGGACATGCATGAAAGCCACTTTTCCATTAGCAGCTGCATATTAACAAATCCTGCAGGTGTTGGAACTTATATGTTGGAAATAATAAATACCGTGTATTAAAAACACATTACTGCCATTCGTGTAGATGTCATTGAGTAATTTGCTGAACAAGTCACTGAAGCATGCAAAAACTGGTCCAAAAGTCCCTCTGCTCTCCTCCCATCTGTTCTCAGGTGACGGTAACCAAGCAACTGAGGTGAATGTTTGTCATATGATAATAGATAAACAATTCAGGGCATATTTTTATAAGAAAGATTGAGGTCAAACACAGAAGGCGGTCAGCATTATGAGAGACTGACAGCAAATATAATTTTCTGTCATTTTCTGCCTCTGATTGTTCATGTAAACATGAGGGTTGGAGGGTAGTTTTGACAAACACCATCATTGCTACACCGGGATATTTTTGTGACAGAGATTGTCATATGTTTCGATGTATCATTGCGGCTAGGGGGTTTTGACCTTTGACCCATTCTAATAGCCCTGTGTGTTGGTACATTGTGGCACAGTACTTTGTGCCTTTTATTTAGCCAACAAGGGGAATAATTCCCCAAACAACAAACCCCATAATGAACAAATTGTTCCTGTATAGAGAAATTCTGTTGAAACTTTATAGTAGGTGACGCTGACCAAATTGTGATGTGGATGATAACTCTGTTGTCTGTTTCTTAGAAAAAGAAAATTGCACATTTAACATCATTGCTTACCAGATTTTTTTTAGATTGACGTCCTCACAAGGACAAGGAGCCTTGCATTAGAGTTAGAGAAGAGCTTTCAGTGTGTCGCTTTGATTCATAGCTTGTATTTTCCAAACATGAACACTCTTCCTGGAGATGCATTCAAGGTCACAATGACTTTTATGATGGATATGATGAAAAGGGCCGCGCGGTGCATGAGTGGGTAGCACTTAGGCCTCACAGTCAGGAGGTTCAGGGTTCAAATCTTCGTTGGGCATCTCTGTGTGGAGTTTGCATGTTCTCCCCGTGCTATAGTGGGCACACGGGTTTCCTCCCACATTCCAAAAACATGCATGTTAGTTTAATTGGCAACTCTAAATTGTTTATTAGAGTGTGAATGTGAGTGTGAATGCGTGTTTGTCTGCCCTGTGGTTGACTGGCGACCAGTCCAGGGTGTACCCCGCCTCTCGCCTATAGTCAGCTGGGATAGGCTCCAGTATACCCGCGACCCCAATGAGGATAAGCGGTATAGAAAATGGGTGGATGGGTCAAAGCATGACAATGTGAACATTTCATGTTAGTATGCCAATTTGTAGATTTGTTTTTTTATTGACTGCTTCGATTAGTTTTTGTGTCCAACATCTTATTAAATTCTCATGAGAATACAACGGGTCACTTTGTACACAAACAGCATTCCGCTGTATTTCACACAACAGTCTAAGCAGGATTAGGAAGAGTTTTGCATCAGTGTTTGTCTCCAGGGTCCATGGGAACATCTCACGCTGTCTATTACTATGTGTCAGAATCACTTGTATTCCTTTAGGATCACACAGTGTAATAACTATAGCTGCAAATGTAACTCTAAAATATTACTAGCTCTAACTTGTTTTCCTATATAATGGTACGCAGAGGGTATTGTGGGTCAAATCCAGCAAAATGGGGGACATGAATTTTATAATATTTGTTTAGAACTGTCCCAAGAGGAAATTGATTCTTCCTGCCAGCGTCCCCTTCCCACACCCCCTCTGTTCCCGTCTCTCGTGTCAGCAAGCTAATCATGCCTATGAAGTTGACTCAAGAGGAGAAGTTCAAATAGAATTAGCCTCATTCTGCCTCATTAGGTGATATCCCGATATTCCAGCCCACCCGGCTAGACCGGTGGAGGTAACCATGGAGAAGCCGCAATCCCCTTAAATGTTGCCAGCCTGATGGATAAGACTCATGTCTGATTTGATTTCTGTAAACAGACACTTGCACTTCATTATAAGTCCGTATGAAGCACAGTCCTCACCAGTGGCGATTGCTCTAAGACTGCAAGACTTCAGTCTTCAATGACTAAATATGCGGTGGAAAACCTTCATCTTTTGTTCACACTGAGCCACTTATCACAGGTAACTGACACCACTTCCTTCTCACTCATCTCCGCAGAGTCACGGCCTTTTAATAAAGCACGTTTGGACAGTGAGCATCTACTGACTTTGATGTTGTTGTTCCACTGCGCGAAACTCGACAGTCATTGGATTAATGCTGGGCTTTGTCTCGCCCATCGGACGCTGAGCGTCACTGGTAGTCTGCGGGGCAGCGGCCCAGATGCTCAGTTTCTGCAGGATTGGATGAGCTGACCCTTTTTGATTGACAGTCAATCGTGAATCAGCAACCTTGAAGTATAAACATCCACCTGAGCATTTTGCAAGTTTTTCTTTCTTTTGTTTTGAACTGATCCGGAGTCTTCACCAATGACTAGGAACAGAGGGTAGAATTTACATACAGTACTGTATAAATAAATAACCGCATTTATGAGCTTCCCCTCCTTGGATGACCAGCAGCCGCCACTGTTCCTCACTAACATGTGAATATGAGTGGATATTTTTCCTGTACCCATCCAAACATTAGCTTGCTAAGACCTGGCTTTTAAAAGACAAGGCTCAAATAGTCGGGTTCCTCCCCTACGCCTCCATCAGGGTTAA